>APFE030626647.1:52482-87025 GCA_000404065.3 Pinus taeda
ATATAGAAAGGAGGTTTTGTCATTTGAATCATCCAAGAATTGTTCATTTATGTAATGTAAAGGAGGTTGCCCCCTCGAAGAGGCTGAATTCTAAGGCGTTGATCTATCTTTTCTATCTTTTCTTGAGCTGGTTTCATAACAATCACCTTGCCATACTTACATGCCCATAAAGTAATGCATGAGCCCCACATCCTTCATCTCAAACTCTATTTCAAGGTCCTCCTTGTGAGACTTGATCAACTGATCATCACCTATCAAATTCAAATCGTCGACATATAACATAATGATCAACAATTTACCTTCCACCAATATGTGGTACAGGTTCGCATCTTCTTCAATCTTGGTGAAGCCCAACCTGATGAAGTAGTTATCAATCCTGGTGTACCAAGCATGGGGTACTTAGTTCAGCCCATACATCGCCCTCTTGAGATGGCACACATGTGACTCATGGTCAAAGGTCTCAAAACCTTCAGGCTACTCTATTTACACCTCTCTGTTGATTGTGCCATTAAGGAAGGTTGTCTTTACATCCATATGAAATATCTTCCAACCCATCTGCATTGATAGTGCCAACATATGTTTGATCAATGAGCACCTTGTAACAAGAGTAAAGGTCTCATCATAGTTAATCCCCTCTACCTATGAAAAGCCATGAGCCACAAAACTGGCCTTATGCTTCCCCACACTACCGTCTGTAACTTTATTTACCTTGTAAAGCCATTGGGAGCTCACAATTGACTTGTCCTCTGGTCTCAGGAGCACATCCCAAACATTGTTATGAACTATGGAGTCATACTCCTCTACCATGGCATCAACCCAAATCAATTGCTTCATTGCCTCCTCAAAGGAATATGGCTCTGTCTCAACACATCCACTCATAAGAGCCATGTATCCATTGTACCTCTCAAGTGATCTCCTCTCCCTAAACTGAGATATGGGTGCTCCCACATTCTCCCGTGCATCATGCAATAAATTGTCAACCTCTCTGGTGTGCTTTCTTCCATCTCTAGAAGACTATACCTGAGTGGATGCCTTGACTCCCGGATCCTCTGTATGTGGCTACTCCACATCAATTTGAGGCTCCTCAACCTTAGGAGCTAAAATCTCCTCAACCGCATGTAGCTCAAGCTCCCTCTCAAGGGAAACTCGCATGACTTTCTCCTCATTGAATCTGACATCCTTGTGAACCAATTTCATCCTACTGGTCAGAAAGTACATTTGATAGTTGTGAGGTGTATCACTGTACCCCAAAAATATCCCCAACTTTGTTGTCAGCTCAAGCTTCTTCCATGTATCTTTGGTCACATGGAAATATACTAATGACCCAAAAATCCTGAAGTGACCAACATCTAGTCTCTCACCGGAATAAGTCTCCTGTGGTGTCTTCATCCCAAGAATATGATGTAAGCTATGATTCTATAAATAAACCGTTGCATTGCATGCCTCAACCCACAAGTGTAGTGGTAGGCCTTGATCATGCAACATTGCTTGTGCTGCCCCTACAATGGTTATGTTCTTCCTCTCGGCCACCCAATTCTTCTGTGGGTTATGGGGTGTCTTCAACTCCCATTTAATCCCTTCTGCTGCACAAAAGTTATTAAACTCATTTTAGACATACTCACCACCATTATAACTCCTTAGATATTTAACCTTCTTGCCAGACTTTTTCTCAACCAATGATTTAAATTCACAAAACTTTTTGAAAGTTTGATCCTTCTTCTACATGAAAAATATCCAGCATTTATGAGAAAAGTCATCAACAAATATAACATAATACCTATTTTTTTCCATGGATGTTGTCGAGAATGGTCCACACACACATCTAAATGGACTTGTTCTATAATCGTCCCTCCTTGATTGTCTTTGTCATGAAAGGAAGCCTTGGTGTATTTTCCCAAAGGACACCCCTTGCATGTATCAACTTTCTCTAGCGTACCTTTGGGAAGACCAGTAGAGATTTGTTGCATGATTTTCAAAGCCCCGTGATGCAAGTAGCCCAATCCACCTCACCTTTGCCACACACTTCTTACATTCGGCCAGATTCTATGCATCTGATGTTGTTGGCTTAGGAATGTCTTGATCAACAAATTCCTTAAGGCCATTATCCTCCAGCAAAACCTCCATCCTATCCTTCTAGGATGTATAATTTGAGCTTCCTTCCAAGGTATACTTGAGCCTCAAACCATAGAAATCCATTTTCTGATCCTGAAGTATGTATTGCAAACTCGAATTTCACCTGTAACCCAAAACTCAAAACTTCGAAATCTCCTCTAGTATATTGTCTTCAGCTCCGATACCATGTATATTTTCCTATAGATTCACAGCTCATGTAATGTACTAAAACATAAGACAAGAATCTACTCTACTCTTTAAACAAAAAAAACCAATGATCGAAGAAAACAATAATCGACAAGAGGAAGATAATCAAAGACACATAACACAATTCTTTCTGTGGGGAAAGCCACTGCTCAAAACCCCGACTATTTATTACATTAATCAGAAATTTGAGTGATAATACAAATCTTGTTCTCATAAGAACATTTCATTCATAGGTGTGATCAACTCTCTGCCTCACAAGCTCGCAGTGACCAACACTTAGCCAATTTGTTTTGCCTGCTGAGCCCCTATTTCCTTGCGTAATTCCTGAGAGGAATAGACCATATTTAATTGCAAATTCCTTCTTCCATAACTGCACAATCCAAATCTAGGTCCTCTTCTGATTTCATGCACGATCTATACAACTCGGATCATTCTACAACTGATAGTACATTGTCCCTGCACTCTAGTCTCAACTGGGCCTTTCAATGAACTGACATGCATGATTTTCTCATGAGGGAATCTTCAGTTATCTAGAGTAGCACTCAGGATGCACCAGCGCACCAACTCGCTACTAGACCTCTACTGGTTCCTCCAACAATTAGAACTAGTTTAACTAAATATAACTCAATTGAATTGAGTTATTTAATTACAACTAAAATAAACTCATCCCGGACCCTTAAAATTTAGGGAGAACATATACATGACTACAAAAATACTTCCAACTCGAAATTCCTAAGATAATTAAGACAATTAACATTAATTAACGATTTACAAGCTGTTATGAGAATAGGATTCGATTTTAATTGACATTTTCTTTCAAGGACAAATTAAACTAGAATTTCTTGTTGCCATTTCTCAACAATGTCCTCCAAAGTGGCAAAGACATTATACCACTCCATTTACTTGTCTTTTAGGACCAATTCCATCAATATTTTCATTTTCCAGTGAAAGGCCATAGAGTTCATATATTACTTCTTCCTTGCCTTGGTGTGGCCATGATCAAGAAACCAAGTTGGCATATCCTATAATAATTATGAGTTGAAGTGGGATTGTCTCTCTACCTAAGTGTGAGTCTCCAACTTACGAATTTCCTTCCTTGTTTATGACATAACTACATTGAAGTAAGTGGAAGTCGAGTCATGAGTGAAAATCCTTGTTGCTCTCCATCCCTACGGAACAATACCCCATCCCCTCTGCCTCTAGTGCATTTGTTGATGTAGCGATATGATAGAGACTAGAAGGGTGCACTTGAGTAGCTACAATGTATACCTCTATGTACAAAAAATCAATAGATAAATCTAGTAACATCCACCACAAAACTAGATCTCTAACCCACTATATAATCCCTAAATACCATGATAGAGACCTCAGACTCAAGAGAAGCACCAAAGTGTTGAAGTGAGGTCATGATGGCCTCCAAAGAGGACCCATTCCACAATACCATTAAACAAGTATTCAAACTAACATAAAACATAAGACACTTGATTCCTAAGACTGTCATAAACCAAAGAAAACTAAGACACATAAGTATTTTAGCCCACATTGTACATTTCACATGATGGCAAACACCATTATTTACATAAATTATATCCCAATGTCCAGACATTACCACTCAACAAAAACCCATGAACAAATGATGTGAAATGGCTTCCAAAATTCCCCAACCCCTACTAGAAGATTGAAACAAAGCTTCACAACCTAAAGATATTAGGCCTACCTCCTCAAATCCTACCACAGACTCAAAATTAAAACCAATTGTAAAACAAAGAGAGTAAGAAGTGAGTTGCGAATGATGCCCACACTAACCCCACAACCTCCAAGGTTATGAGCATGCAGATACATATCACAGCTCCAAGCAAACCCCCTTGCTCCCACCAACACCTTCTTGGGCCAATAAACACAATATTCATCTATGCACTCACAGACCCAAGCCCAAGCAAAAACTCCTTACACTACTCGCTGGAATAAAAGGCATACACAGGGAGGTTGAGGTATTTTCCTCACATCCTTTGTAATCACTGCGAATAACTCTAGAAACCTCAATTGAGCTAGGTCTATAATTATCATTTTCATATGGGGGATTGCATGCAATGTCATGTAGGGGGTTGGTCTTGGTCCCCCATTCATTAATGCACATCACATTTGGGGGTGGCGAGCACAACCTCCAAAGCCCTCCAAAGCCCTTATTTAGCCACATTTACACCCCATTTGAGATATTTAATCACATTTACACCCAACATGTAACAATATTTTTAGCCATGTAGATTCACTCCCACTTTACCATTGAGTTTACTAATTTGTAAATATAATTTGTTACAATAACATTTACTAAGATTACATGTCCAAATAGCTATAATTTATTTTCATATGATTTTTTGTAATCACATTTACACCCAACATGTAACAAGATTTTTAACCATGTAGATTCACTCCCACTTTACCATTGAGTTTACTAATTTGTAAATATAATTTATTACAATAACATTTACTAATATTACATGTCCAAATAGCCATAATTCATGTTCATATGATTTTTTGTTTTTGCACCTAGAGGTGCTGTTATGAGGGAGATGTTATCATGTAATGTTACATTTAAAAATAATAGATAAAATACTTCAATTTCCGCTCTAATTTTACATCAACTTTACATAGAGAGGTAAAGTAATTGAATGTAGAAAAATAATAATTTACAATGTAGTATGAGTGAGAGAGGTATTTTTTTCACTATTTAATATAGAGTTAAAAGAAGACATGTAAATATATTAATAATATGATTTTTACATGTCATCTTTCAACTCCATATTAAATAGTGAATAAAGTACACCTCTCTGTCATACTAATTGTAAATTAATGTATTTTAAGTTTCAATTACTTTAACTCTCTATATAAAATTAAAATAATTGAAACTTATTAATTTTCTTTTCATTACTATTTTTAATTTGGTTAATCTAAATAGTATTTTATTATTTTTTAATATTATGTTGCAGTTTACAATAATTTTTCTTTTTATTACTATTTTTTAATTTGGCTAATCTAAATAGTATTTTATTATTTTTAAATATTGTATTATGTCACAACATCTAGAGGGTCTTTTGGGGCAATGGTGTGCCCCCACATATAAGGAAAATAAAAATTTGAATTAGCAATAAATAAAATATTTCAATCTCTCTATTAAAGAACATAATTTTATATCAATTAGAAATAAAGTAATTTAAATTAAAAAAATTCACATTTTCACTTTCCATTATGAGACATATGTGTAATTTATTTAATTCTTAATAAAGCTTTGACATATACTATTTAAAAAATATAAAAAAAATAATGTGGTTCACATGTTGGAGTAAAATATTTTAACATCAAATAAGAGAAAAATAGTTCTTAATTTCATTAATATATTCTTTCTAATTAAGGTATGAGGAATATTTGTAATTCCTTCAAAATATAGATTTGATATGTAACATTTTAAAATATATATGTGTGTGCGTGAGAGTGAGAATCCTATGAATATATGTTTTATAAAGGGAGAATGTAGTAACATTTTAATGTGGATAGTGTGAATCATAAATAACTATATCACTGTCAAATAGGTGGAACAAAAGAAACTTATAGTTAAAACATTTTTGTAATGTGTAACCTGCTCAAAACAAACATAGATCCATCTTAACCGGGGATTTTCATCTTGAGAGTTAAGATGGATCTAGGCTTGTTAATTAATTAACTATTGCAATTATTCTAAAATATTCAATCAAGATTAAACTTGTTAGGGTCCTATAATTTTTATAGGATTGCTTGATTATAGCTGATCATTATTATATTTCTTTGTAAATAATATTCCATATTGTAAATTATTTTAGAAAAAGGTCAAAACGTTGAGAAAATAAAAAAATATGCTTGCAAGTCAAAACGGAACATTAGAGTTATTTATGTGTGTTTAGATTAAAATAATCACATCATTTAAATGTGATTAAATAAACTGTAATAAGGCGCATGATAGGATAAATTGTTTTGTATATCTCTTATTCCACCTTATCCTAAGTTCAAAAGCAAATATTAAGAGGCGAAGCAGATACGGTTCTTTGTCATTTAATGGTTAATGTTCGATAGGTTGAAAACATTGGGATTTGATCTCGCACATGATCAACAAACCCCATCCGTTTTCGCCCCCCCCCCCCCCCCCCAAAAAAAAAAAAAGAAGTGGTTTCTCTGCCAAGTAAACCCACTTCCCCTCATCCGCTTACCATGTCCCCACTTCATCACCTCCGCCAGTCCTATTCCACCACGTATCTTCCACTCATTACTCATGCACCAACAGACACTTCCATGTCATCTCCCACATCCACTTCATTCATCTTCCTCATGATCAGTTGAAACTATGCTTTTTCCTATATGCCACATTGACTTCAAACATGGTTTCCAAACCAATGAGGACGAATTTTCAGAAATTGAAAGAGGTTTTTGATTCCAAAATCCTCATGTACAAAAAATTCACTCAGTTTTCTAACAACTATTATGGTTTGGGATATACAGATGAAGCTTTGTAGACATATTTTCCCAAATTTTCCTATTTAGTCATACTTTTGCATAACATATTGTGGCTAATCAGAGATGAATCTTGAGAAACTGGAGGAGGTTTGTGTTCCTAAGATTCCAAAGTAAAATAATCTACTTAATATTTTACACATCTATTATAGAAGTAGAGATACATGTACATATTTACATCCTATTTTGTGGAATGTGCAAAGTCCTATTTCGGTCACCTTTTTGCAGAGAATATTGGGAAGAAATGGAGCTAAATTTTGGGAATCAGAGAGAGCTTTATCTTAAGAACATAGTTATAAACAATAACCTTTCTCACATTTTACAGAGCTATCTCGGATTGAGATATAGAAAGGGATGACTGGACCATAGTTTGCAGAATTTCAGGAGGAAAATGCTCAAAGACAATTAGCCACCCCATCAACTAAGAGATCAATCAAATTCAAATTTCTCTTCTTTGTCAACATAAATCCATAATGATAGTGCCAAGTAGATACATTAGTTTTGGATGTCATACATTTCATTTCTATTTGTGTAAAAGAGTTTAGGATATTTATAAAAAGATCTTGAAATTTTTATCAATATATTGTAGTTTAGAATTTGTATAAATACTTCATCATTTGAAGTAAGAAACAGTTGGGGTTTGTATGAAGAAATCCATTGTCCAATGTAAAGCTGCTCATTGAGCTCAAATGGACTGATCAATAATCAAAAGACTCTCACAGGATACTTGTGTTGCGATTTACTCGTTATGTTTTTCTTATTGTAACTATTGTTTCCATTGTTATTCTCTTTATGTTTATCATCTGAAAGCTAATTGTAAAACAAGAGATGTGAAAAATAATATATGTTTTTGAGCACCTTATTTGGATTGCGTCTACAATTGGTATGTTTTCTTCTGAAGTCCGATTGATAAATTCTTAAATGCTTTTCAATCACTACCGAATCACCTCTTTTCTCCATTCCATAATTCAATTTAAAGATCCAGTAATTGTAACTAGCTTGCCCTGTGATTACTCTGAACTTTTGATGTAGCATCTAGCTTTATTTGAATCCATTTCCTAAAGGATTCATCTTGATCTTCCAACCAAACCATTTTCAAAATCAAACTCTGATCCCAATAACTAGCCTTAAATTCCTAGTAAACAAAGCTAAATCTCACAGAGAGATCCCTTTCTAAGCTTAGGAGGGCTAGATCCTAAACTCGAAAGTGGTTTTGATGTTGCCTCCGTGGTTTTTTCTTAAGCCTTGAAATTACGGAATGCTAACAAAACCCCTCCAATATACCTAATAATTATTGATAATTAAATTAAAATTCTAGAAGGCTTATTCTAGAATAGACATGCCTATCATCATAATTAATGACCATTCACAAGTCAACCTTTTACAAATTTCCCATAACACACATATATAGTTGATCTAGTATTTTTGCAATGTACTTTATGTGTGATTGTTATTTTCTTTGGCTTGGGTGATGGCGACGAATGAAATTCCAAGTGTCTACTTATAAAGGATAATAAGGTGAAACAATTTAAATATCTAAACAGCCCAAAAAATCAAAATTGTCTATTAATTTTAAAATTGATATTTTAAACCAAAATTATTTATTTAAGTAAATAACTAGCCCAACCACATAAATTAAATAGCTAATAAATGTTGATAGATATCAACCCATGATAAACATCAAAACACTTACCTTATAATACATCTAAAATATTAAAATAAAAATAATAATTAAATATTATTATTATTATTATATAAGCTAAACATATATACATTTTTTTTCACTTGTGGTTCACGGATAGCCGTGGTCACTGGGTAGCCGCTACGTCCATAGATCAACACTAGGGTAGACCCCACCCGAAGGGGGTCACACCCGCTACGTCCACGGATCAACACTAGGGTGGACCCCACCCGAAGGGGGTCACACCTGCTACGTCCATGGATCAACACTAGGGTGGACCCCACCTGAAGGGGGTCACACCCGCTACATCCACGGATCAACACTAGGGTGGACCCCACCCGAAGGGGGTCACACCCGCTACGTCCATGGATCAACACTAGGGTGGACCCCACCTGAAGGGGGTCACACCCCTCGGCCTATTTACTGACCTGACCCCGAGAGCTTTCGGGAATTGACCCTGTGACCTCCCGATTGGTGAGGCACTGATTTGACCGATTGAGCTAACTCTTGGGGCTACATATATACATTTAAAAAACATGTAACAATATTATTAATTAGGGAGATTCACCTCCACTTTACTATTTAGACTCTTAATCTATAACTAAATTCATTTCAATACACTTGTTTATGCCACATTTTTTTAATTAATCAATTCAATTGAAAGAGTAAAAAAATCATTATTACTTTGGAGATAAATATCAACTTTTGATTTGTGAAAATTACTTAAAAATATAGTGAAATATTATGTGAAAGTTAAATTTATACCATTCACCTAATAACCAACCTAGATCCATCTTAACTCTCGATCTATTGAGCACCGAGAAGGATCAAAAGGTTTACACCTCGAAATATTTGATCCCTCTTGATGCTTGATAGATCCAGGGTTAAGATGGATGTAGGCTAGTTTAAGGCTGGTTTCAGTCATGTGTAGTCGTACAAGATTTGTTGAACATATAATTATTTTTATCATTTTAAATATGTTAAATATGTCTAAGATGAATTTGGTCAATTTAATTTTAAATTTGCTTAGTTACCTCAGTTTGTTGAGATGAGAGAGATTGTTTAGTAACTTGAATGATGAAAAATGATTAAATAAAAATTTTAAGTGCAAACTGACAATGTAACAATGTTGAATGATAGAAAATGTGAATAATAATAATATATTCAATTACAACAATCTTCATTGCGATCAATATGAAACTATTTTCTTCTACTGTTCTTATTATCATGCATATTAGTTATTTTCTATTATGGTGTTTGAATTCAAAGTGATTAACAATGTTGAATGATGGAAAATGGGAATAATAAGAATGTAGCCAATTACAAGTAGTTTACAATTTTAGGAAATGTTGAATGATGGAAAATAGTCATAATAAGAATGTAGCCAATTACAAATAGTTTACAATTTTAGGAAGAAGACATTTCGGGTAAGTGAACATTTTATTTAGAATGGAAATTCAAGTACTGTATTTATGGTTGAATTACTGTAACACATAAGTCAATTCACATCATGAATAATGTTTATGTGCTTACACTGAGAGAGAGTGTGTATGTTTTGGGGGTGAAATAAAAATATAGATGGAGTTGGAGGGGGGGGAAGGGAAGAAGAGAGAGGAAAAGGTAGGGAGAGAGGAAGAGATATAGATATGGAAAGAGAAGTGTTAGAGAGAGAGAAGGGGAAGAGAGAGAGAGGGAGTGGAAAAGGGAGGGGGAGAGAGAGGTAGATAGATATGAAGAGAGAGTGTGTATGTTTGTAGGGTGAGATAGAGAGATAAAGAAGGAGAAACAATGGGAGATATAGATATAGATGGAGGGGGTAGAGACGTGGTTACACTGAAATCAATGCACACTATTAATATAATTACTTTGAAATTAATGTACATCATACATTTAGTTGCATCAAATCAAAAATCAAGGTCTACACTGAAATCAATGCATCTAGTGCAAACAATCAAATAGGATTAGAAATCAACATCTACACTAAAATAATCTATGTAGTGCAAACAATAAAATAGGATTAGAAACCAACATCTACACTAATATAAGTGCATTTACTACAAGCAATAAAATAGGATTAGAAATCAATATCTACACTGAAACCAATGCATCCAGTGTAACAAATAAAATACGAGTATAAATCAACATCTACACTTAAATCAATGCATCTAGTGTAAGGTATTAAATAGGATTATAAATCGACATCTACACTGAAATCGATGCATCAAGAGCAAGCAATCAAATAGGAGTAGAAATCAACATCTACACTGGAATAAATGCATCTAGTGTAAAATATTAAATAGGATTATAGATCGACATATACACTGAAATCAATGCATCTAGTGCAAGCGATCATTAAGGATTAGAGATCAACAACTACACTGAAATCATACATCTATCAATATCTACAGTTAAACCAATGCATCTTTTGCAAGCAATCATATTGGAGTAGAAATTAAAATCAACACTAAAATCAATGCATCTAGTGTAAGGTATTAAATATGATTAGAAATCAACATCTACATTGAAATCAATGCATCTAGTTCAAGAGATCAAATACGATTAGAAATCAATATCTACACGCAAACCAATGCATCTTGTGAAAGCAATCAAATAGGAGTAGAAATCAACATCTACACTAAAATAAATGCATCTAGTGTAAGGTGTTAAATATGATTAGAAATCAACACCTACATTGAAATCAATGCATCTAGTGCAAATGATCAAATACAATTAGAAATCAAAAGCTACACTGAAAACATACATCTATTTTAGTGAAAAACCAAAATATTGATGACTTTCTAGATCTAACTTCTATGTTTGTATTTGTCTCTATGTGTCACTTTCTTCTTCCCTGTCTCTCAACCTTTCATTCTGTGTTTATCTCCCTCCCTTTATCTTTCTCTCTCTCCCCCTCCCTTTCTCCTCTGTCTCTCTCTCTCCACCTCTCCCTCCCTTTCTCTATCTTTCTCTTATTCCCTCTCCCACTTTGCCATTTATTTTTATACCTCCCTCCATCTCTCCTTATTTGTTTCTCTGCCTCAAACCCTAAACACATATCTCTCTCTCTTCTTCCCTCTTGCCCCATCCATCTATATCTCTATCTCCCTTTGTCTCTCCTTCTTTACATCTCTATATAATCATGCATACACACACACTCTCTCTATATCTATCTATCTATCTATCTATCTATCTCTCCCTCTTCCTTTCCCTGTCTATCTCTTCCCTCTCTCTCTCTCTATACCCCCCATCTATATTTGTATCTCATCCCCTAAACATACACACTCTCTCCATATCTCTCTTTCTCTCTCTCTCTCTCTTCCCCATTATCTCTCCATATCTATCTCTCTTCCTCCATCCCTATCTTTGCCTCTCTCTTCTTCCCTCTACCCCCCCTCCATCTATATCTCTATCTCCCCTTGTCTCTCCTTCTCACTCCCAAAACATACTCTCTCTCTCTCTCTCCCGCTTTTCGCTCCCTCTCCCTCTCCACCTTTCTCTCTCTATGTTTTTATTCCCCTTCCAACTCCATCTCTCTCCCCCTCTCTCTTTCCTCTCTCTCAAGTCATCTCTCTCTTCCTTCCTCTCTCTCCTTTTATTCCCACCTCCCTCTTTCTCTCCCCACTAATCTCACACACACACTCTCTCTCGACCCTCCAACTCTGTCACTATCTCCCTCTCTCTCTCATTCTTTCTCTCCCCCTCTCTCCCCCCTCCATATCTATGTCTCTCTGTCTCTCTCTTCCCCTTATTTCCCCATCTCTATCCTCTCCTTTTCTCTCCCTTCCCTCGTCTCCTCTCTTCCTCATTCCATCTTCATTTCTCCCTTATCATTCCCTCTCTCTCTCCACCCCTATCTCTCAATGTTTGTGTTATTCCTTCCCTCTCTTTCCCCCTTCCAACTCTATCTCTCTCCCCCCCTCTCTCCTTTCTCAAATTCCCCTCTCTTTTCCTTCCTCTCTTTCCCTTTCTCTCCCACCTCCCTTTGTATCATCCCCCCATCACACAAACTCTCTCTCTCCACCCTCCAACTCTATCACTATATCCCTCTCTCTCTCTCCTCACTATCCTACTCTCTCCCCCCTCCATATCTATGTCTCCATGTCTCTCTCTTCCCCTTCTTTCCCTATGTGTATCCTCTTTTTTTCTCTCCCTTCCCTCGTATCTTCTGTCCCTCATTCCATATTTATCTCTCCCTTATCACTTCCTCTCTCTCCACCTCTATCTCTCAATGTCATTGTTCTTCCCTCCCTCTCTTTATCCCTCCAAATCCATCTTTCTCTCCCTCCCTCTCTCCTCTCTCCCCCGCTCTATTCCCCCTCCATCTCACTCTCTCTCTCTTAAATATGATCCCACTGTATTTTATTTAAGAAAGTATCTAAATTATAACAAAAAACATAACTGGTTGTAAAATATTAAACCTCTATTTTGGATCAATCATGTCAAAGAAAATACAATAATAAAAACTTAAAATAATCATGTAGTATCTTTCGTCTATCATTCTTAGTCACTTTTATTTCTTTTATTTCTCTCTTTTCTTGGATCTTTGGTTAAAATGAATCTATTCGTAGTTCTTTATAATATTATTTATATGATATAAATTTCATATTTGTATATATTAAAAGTATTTTATTTTTAATTTCATTGAAACCTCGATTTAATCTCTATGGGGAATGTTTTTTAGTAGTTGCAAGGATGGTGGGTTTAATACACCTCAAACTTAATTATAACTTTTTTTTCTTTTAGATTTAATTAAAAAATGTTATAAACTTAAATTAAAATAAAGTATTTGTAAAATATTTTGATTTTGAAATAATTTATGGTTTTTGGGCAAGTGGTATTGATAAGCCAATGGCCATGGTATTGGCCCATGGTTTTGTAATAGAATAATTAAACACCTAGATCCATTACATAATAATCAAAAACCTAGATGGCCCATGGTATTTATAAACCATGTTATTAGCCCATGGTAAATTCAATTTATCGTGGAGTTATTCAAAAATTCAATTTACCAAAAATTTCGTGGAGTTAAACTGGTTTGTTTTGTAATTTGGTAATTATTTGACACTTACACATATAACATATCACATCTAACGCTCACCCGTTGTACTAATAATTAAATTAAAATCTTGAAAATCTTATTTCAAAATAAACTCATCTATTATTATAATTAATAAATATAATTTGTTGAAGAGGTCTTGGATAGACAATGATCAAGTGCTTCTATTAAAGTACTCTTTGATGTGAGTCAACTAAATTCAACACACCCACCAGATTAAAGTGATATATTAAAAATAATAAAAATACAATCTTAAATTACAAAATAAAAAATTGATAAATATAATTTATTATTTAAAAAATATATATAAATATTCTTCATAAAAAAAGGCAAACCATTAACTGTTTTAATGTAATGTAAATATTCACTCGAGTTTCTATTTATAAAAGCAACAAATATGACCACACATATTTTTTCATTTATGTAAAAAAGAAATCTAATAACAAATATTTTTGAGAATAATCGTTAAATTTTCTAACAAATTGAACAGACAATTGATGGGATCTATAGAAATAAGATGTGTTCCATGAGTTAAATATATATAGACAAGAGTTTCGACAACACAAGTTTTATTATAGTTTCTATGTATTTTTTTTCGGAAGGGTAATGAGAATGGTTGGGATAACAAATATTCATCTCATTTGTATTTCGGATATTTTTATAATGGAATTATTAGAGATTGTTAAAGTGATTAATCTCTTTAAAAAAATATAAAAAATAAATGATTAAAAGTTTTATTTCCTAACGAAGAAATTGTATTTATAAAATCAATATAAATTTAAAATTTAAAATAACAAATAATTAAATTAACGTGAAAGCAATTTCACTTATTAACGATTAATTTATGTTTATTAACCAAATAATACATAAAAATATCAATCAAATGCAATATGTATTTTTAAAATCAATCATGGTAAATAAACAACTAGTCATGATTATAAGAATAAAAAGATATGTAAACCAAATTATATTTGACTGTACTCCATCATACCTAACCTATCAGAATTAAACTATTTTTGCTTATAGTTGTTTTGAGGTGAATAATTTGATGAATGTTATATCCATAATCAATCGTGAGCAATAAAGAAAGCTAGATTAATCTTTCCAATGTCAAAATGTAAAAAAAAATGGTATGATAAATAATTTCTGTCAACTTAATATAGGTATATAGGTTTGTATCTATTTATTATCCTTGGAGCATTTACCAGGTATAAAAGTTTTGGGGGAACCATTTTAGGATTTAGCAAAATTCTAAAGGGAAAGAGTGAGGGGAACAAATTTTTTGGATAATAAATTTCTATTTTATTAATAATTTGTATAATTAATAGATTGTTTGGTTAAATTGTTTCATAGTACAAATATTTAAAAATTATAATTTTAAGTTATTTAATTTGTAAAGATCTAATAATTTGAGGATTTTGAAGGTGAGTTTATTGACACTTTTAAAAGCACATTTTAAACAACAAAAAATCAAAATCACAATTTAGTGAATCATTATTGAATCTATTTATGAATTAAAAGAATTGTATCACTTGATTCCATCTAAACCATCCTAGATCAATATTAACTCCAGATGTACCAAACACTAAGGTGAATTAAATCTCTTTTTGTTTTAAAAGAGGTTTACATATCAATAGATTTCTCTCATCACTTGGTAGATCCCAAGTTAAAATGGATCTAGGTTGGTTGTGTGTGTGTGTGTGTACACACACACACACACACACACACACATATCAATTTTATTTTAATTATTCATTTTAATCCCCGATCTATCAAACTCTAAGGGATCAAATATCTTTTTGCTCTAAAAGTGATTTCCATCTCAAGAGATTAGATCCCTCTCACAATTAAGATGGGCCTAAACTGGTTTAACTATTAATTATAATTATAATTATAATTATTTTTTTTGCTAAGGCAAGAGCAGATCCTTCTATTCAATTGAAAAAGAAGAAATAGTGTACAAAAAGGCTTAACACACAACTAGTCGTTAGATCCTGAGCTAAAGATCCAGCAGATGAGAAACATTTCGGGTGGCCAACAAGCGCACCGTTTAACAAGCAAATCAGACCCGATGCACTCAGAAGACCATAATTGATAATTCTATCGGGTCCATTTTTAACATAACCATTGTTCATTTTCACCTCCCGAAATCTGTCATATACGCGTAATTCCAGATAGGTCGTGCGAACAACTCGAGCTTTAACCTCCGTTTTGGACCCACCAACAAGCATGATTAATCCTGACCATAGATTGACCACAATTAATCCAACGGTTACAAATCATATCGCGCGGCCTTCAGTCACCGATGATTACCGCGTGATGGGGGTGGTATTTCCTCCCCACTCTTAGCCACGTGTTGCGTGGTGAGTGGAATTGCTTCCAAATGAGAAAAATCACTTCCGGCATGAAGGGGGTGTGATACATCAGAAACCACTTCGAGGGAGGTAAAGCTACTGCAGGCAAAAAAGCGGGGTTTTGCAGCTGCCATAAAAGACTGGATTCCGGCGCATGGGCCAAAGGAAGATGAAGATCCCTTCTTCCAACCACCCCCCTGAAACTTCTGGTTCGCTATTGCCAATCATAGACCTGCATACCAACAACGACCTTACTTGTCTCAGAACTCTGCATTAAAGTCAATGAGATCCCATCTCTGTGGCCCTGTTTTGGAATACCTTATTGTCCTCTTCCGCCTGACTAAAACACTGCTCCCTTAATCTATTTTGAGGCATCTCTCACCAAACCAACTTGACCCTGTTTTTAGTGCAAACCACTCCTTGATTGGCCAGAATGTCCACCAATTTATTGGCCATCCTTTGCACATGAGTGAACTCACTATGCGTAAGTCTAGGAGGTGAAATTGGATCCTTTGAAAGACCTAGATTAGCCTCCAATGACTTGACACTTTTTCCGGCTCTGCGCCACAACATATTCTTTTAACCGAGTTAATGATCAACTCAGAATCGGCTTTAATAATAATATTCTAGAGATTATCCTGCTTCGGGAAATCTAAACACTGTTCAAGAGCCATTAATTCAGCCATATTGTTTTTAGCTCTTCCCAGATGGCAATGGAAAATAAAAAGAATACAACCATTATCATCTCGTAGCACTCCTCCAAAACCAACAAGACCTGGGTTACCTTTTGAGGCCCATCAATTTTGAATTTCAGGAAACTCTGAGGGGGAGGATGCCAATAATCTGGCTTATTTGCTAGATTCATAACCTTCCTATCCATTCCCTATGGTATAAGCCCCTGCATACCCAGCTGACAAAGTATCTGCATCTCATTTTCTGAAGGTGGATTTTTTGGGGAGTTTTGCACAATAGTGCTAACTGTCTCCTTGAGCTGTCTTAAGATTTGCTAAAAAATGTGTTGGGTGGTGCTGTGTACATTTTTGAAGATTAAATTGTTCCTTTCTTTCCAAACATTCCAAATTATGAAGCTTGGAAGTAAAACCCAAGCCAAGTGAAGAAACTCATACTTAGATAACTTTCGTCTCCAATTATTTAGGGTGTTGATAATGCTTTCTTTGTCCTTATCTATCTTTTGGAAAATTGTGGCAAAAGTGTCCCACAACCTAGAGGTAAATATGCAGTCATTGAGAAGGTGCTCCATTGTCTCCTCTTGGGCTTCATAGAGCTGACATCTAGAAGGTCCTAGAAAACCCCTCTTCCTAATATTTTCCCAAGTCAGAATTTTCTTATGATGTACCAACCACATGAAGAGTTTAATTTTCATCCAACTTTGATGCCTCCAAAGGTTTTTCCAAACCCTATCCAGTACATAGGAATCCAGCACAAGGAATATCTTCTTGGCTTCCTTAATATTGAAGGTACCTTCTTTATTGTTGCCCCCATCTAAGTTGGTCATGCCCCTCTGAAACAAGAATCTTCCTTTGGTCCAAAATTGTTAGTAGTGCATCTGCTTTTGCTTTTAAGGGGTTGTCATCCCCAAATTCTATATTCTTCCAGGTTCTCCATTTGTCTTCTATACTGGTTTGTTCCTAAAAATCTTTAACCCTGAAAAGCCATTTGGTATCCGTTTCTTTCTTAAGGTCTAGAAATTCCTCTCTTAACAGTGTAGGTTCTTCTTGCCGTTTATCCTCCCAAAACAAAGCAAGGTCTCCTTCTCTGATTTCCCATAAACTATTTTTCTGAACTAAGCCTCTATTCTCCCAAGCCTTATTCCAAATGTGGGATCCTTTTACGATTCCCATCATCCTGATGTGATCATTATCTTGCAAAATGCTGGCATATTTTTCTTTCCAAACACTAGCCCACTGAGCCTTTGGATCTTTCACCCAACGCCACCATAATTTTGCCCCTAAAACCTTGCTGAGTACATCTAGATAATCCAATCCAAGACCCCCATGGGTTTTTGGTTTGCAAATCTTATCCCAGGCTACCAAGGCCCATTTCTTTCTCTCCTCCCCCTTACCCCAAAGAAAGTCTATTTGAATGGTTCTAAATTGATGTAAAACTCCCTTTGGAGCTGGAAGTGCTGAAAGCATGAAAATGGAGATTGATTGCAAAACAGCTTTTGTAAGCACCAAACGATTTGCCAAGTTTAAAGATCTGATAGTCCATTTTCTAATTTTATCCAACATCTTATTAATTACTAGCTCCCAGATGATTTTGTGCAAAGGTTTATTAGTTAGAGGGACTCCTAGGTACTTGGAAGGAAGGACCTCCCTTTGAAAGCCCAGAATTTTGGATATATTTATCTGAAGAGCTATATTAGTATTAAAGAAAAAAATCTTAGATTTGGACAGATTTACCTCCATACCTGTGGCCATGGCAAAGTCACGTAGTATTGTTTATAGGCAAGAGCTTCTTTTACCGTGGGGACTCCCTGCAACATAGTGTCATCAACAAATTGTTGATGGGACAAAGCCTTTCCAGTTTTAGAAAGTTGGATACCCTTGATGTTACCCCCTTCTTTCACATGCTTGATAGACTGTCCAAGTACTTCCATCATGGGGATAAATAGAAAGGGAGAGAGTAGATCTTCCTATCTAAGACCTCTTGAAGGAGTAAAGGTCTTGGAAGGAGAACCATTGACCAAAATTGAAAAGCTAGAAGAAGTGGCCAGTGCCATAACCCATCTTACTCAATTATTATCAAAGCCAAAGGCTAGAAGGACCTTCCTAATATAGGTCCAATTCAGCATATTATAAGCTTTGGCAAGGTCCAATTGCATAATCATTCCCGCCTTCCTATTGCTTAACAATAAATGCACCATTTCATGCGCTTGAATGATGTTGTTGAGAATTTGTCTACCGTCCACATAACCTGATTGCTCTACAGAAACTAGAGTAGGAAGAAGGGGTTTAAGTCTATTGGTAACAACTTTGGATATCATTTTATACACCACATTGCATAAATCTATGGGTCTGAACCTGTCTGGAGTCTGAGAATTATCCTATTTGGGGATCAAGGAGATGAAATAAGTATTGAGCACCTTCAGAATGGTTTTATTCAACCTGGAATCCTCCACTACATTCATAATATCTTATTTAACAATGCTCCAACAGGATTTAAAGAAATCCGTATTGAAACCATTAGGGCCTGTGCTTTGCCATTCTACATCTCCTTAACGGCCTTACTGACATCCTCTTCAGTCACTGGTCTGTTGAGATTGAAATTAATCTCTCTTGATACTAGTCTAGGTATAGCCTTGTTAAGGCCCTGATAAAATGATCTATATCTACAGTGGTCTCCTTTGCTATACCTTGAAAGTTCTAGACTAACACAATTTCTATCTCTTCATGGGAATTGCGAAGATGACCTCACTCGTCCTTGATTGAAGAGATCCTATTATGGGATCTGTTCGCCATGGTGGATCTATGGAAAAAATTGGTGTTTTGTTCCCCTTCTTTTAGCCATTGAACTCGAGATTTTTGTCTCCAATATATTTCCTCTTTTTTACATAAGTTCTCCCAGTCTTGATGAAGTTTGGTGAATTTTTCATCTCTGTCTCTATCAAAGCCATCTGTAATAAGAGTTTGATTGAGTGTCTGCATTTTATCTTCAACCTCTTTTTTCGCTGCAAAAATATTGCCAAATTCATTCTTGTTCCAGTCTTTGAGTTTGAGCTTGATGTATTTTAGGCTTTTGTGGAGCAGAAACATTCTTGTTCCCTAAATATGTAGATTTTCTTTCCACCATCTTGCTATATTGCTGATAAAATCTGGGTGGGTAAGCCAGATATTCTCAAATCTGAAAGGTCTATTCTTGGGGGTACCAATACCCTGTACCTCCATTTGTACAGGCCAATGGTTTTAGCCACCAAAGGGGAGAATTCTCACTATCATTTCCTTGTCTGTGAGCATAAGGTCCTCTGAAATTATGAATCTTTCTAACTTTGAGGCTACCTGAGACTCCCCTCCTCTCTTGTTGTTCCATGTAAAAAGGCTATTATTCATTTCAGTGTCAACTAGCTTCATATTTACGCCGTAAGGCGTTCCTTCTGAGATAAATTTTCCTGTGGTCTGTGCTGTCATCGTTATCGTCCGTCTGATTTGATGTTAGACGATTCGAATAATTGCTACCGTTGGATCAAATATCTCTCATCTTCGACAACTGCAGAAACATGTCAGAGATCGAGGTGAAGGTGGAGCGTTACGGCCGTGGAGCGTTATGGCTGTTTGCACTTCTTCCGAATTTGAAAGGAAAATGCAAGACACATGATAATAGGGGAAATCAATCTTATCTAGGGATTGGTTTGTGCAGGTTCTTTCTGTGTTACAACTAGATAAGAACTGTCATATACCTGAAGGTTATGTTAATTCTTTCAAAGAAGCAAATACGTTTTTCCATCATGCTCGAGTGTAAGTTTCTATCGGTACATCAGTCCCCATTTCAAGTAAACTTTCTTTTCTACGGTGCACAAATAAATGTGTCATAATATGAAAGCTATGTCTCTGTGTGACAGGTATAATGCTGATATGAAATGCCTCTCATTTTTGAAGCCATTACCAGAAGGATTCTCTCAGGCATTTGACGGCAATCTTGATTTCCTTGGTCCGTACCCTTAGCTTGGTTCCGATACTTCTTAGCTGCTTTTTTGATGATGTATAAATATTTTCATCCACATCACATAAATGTTGGATGTCCTAAATTACTGGTAGCCTGTAGAATTTTTTCACAATTGCAGAGGATGATCAAAATTTGCCATAACAGATATTCAGAGAATTGCCACCGTCAATGGTGATTGCCATTGCTGAAGGATGATTGGATCCAATAACAATGGAAGCTTTTGATGAATTTCCACAAATCCCTTCATTGCTGGAACATCGAGTAGTATATACAAATGAGTCAGTGCTGTTAGAAATTCAATCAAGAGAATCAAAGGCCAAAAAAGACAGCAGTCCATTTGTCTTGTTATCTGAGAAAACTCGAGTAAGTGGTTCGATGATTTTGTGCAGCTAACCCCATTTTAGAATGCCTTTATCTGTAGATATATTATCGTGCGATTTCTTGTTGAGAAGTTGACATTTTTGGCCCTTTTTCACATTATGATGAAACGTAGTTTTTCCTTGAGTTTAGGTTGGGTAGCTTATATATATATATGATTTGTGTAATGGTGAGATATTATTAAGATTGCCTGAAGTTTGATCTTCGATGGTTATTAAGATTGTCTAAAGTTTGATCTCGATCCTAAATACATGTTAGGACAGTTTTTATTTTTCACAATTGGCTCCCACTATCAACCTCTTCCATGAAATTTATATAAAACTTGAATAAAACTAAATTGCATAGATAACCCCTCCCATAAAAGTTGAATCTAAACCTTAATGATTGGAATCTAAAACTTAATGAGGCTAAATTGCACATGTAGCGTTTATTGATGCATTCTGTATGCCATAGGTTCATCTTTTGCATTCTATCAAGGGGTTATTTTCAAAATTTTTACACCAAAAACTTATGTTGTTTTTTTTTTCTTCCTGATTTCCAGGACGAGTTTTGTGTACAGATTGGAGAGGAGCCTTTGCAAGAAGTGACATATACAGCACACAGGAAGGAAGGCAAGTTAAAAAGCAGCTTCCAGAGTTTTTACATTTCTTTGAAAAAACTGATATATTAGTCCAGGAGTAAAAATGGCCCAGAAATGGGTCCCAAACAGAAATCGCCATTTTGGGCAGGCCCGTTTCATTTTGGATGGGCCCATTGTTTCTTGTTTCTTGTTTCAGTTTTAAAGGAGTCGTCCATGAATAGATTGAAGGTGCAATTACGGGGTCTTTTTTATCCTTGGTCATTGCCAACATCTTCATGGAGCATTTTGAAAGCCTGGTCCTAAATGCCTTCCATCTAAAGCCCAAATGATGGTTTCGGTTTGTTGATGACACCTTCATTGTTTGGCCCCTTAGTTGCCTTTAACTCATTTCCTATGCCACCTCAATAATGTTTGTCTCCATGTCAAGCTTATTATAGAAACCCATTAAGATAATTTTCTCCACTTTCTAGATGTTCTCATTTGTTGGTAATTTGATAACATCTTTACCCATCAAATTTACTGCAAAAATTGACAAAGCCATAGTCTACCTATCCTTTTGGTAGAATTTTGATAAAATTTAGTAGGAATGAAGGCTGAGTGGACGATGCCCATTGAAAAATACTTTCATGCTTAGTCACACAATCATGCCCCCCAAAAATTAAAGTTAATTCTATAAATTCCATTGCCTCTTCCTTTCCTTTAACCTTCCTCTCTCTTTCCTATATTCAAAGAATTATTAACAAAATATCTAAGGTCATCTAAAAAGAATATAAAAACTATTTTTAAACCCTTCAAAATTCTTCACCTTATTAAAGTTGCAAAAGATAAATTTGATGTTATGCCTAGCCTTAGTGTTTACTAAATACTTACTCTTGTTGCAACTCCTAACTCCAGTTTCTACAATTTGCAAGGAAGGTTTTGCAAGACCCCCTACATCTAAAATACTTCAATATTGTTAAAAACTCAATAATAATCTTGAATCTAAAGCTTTGGGGGGAGAAAATGGTGCCAGGGCAACAAATGACCCCTTTGCATCTTTCAATGTTGTCCAAAAGGAAGACCAATGTAGCCAAAGGGAAAGCTATGTCACCCACATAACAAACACAAATTTATTCACAGGTTTCTTATTTATTCACTGTATTAGAATCCAAAACCATCATATGCAGATTCAACAAATTTTGGCCAAAAATTGAAGCATTGCATTAGTGGGTATTCACTTGGACATCAAATTGTGATATTTACTTGTGCTCTAAAAGATTTTTTGTTGTCCAACTTGATACTAAAAAAGAATTGGATTTTGCATTAAATGAAGGACCAAGGTTTTGGGTTAACGACAAGCTATCAATTACTCCATTGTTTCTTGGTTTTGATGTAACCTCCATGGTGGTCAGTTCCATGCCAATATAGGTTAGGATACCAAACCTACCCCTTCCTTTCTAGCACCACCAGATCTGATTTGTTTCAGCATTGGCAAAAGCGCCCTGTAATCTGTTTACAGTATTTATTTGGCATTTAAAAGATAATTTTTGTTCCCAATTGCTGAAAACTTGCTAAAGGCTTTGGATTGGGACTATGTATTCTTTTATTTTAAAATCCTGGAATGCAGGCCAATACAGAGGACTGGAGCATGGACACATGGGATGAGCAGCAGACCGACTTAATTGATGTAAATCATTGCTTGAATTTGGAACTGTATATATGAGATCTGTCTTGGTTGCAGGTTGGTCAAAGTGAAAAGATCAATATGCTGCAATCTAATTAGGCTTTGCTATGTTACACAGTATTGGAGAAATATCCTTGTATAAGTCAATGTAATAACTTTTTGGTACAGCATCATCGCAGCAATGACACCCATTTTTGAATAAATCATGATTCACAAGTTTTAATAACTAAAATGCTTAGTATTTCATCACAATTAATTGTTTGAAATACAATAATATATTTGATAGTGTTATAAACTAGATTTAATGGTGCGATGTGGGCACCGGGACATGTTTCAATGGTGAGAATCCAACATGATTGTAGACTTTGGAGAGGTTTTCCCGCTGCAAAGGTTTCCTTTAAACATATAACACCACTCTTCTTATTTCTCTTTAAAGGATTATTAGTATTACATGTCAAGAAAAAATGTGACCATTTCATGGCTGCTCCTTTTCGGCCATAGAAGCAAAAAGAAAAATAGAGAATGTACCAGCTTATTACCACTTTCAAACAGCATAGAGCATGGGTTGACCTTTCCAATGGCCTTGATAAGATTTATTATTAATATAAGTAGAAGAAAAATAGAGAATGTACCAGCTTATTGCCACTTTCAAACAACATAGAGTATGGGTTGACCTTTCCAATGGCCTTGATAAGATTTATTATTAATATAAGCAGACTTAGCATGGGAAAAATAAGAAAAATCTTGTGTTCTAATAGCAGGATTTTGTTTGGCCTCTTAAAATTCTTAAAACTTCTGCTGGTTTCATTGTTTTCTTTTTCGCTCTAGCATTATAGCAATATCTACACAGTAGCAAGTTACAAAAAAGGTCAAGAATCCATAAGGTATTCATCTTTTTTTCCATTGTTAGATAATACATTATACTAGATCCTAACTATTGCGGCCAATTGGCTACCACCCTGACAAATAGATTGAAAAAACAACATCCCCATCCTACACAACGGCAACAGAGCGTAGGTATGGAAGGCATGATAGGTTTGGGGGCGTAGATGATCTTTCACGTTGGCAGTTCTCAATCACTATTTGCATACCTGGCACTGGTGTTGGGTTTTTTCTTAATTTCTTCTGAAAACTCCTTTCTTGATTCAAGATTTTGCATTGAGAATATAAACGAGTTGTTGTAGTGGCTGCTATAACCTCTTGTTATTGGCTATCGCCCTGCAAGGAACGGAAATAAAACAATAAGCTGCCGCTGACAAGATCTAAACCTTAACGCTTGACTAGACTCAAAGATCTTCACCAGAACCTTTACAGCTTGTATGAGACACAAAAAAAAACTGAGAGATGCCATGGCAGGTGACTTTGCTTTCAACCCTAATTAAGTACAGTGCGCAAAGTGTTGGCTCCATTGCTGCTGAACTTATCTTGACGGTAGATTCGGGAATATCTTGAAATTTCTAAAATAGTGGTAAGGTTTGTGTTTTTTTTCTTTTTTGAAATATGACCAATAACAATACAGTTTAAACAATTAATTTATTTCTATTCATAATAATATGAATGTTTTAAAACTCTGCCATCTCTATGAAATGGTCTTCTTTGTTCTGAAATATTTTTCCTAAACTTATACCCCTCCACTGCTCTGAAATGTTTTAGCCAATTGTTTTTTTACAGGACTATACAAGTTTTGTATGACAATATTCATTTTAACTTTTCGTACAGAATATTAAAAGTCTCCCGGATCTAAATCTGTAAACGTTACACTATCTCAGAATGTGTGTGTGTTCTGTGATTTTTCAGGTGTTGATTAAAACAAAGCAGACTGCCTTTCCACCATTTTCTCTGCAATTACAAAATTACATCGATGTAGAACCATAATTCTTAACAACATATTCCAGATGTGCTCAGAAGTGTTTAGAAGAATCATGTTAATGTAGTTTAGGTAAATTTTCTTTCTAACTTCACAGAACTCATGGTATTCATGTGGAATATAACCTATTTAGAAGCAGAAAAACTCCAAATAAATTTATCCCAATAACCATTATAGCTGAAAAATAATTCAAACTCATCTGCCCACCCAAACTTATCTCCATTTTGTGATACAAACTAATTTCCACATTCTCGCTATCATATATATATATATATATATTAATTTTAGAAAATCCCAAAACATATAAATAGACTACTGCTAAAATAATTGTTTGTATGTGTGTTCTATGATTTTTCAGGTGTTGATTAAAACAAAGCAGAGTGCCTTTCCACCATTTTCTCTGCAATTACAAAATTACATCAATGCAGAACCATAATCCTTAACAACATATTCCAGATGTGCTCAAAAGAATCATGTTAATGTAGTTCAGGTAAACTTGATTTGGTTAAGTTAACTGTGGTTTTCTTTCTAACTTGAACTCATGGTATTCATGTGGAATATAACCTATTTAAAAGCAGAAAAACTCCAAATAAATTTATTGGGGTGAGATTCCTGATAATCGAAGTCCATCTCTTCCATCACTTATTGAGGTCACAAACCATATAACTAACGTGGAGCATTCAGCTTCCAAAACATGGATTTGCCTCCTCTTTTGCACAAGAGTGTTTATAAACTAAGTTTAAGAACCCCACGCTTTTGATCAAGCTTTGATTTTCATTCCAATGAGCTTAATTATGGCATTTCCAAACACAGAAACAGAATCAAATGACTGCTATTGTTTTAGTTTTGATTTTGAGCTTAATGAGCTTCATTATGGCGTTTTCAATCACACGATACTCCCTTCTGCATCAGCATCATAGAAAGAAAGCATTCCTTTTCCAAATACATCCCAATTCTCTGTTTTAAGTTTCAGGGGAATGGGTCTGTGGGGGACACATTGGGGATTCTCCTCTTCTTTATTTTGGGTTCCCACTCTACCCCCAGTTTTGAGCAAGGTGCCCATTCTGTCTACCACTTGGCCTATCCTGGAGGCAAAAGTTTTTAAAAATTCCAATAGATAGAAGGTGCGGAACACCGCAAAAATGAAATCTTAAAATCCCCATGCTCTTGGTTAAATTTTGATTTTATCTCAATGAACTTAGTTATGTTGTTAGATATGGAATCCTAGGAACTCTAGCCTTTTGATTGATTTGATTTTGACACTAATGAGCTTAGGTATGACATTTTCAATAATAGAAAAAAAATCTTGAAAACACATTGTTTTTTATTAGATTTTGATAAAAACCACATGTTCTTTATTGCATTTTGATTTTTAATCTAGGAGAATAGGCATTTTGATATAATTGCAATCTGAGGTTTATTTTAATTACCTTAGGACACTTCGATCATAATGAGCTCCATGCTTTTGATATAATTGCAATCTGAGGTTTATTTCAATTACCTTAGGACACTTCGATCATAATGAGCTCCATGCTTTCTTTCAATCACAGAGAAGAAAACTCAAAATCCTGATTCTTTTGAGTAATTTTTGGTGAAAAGCCATATTTAAATATTTTTTATTAAACACATGCTTTTGATATAATTGCAATATGAGGTTTATTTCAATTACCTTAGGACACTTCGATCATAATGAGCTCCATGCTTTCTTTCAATCACAGAGAAGAAAACTCAAAATCCTGATTCTTTTGAGTAATTTTTGGTGAAAAGCCATATTTAAATATTTTTTATTAAAGACAATACATGATTCTGGGAGAATAGGCTTTTTGTTTTGTTTTAATCACAATTCTAGGTGTGTTTCAATTATAGCTCTAACCTTAAGGCAGTTTCAATGACAGGAATGTTACACACAGAGATGTAAAATAGAAATGGGTAATATTTGTATTAGAAAAAAGCCACAGCTGAGTTGGGCAGCTTAGCGCAACCAAAAAAAAAAAAGATGCTGTTAACAAAAACCACCATATCTATCTAGCTATATGTGTTGGGAATGCTTTCGATTAAATTTTGATTTTGATTTTAATGAGCTTTATTATGGTATTTTCTATCATAGCAACGAAACCTTAACATCCCCATGCTTTTGATTTTGATCTAATTAACTTAATTATAGTGTTTTCAATAACAGAAACCAAATCTTGCGTTTCATTAAAGTATGGTTTTGATCTTAATGAGCTTAGTTATACAATTTTCAATCACAGAAACAGAATATCAAAACCCCGCTTTTGATTAAAAATTCCAATAGATACAAGGTGCGGAACACCACAGAAATGAAATCTTAAAATCCCCATGCTTTTTGTTAAATTTTGATTTTATCTCAATGAACTTAATTATGTTGTCAGATATGGAATCCTAGGAACTCTAGGCTTTTGATTGATTTGATTTTGACCCTAATTAGCTCAGGTATGACATTTTCAATCATAGAAACAAAATCTTGAAAACACATTGTTTTTTTATAAGATTTTGATAAAAACCTCATGTTCTTTATTCAAGCATAATAGCAAGAAAGAAATATGCGTCTCCAACTATGCATAAATCTCCAATGGTGTTCAGTATGCCATCATTCACCGTGCATCTTCAACTAACAATATATAAATCCCCATGGCAAAGGTAACTTCATTTCCATTCATCCCAAATTCATTTTAACACAACTCACTTGCAAAGTATTGCTAATAAATTTCCACAACCGATTTACATATTACAACTTCTAACAAAATATACATTTCGTAGGTTCATTACTGCTTCTTCAGGTCTTCGATGCCTCCAACAAGTTTTGATACAATGTCAAATATGGAATGACAAGCACAAAGTTCTTTAGAATATTATATTCACTATTTGTATTTTCCATTTGAAACTTGAAAAAGGATGTTTCAGATCAAGTACCATTTTGATAGTTTATGTCTTCACAACCGATTCATTATCAATGGGTTTTAACATATTTTATTAACAAATTCAATTTATTTTGTTAACAAATTCAATCCAGATATGAAGGTGTCTAAACAAGTTCAATGGACATTTATGACTACTTGCATTCCATTTCGTAGCCACTTTAACCCCCAAATATGCTTTTCGACATGGCCTCCTCAAATTAAAACTCAAATACATCGATGCTTTCTTTCAAAAAAGCCCATAAAAGCCCATTCACATTTCAATATTCTTCCACACACTATGCCTTACGACGTTTCCTTTGCAACATTAGATGCAAATGCTAGTATCTATGAAAGTTTGAAATGTTGTAGAATCTTTGCTTAAAGTTCTTGTTCCCCCTTTTTTTTTCTGAAAGTGATTTGATCATGTTGACGTCCCCACCCATGAACCATGGAACTCCTGCATGTCTGCCTCTTAGTTCTACAAGAGAATCTAGAAATCTAAGTTTATCATCCAGTCTTTGTGGGCCATAAACATTCGTGACCAAATAAGTCTCGCTATCTCCCGCAGGCTGAATAATCACTGATAAATAATTCATAGATGCCTTAGCATCTATTATGCCAATCTTTTGGGGGTTCCAAAGAGTGAGTATGCCTCCTGCTATATTATCTACTTTAACTTCTAGAAACTCAAATTTATTGAGCCATTTGCTATGAATTTATTTGATTTTTTGAATGGAACATTTAGTTTCCTGGATAAAGATCATATCCAGAGCTTCTTGTTTCATTCTATTGCTAAGTATTCTTTGTTTTCTTTTACTACCTAAACCTCTGATGTTCCAAGTTGTGAACTTCATTATTAAAGATTTGTAAAGGAGTATCTGGATAGATCTTTCATCTTACCTGAATCTATCATTAGCTTTCCACATTCCATCAATAGCTCGTTTGCTTTTTCCTGCTTCTTTTCTTTCTTGGGTTTCTGGGAGCTAATCCTGGTGTGGTTTTCATAGTTTTCACTCCTTCGTTGCCTCGCCTTTCATTGTTTCTTTGCCTTTCCAGTCCTTTGGCCTAAGTTTTCCATAGAAACAGCTGTTGTACTCTGTTGAACTCTTCTTGAGGTAATGAGTCTACCCCTCCCATGTTGCCTTGTTTCAAGAATCCTTCTAGATCTAGGTTTTCTCTTTCCAGAATCTCTTGCAATTCATGATCCTCCATTTCCATCTCACTCTGAGTCATTTCTTGATCCATCTCAAGTTCTCCATCGCTCAACATTGTTTGTTTTTGTTTAGTAACATCCTGTGCTTGTACCCTATATTCTTCTTTCTCCTTCTCCCCTCAGCTTCCTTCCATTACCTGATTTGCTTTTGATATTCCTTCCTCTTCTTCAAGAAATTGGAACCTATTCAGACTGGCCTATTGCCCTTCTGTTTGTTGTTGCTTTGGCCCCCTTTTGCCCCTTTTTCCTTTATGTCCCACTTTGTGAAAGATTTCAATGTCTTTCATTGTGGTTGCTTTAATTCTGTTCTCTATTTTGCTGAGAGGGCAGTCTCTAAATAGGTGCCCATGCTCATGGCATCTGCGACATCTGAAAGGAATATGTTCATAATCTACTATTTGCACCCATTCTTCATCAAAAACTTCCAAGATGACCTCATCTAGTAGGGCTCTCGATAGGTCCATATCCACACATATTCGTGTGAAGGAAGTATATTTTCCCCTTCTGGTGGCCTCAAAGGCTTTAACAAAATGCCTTAGTTTATTACCTATGGCAGATCACAATTCCATTTGCCAGTAGTCAAGAGGTAGGGAGTAGAGTCTTACCTAGACCAGGACCAAAGTAAAAGTTTCTCTCTCTGAGACAAAATGCATCATCCATGGCCACAAGTAGAGGCCTAATACCACGTAGAAGTAGGGTCCTCTTTCAAATACCCTGTCTATTTCCTCAATATTTGTAAAGACCATAGTGAAGAAACCCTTTGACCCAAGGTGTAGGTCTATGCTTCCTTTCGGTTTCCAATGGTATTTTATCCACGTTTGTAATGCATTTTCAGTGGGCCATAATCCCATGAATTTAAAAATGATAGCATAGGTCCGCATGTGGTCCTTGTGCACCTATAGTGCAGCATCATTTAAAACTAATCTGGGAGTGACCTTAGCCTTGGGTTTACATGGCCCCTTCTGTGCCTTGTTTTCTGCTCCCTGTTTCTTGTCTTCTTCCTCATTGTCTTTCATGCTGTTGTCCTCCCTCGGGTTGGTAAAATCTTGATCTTCTTCCAGATCCTTTTTCCTTTCTCTTGAAGGCCCTCTGACAGATTCTATAGGTTTCTTACCGCGGTTGGCCACTGCCTGCTTGTAGGAGGGAATGGAGCTCCCCCCTTTGCGCGCTTCCATGGAAATCAGAAACTTGAAACCCTAGCTATTCATCCACTGTTCGTTGTTTTCCCTAATGACATCTGCCAATTATAATTATAATTATTAATTTTATGTTTTTATTTCATTTTATTTATTTATATGTAATTTGATTAAGTCAAAATGTTAAAGAGTACATTACATTACAACATCTCTACTCAATTATTAAAGTGGTTTCAATACCTAATTTTTGTGTCAACAACGGAAAAAAAATGGTGAGAAGAGTTTTTAGGTAGACGTGATGTTCATTACTCTGATGATGATGGTGGTAAGTGACAATCTTCTAAGGATGACGACGGTAAATTAAATTCATTAGTGAGAGATTCTCGCAGATAATTTTCTGATAACGGTGGTGGTAAATAATAATCTTCCAAGGATAATGATGGAAAATTAAAATTATAGATTGGTAATTCAAAAACTTCAAATCCATAAGCCTTGTAATATCCCTATCCTTAGAACCTACCTTTGACATTCATGACTTAATAGTCTAAAAATATTATGGGTTAACATATTGACAAAACCCTTGAAATCAATAATTGTTTCTGAATTAGTTTGTAACTAATCTGTTGAGATATCTTTCCCTATGGAATCAAACAAAGAGTGTAGGCCCTTTCTAATGTTTCATGTATGGTCCATGCATGAGAGAGATGGGAGTTTTTCTTTGAAAATTTCTTAATACATCCTTCTCGATTATTGTTTTCAACTGATCTAGGGATCTTTTGCTTATAGATGTATGAAAAGAATCACATGTGAAAATTGCAGCTTAACATAGAAATTTAATGTGCACAAAAGAATGAAGAGGAAAGACATAAAGGCATGAAAAGAAGACAAAAAGACTTAATAATAGAGTTTTTCCAACTTAGACTATGTATCTGGGCCGTGATCGATCAATGGGGAGGCCTTCATTCATTAAATGGCATGAAAAGAAGAGAATACAATCATCAGTTACATAAACAGAGTCTTATACCTCTATTCTAGAAAATGGCTGAGAAAAGGAGAAATCAGATGGAGAAATGGATAGCACCACTATGTCCGTGGCATCGAGAAGGGTAGAAACTATATAAAATTTGTCCAATTCAGACAAAATAAACTTTTGCCCCTCCTGTAAGCTCCGCCACGAACTGCATGCCAAAAATCCTCTCCCTTGTACTTTTTCCAATCATCGGGCTCTTAAAATGTCTCTTTTGTGACAAAGGCCGCTTAAATCAGGGGTTGTTTTGTTTGGAATAGAAGCTATTCTATTGAATGGATCGGTAGGCGCAACAAACCCTGAAAATATGCCTTTTTGTTTATACACAAATACATGCAGAAACACTAAAAAACTGAAACCCTCAGACTTCAAATTTTATCAAATTGGGTCCATAAACCCATTGGGTATGGCCCGTTATTGAAAATCACTATCGCTGATGTCAATGGCCCTATATATCAGGGGATCGCCAATCGCCGATCACCAATACACTGATCCGCCGATTACCGATACATCGCTTCGTCGATTGCCGATATGCCAATTAAATCTAGACCATTGATCTGTTCCTTGATCGGACGATCTAGATTGCATCGCATGTCACTATCGCATCGCCCCTTGGTATCTAGGATTGCTGATCTCCTAACCGCCAATTTAATCCTGGCCGTTGATCTGTTTTTCGATCAAACGACGGCGATCGTGCGTCGCTAATCGACATATCGCTATCGCAACAACCCAAAGGTCTCGGTCTTATGCCTTGTGTTTTGTCGACCCGATATGCCGATGCCGATCGCTCCATCACATGTCTTAAGTCCTTGATATCGCTGATAGCCTGCCCCCGATCACGATTAGTCAGAGATCACTAATCGGGGGTTCATCTCGCTGGCCTTTAGTCCACCCTTTTGACTCCTTCGATACAATTTTCCTTTTTAAGGTTAAAAACCCATTTTTTAGGGAAAAAGCCTCATTTTCCAAAGGAACAAGGCAATCTTCTTTTTTCCATAACTTCATCATCTAGACAGTGTCGTTCACACTGTTGGAATTATGGTGATGAGCACTTCGATCTGATGTCAAGATACTTTCCTTTCTGCCACTTTGCATTTTGAGCTTTTCCACGCCATTGTATCTGAAGATCCACCTGGATCAATCCTCCCCATTGAGGAGATTTTGGACCACCAAAATCTTTCATTAGTCAATTGGAAAGTGAGGGAATTGTTTCCTCACTCTTTCCTTATCTAGCCATTTTGCTTCATTGGGGTGCATCCCCCTGAAACCAAATCGAAGGTATTCCACATCTCCTTGTTTTGAGGTCTTGGTTCTTCTGTTAAGGATGATGTCTTCAAGTAACTCATTAAGAGACTCTGGTGCAAACAAAGGCAAACCTCTTAAAAATTCTATCGACACACTTTCTCATGGAAGAATCAAAATAGGGAGTGGTGTGTAGAGCTCGATTTTTCTATTAGAGGGCTTTGAAACAGAGCACATCACACAACCCTTTACATAGCTAGTCACAATTTTCTTCATAAGAGGCCAAAAACAAAATCGTTGTACATGACATAAAGTCTTTTCGACACCAAAGTGTCCAGACACAAGAGAGATGTGGGCCTCTCGAATTACATGTACTTGTTCCCTTGTGGGAATGCATAATTTGCCACGGTGATACAATAGTTTCCTCTGCAAGTGATAGCTGTCCACCTGTGAACCATGGGTTAGTTTTGCATGAATCTCCTTAAAGTCATCATCATTAGCATATTGTTCAGCATAACTCTAAAAAGATAATGAAGCATTATGCAAAATAACATAAGCAGAAATAGGAGGGTGAGATAATATATCGACCACTTTATTGCTAGTGCCCTTCTTATACTTTATTACCAGATGAAACTGTTGAACAAAACCCATGATCCACTTGAAATGACCAGATTGCTGCAACTTAGTCTGTGACTGAAGATACTGCAAGGGTTGATGATCCGTATGGATGATGGTCTCCTTGCCGATCAGGTAGTGTTTCCACTTTTTCACTCTCTACAACAAGACATAAAGCTCCTTGTCATAAGTGGTATAGTTTGTCACAGCCTGAGAGAACTTCTCAGAATGGAACATATCAGCTTCTTTTGCTGCATCAATACAACTCCCATGGCATAACCACTGGCATCGGTTTCGATCTCAAATGGATGTTGGAGATCTGGTAAGGCTAAGACTGGTGCAGTGCTGATCTTTTCCTTCAATGTTTCGAAGGACTTCTACTATCTTTCTCCCCATGGGAAGACCTGGTTCACACTTGTCAATGTGTTCAAAGGTGCTGCAATAACAGAGAAATTGGCAATAAATCTCCTCCAATACTGGACTGCACCTAAAAAGTTGTGGACCTCGGTTACACTAGTAGTCTTATGCCAATTTACAACTGCTTCAACTTTAGAAGGATCAATATTTAACTGACCATGACCAACAATATGACCTAGGTAACCTAAAGAGGTTTTCCTAAACTCACACTTCGACAACTTTACATAGAGTTTTTCTTTTTTCAATACATCAAGCACTTTCTTCACATAACACACATGTTCATTCCAACTTTTACTAAACACAAGTATATCATCTAAATATACAAGAACAAATTCATCAATGAAAGGCCTAAAGAGATCATTCATGACCCTCATAAAAGTGGTTGGAGCATTGCAAAGTCTGAATGGCATCACCATCCATTCGAACAACCCCTGTTTCGTCTTGAAGGCGGTTTTCCACACATCCTGCTCTGCAATTCGGACCTGGTGATAAACACTATGCAAATATATGGTTGACATCTTGTATATGCTAATATTTGGTAAAGGAGTGTCATCCTGCAAATGGATTTCATGTTGGATTTCCATATTTGGAGGTAATCCTTTTGGTTCCTGAAACAACTCATCCAACGAAAATTTTAAGAACCCCCCTTAAATTTATATGTATAATAAATGGACGAATCTCCATGGTATATAGGAAAAATGGAAGGCGATTTTATCAATAATATAATATGTATATATAATCTTTTGGCGAATCTCTCACCAAGCATGGCGAATATTTTACTCAATTATAAAATCTTGTAAGATCTTGGTATTACCATGGGTTATCATAACCTGGAGCTTAAAAATTACTATT
>APFE030626647.1:87617-131671 GCA_000404065.3 Pinus taeda
ATTTACCATACCTCTTTTACAAATATGGTAAACCTCTTTCTTGAGCCTTCATAAATAGAACGAGCGTTATGGACTAAATATAAAGGTTTTATTTATTTACCATGCGTCTAGTTTATTTATATTTTTATTTATTTACCATACCTTTTGAGTAAGTATAAAAATATGTTTTATTTATTTACCATACCTCCACTTATATTTTTATTTGTTTACACCCTTGCATGTATATAAGGTGACTTATGGAGTAAATATAAAAAATGTTTTATTTTTTTTACCATACCTCTCATTTATTTATATTTTTATTAATTTACCATACCTCTTTTATAAATATGGTATTTGGCCCATAAGATTCACTTAAATAAAACCTATTCTTGAAAATGGGCGAATAGATTCACTTAAATAAAACCTATTCTTGAAAATGGGCGAATGGAAGGTTGTAACTCATAATCCCTTAAAATAAGGTGGGCTATTTGAGGTGATTTGTAAAAATGTACTGTGATACAAAATATTCACCCACTAAAAATTTAAAACCACTTAATTTCGCCAAAGGGCGAACATTCGCCCCTAATTTTTTTTATGAACTCATCATAATTAGAAATTAATTCACATAATTCCTGTTTATATTCTTGACCACAACCCTGGAAAGCATCAACTACTTCTGCATCTTTTCCCCTTACAGCCATAAGCATGCAACCCTTACTAGAATTTACCAACCTTTTCATTTGTCCTGCACTTACAAGGCTGGTATTGATTTTATTTTGATGATCCCTTACAATATGTTCTACCCCATCTTTTGTGATTTGGTATTTGTTTTCATGACAAAAAAAACTGCCTTTCTATCATATAGATACGGACTCCCTAACACCATGTCATAGATATCCAATGGGATCACATCAAGTTCTAGTTCATCCACTAGCTTAGAAGCAATTACAAATTTTACTTTACACTGCTTAGTTACATTCAACTTTTCTTTATCATGTATCCATCTAAGCAGGTAAGGTTTCAGATGTGGTTTTGTTTCTAAGCTGAGTTTCTTTACTAAGGATTTTGCAATTAAGTTTTCTTGGGATCTGGTATCAAACAAAGTTTCTACTTTAGCATGATTTATGACAACTATGATATGAAACAGTTCAATTCTCTTTCGATCATTAGGAAGGGACTCATTTACAGAACTAGTGCCTTCATGTGATTCATAATTAACATGAGGTGTAAGAGTACCTTTTGTTCCTGCGGCTGTGATTAATGCTTCATCTCCCGAATCGGATCCAAGGTCTTGTTGCATAGTTTCCACTATCTTCTGCTTGCCTTTTCCTCCATACTTCTTCGGTCGCTTTTCTAGGTGCTGTTTCCAATAGTGATCGTCATCGTGACCTTCCTTTTTCTAGTGATTGCAATACGGCCTTTCTCCTTCTTTGGTTACTGCCATTTTCTTCTCCTTTCCTTTCCATTTCGCTTTAGATTTTCCATTGGGAGGTTTTAACAGTGGTTTCTGGAATGATCATCTCTTTCATTTTTTCCCTTGTTCTCAATATGAATTTCCTTTACGCTGGCTGAGTCAATAGTGGTTGGTTCAAACAACAATAATGAATGCCTAATGTAACTATGTAACGATTCAATGTACTTAGTTACTACTTCAGGTGTATCAAGTGCAGTACCCAAATTAAGTGATTTCTTTCTAAACTCTTCTGTAAAACTCTGAACATCCTGATCTTTGCCTTGCCTTAAATACTGCCAATTCATCAAAGATTTTTACTTGTATCCCAAGGGATAAAATTTTTCCTTTAACACAAAAATAAAATCAAGCCATGAGGAAAAGAGGTTACCCACATTTTTACTGCTCTACAATTTTCTCTCCTACCAAATGAGAGCGAAGCTGCTCAGTTGTAGAGAGGCCAATTGAATCTTTACCTCATCCTCCATGATCTGTTGAATCCTACAGTAGACCTCAATCTGCCTAATCCAATTATCAAGCTTCTCTGAGTTACTTTCACCATTAAACATTAGAAGATCAAATTTAACATCTAATTTAAAGAAAGGTTTCTTAGATGCATCCCTGGGATTTCTACGATTATGGTGGTGAGAGGAAGAAGAATATTCACTCGTGGAAGGAGAAGGAGAGGGTTCTTCTCCACCATTTCCATGTGCTGAACCTTGTTCTTCTGGTTTTCTCTCTTCTGCTCTCTTTAATCTTAAAACCAATTGACCAACATTCTCTACCATTAAATAGAAGGTCTTGCAGAAATTGCACTCCTCTTCAATATGAGCTTCATCTTCTGCCATGTTTCTCCTTCGATGTGCACGCCCCGCTTCAGGAACAAAAGGCTCTAATTCCCCATCACCTCTTCAGAGCCTGTTTCTTATTAGCATGCAAACATGCAATTCAAATCTAAAAATCCATGCTTTGATACCACTTGATCCAGGGATCTTTTGTTTATAGATGTATGAAAAGAATCACATGTGAAAATTGCAGCTTAACATAGAAATTTAATGCACACAAGAAATAAGAAGAAACACATAAAGGCACGAAAAGAAGACAACAAGACTTGATAACAGAGTTTTTCCAACTTGGACTATGTCTCTGGGCCCTACTCGATCAATGGGGAGGACTTCATTCATTAAATGGGATGAAAAGAAGAGAATACAATCATTAGTTACGTAAAAGGAGTCTTATACCTCCATTCTGGAAAATGGCTGAGATAAGGAGAACTCAGATGGAGAAATGGATAGCACCATTGCATCCATGGCATCGAGAAGGGCAGAAACCATATAAAATTTGTCCAATTCAGACAAAATGAACTTTTGCCCATCCTATAAGCTCTGCATCGAACTACGTGCTAAAAATCCTCTCCCCTATACATTTTCAAATTATCAGGCTCTTATAATGTCTCTTTTGTGACAAAGGCTACTTAAATCAGGGTTTTTTTTGTTTAGAATAGAAGCTGTTCTATCGAATGGATCGGTGGGCATAACAAACCCTGAAAATAAGCCTTTTTTGTTTGTACACAAATACATGCAGAAACACTAAAAAATTGTAAACCCCGAACATCAAATTTTATCAAATAGGGTGCATAAACGCATCAGGTCTGGACCTTTATCGCAAATCGCTATCACTGATGTCAATGGCCCTGCATATTAGGGGATCACCGATCGCTAATATGCTGATCCACCGATTGCCGATACGCCGATCCACCGATTGCCGATATGTCGATTAGATCTAGACCGCTGATCTATTCCTTGATCGGATGGTCCAGATTGCATCGCATATCGCTATTGCATCGCCCCTTGGTATCTGGGATCGTCGATCTCTCGAACGGCGATTTAATCCTAATCGTTGATCTATTTTCCGATATGACGGTGGAGATCGTACGTCACTGATCGACATATCGCAATCGCAATGGCCTAGAGGTCCTGGTCTTATGCCTTGTGTTTCACCGATTCAATCCACTGATACCGATCTGTCCATCACATGTCTTAAGTCCCTGATATCACCGATAACCTGCTCTCGATTGTGATTAGTTAGAGATCATTGATTAGGGGCTCATCCTGTAGGCCTTTAATCCACCCTTTTTGACTCCTCCGATGCGATTTTCCTTTTTAAGGCTAAAAACCCATTTTTTAGGGAAAAAGCCTCATTTTGAAAAGGAACAAGGCAGTCTTCTTTCTGCCATAGCTTCATCATCCAAACTTAGATTGGAGTGTTGTTCGCACCATTGGAATTAGGGTGATGAGCACTTCAATCTGATGTCAAGATACTTGCCTTTTTGCCATTTTTAATTTTGAGCTTTTCCATGCCATTGTATCTGAAGATCCACCTGGATCATCAACACATCTTATTTTAGAGTTGCAATTGTTTTCTTCATATTGATTTCAAAAAATCTTATTTTAGTGTTGCAATTGTTTTCTTTGTAATTTACCTGTGTATTCATGTTATTCATTTTCCCTTAAATTATATTTAAATACCATGGTTCTATTGTTGTTGCCGAAGAGAAGCTTCAAAGAAAGGTTACACAACTCATGTTCATATATTAATGTTTGTTTTCTTTCCATTAGCTTTGTCCTTCTCAATGATTATAGGTTTCATTTCATATATATATAATATATATATATATATATATTATATATATATATATATATATATATATATTCGCGGGTAGCACACAACAAAACGTGGTAGTGGAAGCATGTCTCTCTGTTGGCATAGCTTTGGAGATGGGTTTGTGGCTCCAACGAAAGGTGCATCCCTTCAACAAATAGTGACAAGGGTGGATGATGTATCTCCCTAATAGTTTGATACATGACAATGAGGCAGCAATTGGAATTTTCTTACTACTAACGCTGGCAGTTCACAATGAAAAATTGCCTGAAAACCCTTTGATTCAAAGGCATGATGCAGTTGGAGGTGAAGAGCTATGACAATACATTATGTAAAGGTGGAATTTTCTACCTTTTCTTTTTCTATTATAAAAACTATTTCAAGAAATATTGAGTAATTCATTGCTTCCAAATTTGAGTTCTCTCTTTTAATGGATGAGTAAAATGAAAAAGGAGGTCAAGGTTTTTACTTGAACAATTTTAGCGTGATTGATTCAATATATAAATTTATTGTTCTCTATTTTAATGTGTTGTTATAAAAGGACAAGTAGGCATGTTAATTTTTTAGAAAAGATTGCATGGTAAATGATAAATTATTGGTGTTATTATTTTGGAAAAAGAATGCACAAGAATCTTTTGCATAAAAGTATAAGTAACCATGTTATTTTTTCAAAGTCATTTCTTGAAAATTGCAAGAATTTCCGTGAGGAAAATATTATTTACATGGTTCCTATTATATTAGTTTTATTGAAGAAGAATGTGTTTATATACAAAAAAATAATAGCTATTACATTAGTTTCTTGAAGAAGAGTATATGTTATATACATACACAGAAATAGTAGCCATTATGTTAGTTTTGTTTTGGAGCAAGAATATGTATTTGCATGCAACAAAAGAATGACTATTGTGTTAGATCTCTTGAAAATAATATGTGTTCATATGTGCAAAAATAATATCTATTATGTTAGTCTTCTTGAAAAGAATAGGTATTTGCATGCACAAAGATATTATCTATCGTGTTAGTTTTCGTTTAAAAAATATGGGTAGTTGCAACAATTTTTCTTTCGGAAAAGAATGTGTTCTTGTGCGAAGAGATAGTGATGACCATGGTAATGTTTATGATAGATATATAAACATGCCTTGGTAATCTTTACGCATTGTTATTTATGCATGTGAGATTTGGATGGATAGACATATGTCCTAGCCATATGCATGCATTGATAAATAGGCATGTTTGTGAAATTATTTACTTTTAATTTATGCATGTGCAAGAAAGTGGAATATGAAAAGATGTTTAAAGCATAACTAGTAGAGACTTATTATTAGGATTTCATAAGTTTTTATATAATCAAGATGTCGGAGTTGCTCACGATAGTAATTGCAGGGAAGAAATGTGAATTATGTGAAGGATGAATTAATGGTGTTTAACTCTTTTTGGATGTGTCAACCAAAAGGTGCATTGTAGTTAACACTATGGTAGTTAATGAGGTAATTATGCGATGGCGATGGGTTGGTGGTGCCATTTGGCATGGGGTGCCACACAATGTCGACGTGGCTAGGATCTAGGTCACCACAAAACACAAATTCCTAGAGAAGTTTTGTAATGCTTTCCATAAGTGGGCCACAAAGTTAATGGAATCCATGGTGGAGACAGAAGCCACAAAATGGAGAAGTTTTGATTGTTTGATGTGAACATATATGTTGCATCGTGGAGGTCTAGCATGGAGCATCCCAAGGAGGTTAAGCATGAAGGATAAAGGCGGTATGGCGCAATGAAGTGGTGGGATCCACATTGGCCACAGGATATATGGCAATGCCACATGGGAACTGATCCATAATGATATGGCAAGGGTTAAAGGGTCAACTTCAAATTGCCATAGCTTTTGATCAAGGAGTTGAATCAAGATGAAATTTATATCACGGAAAATCTCTTGACGAGTTGAAAATGATGGAGTTATCCAAAGTGAGTTGTACACACTTTGGGTGACAAAGAATTTTGTAACCCCATCTTCATAATGTGACATTGGAGGTTAGGGTATTTGAAGGTAACACCTCTGGCTAGGGTTGAGAATTCCAAGGGGGTGGGAGGTAGTGTTACATATTGGATGAGAAATAGGTGATAAGTCACTAAGGAAAGGGATTTTTAGGCTTTATTTTTCAATAGAAAAAAAAAATGTTTCTACAATGTGTCACTATATGCATATTGAATCATCATATAATTTGTCATTTATTCTTCTACTTTTTGGATAGAAAAATTAGAGAAATAGCCTTGCAAATCTGATTTTAACATGTCCCCGTTTGAAAATATAATCTGAAATCTTCCAAAAACATTCTGCAACATCAAAACCAAGGCAAACGAACTATTAAACAAATAAATAGCCTCACCTCAACCTATAAATAAATGTAATAATATTATATAAAAATATCTCAAATTTTGTAATTTATTACCCTTTTCATTTTAAATTAATAACATAATTAATTTTAAATTAACTTGTAAAACATTACATAACATGTTAAGCCACCAATTCCATCCAACCTTCATTGCTGCAACACTAGTTTTCAGAAGATCCTATAAACTTCTATTGCTTAACTTCTATTGCTTGAAACACTTATTTCCAACTCACCTCCTAAGAAGAAATTGCAACATTCAAATCATGTCACTTCTTTAGGAAAGTTTCTCATAGTTTTATTTCCATAAATACTAGTTATTTCACTTCATGTATTGCCAGGTCATTGCTTTGCTGTAACGTAGCATTTATAGTAGTCATCTACTTTGTAAGCCTCCTAGTTATGAACTTTATATAATATAGTAAAAGCAAGATTTCAATGATCAGGGGCATTTGTGTTTGCCACCGGAGGTTTTCCAATTGCTATAGCAGGGGCACGCATCTTTAATGCTCCCGTAAGGGACGCATTTGCATTTTGCACAGCATATTTCACAGTCCTTCATACAAATCTTGGTCTCCGATGCCTTGGAACATCTATGCTTGCACAGAGAAACACAATCTGTATAGAACGCCAGAACATATTAATCTTACAATAATCGATTATATACAATAACACAACAATTTACAACACAAATGCATACCAATATGGGGCCGTGGACTGAATTTTTCATTATTTGTCTGCAGCTGCAGCAAGCATCACACAAAATCACTACAAATATAGAGCCACTATCTCCACAAATACATCAGGAAAAACATATACATGGCTCTCATATTCAATGAAACAATAAGAGAAATGTAATCATTATCATTATCATATGCAATCATTATCTTGATCATTTGAACGTCCTAAAATGGAATTTGACCTAGTTGCAAGAATTAACTAAGAGAAATACGGTTAACTGTGAGCCCAATATTATTACCCCGTGGTTCTCTATATCATTCTGGCTGGTGGTAATGGCAACGTCTGCATAAACCTGAACAACTAGCATATTAATTCCTGTTAACAGAAAAAGAATTTGTATGATTGAAGGTGTAAAAGAGAGAAAACGTTAAACCTGCACCAGCAGAATTATGATGAGTAATATTGTTGCCATAGAGTAGCTGTTTTTTGCCATGATGGTTGAAACACTGTTCAATGTGTATGCAGCTTATTAATCAACCGTGCTTATATAGCAACATTTCTGCAACTCCATTACCCTGTAATCACCTTTTCCAGACATGAATTCCGTACCCACAGAACCAGCAAATTTGTGTGACGACCTACCTGCAATTTTTCCTTTAAAAATTACTTCCGTTGCGACATACAAAATTTGCCATCAATTCTGTTAACCCTCAAAGCGGCCTACTTTGCGTGACTAACTACCTATAATCTTTTCTTTAATGGTTGTTACGCAATAATTCGCGCAGATCGCACTATATTCTCGTCATGGCTATGGAGAGTTGAGCGCTTTTTTTTTTGAACATGGTAAACGGTCTATCATCGAATGCTAACGGATTAAAATTTCTTCCATTCTCTAATATATTTTAATTTACTATATTAGGTACTGACACCTCTGATCCAGATGATCCTCAACCGTTAAATCAGGCACTTAGAGCTCCAGTCTATAGATCAGTTGTGTCTTAAATAAATATTTAAGACATCAAATCATTGGCTTATGAATGTTATTTAATATTTAATGTGTTTTAAGAGATCATTTGTTTGTTTAGTAATGAGAATGAGTATTATTTAATATTTAATATGGTTTATTTTTTAATCAATATTAAACTTATGTATTTAAAATATTTACTTTGTTGGATTTATTTCATTTGTTTGTTTAGTAATGTGAATCACATTATTTAATAAAGTTTACTTTAAGTAATAAATTTTTTTGTAAGCTTGGTAGTTTTATATATCTATTATTCACCTAATAGGAGGGTAGCATAAGATTCGAACCTAAGATCTTTGGTTCGGTGAGACTTCATTCCATTGCCATCACCACCAAGATCTCGAGTTTGGTGGGACTTCATTCCACTGCCATCGCCACTAAGAAACTTCATTCCACGACCATCACCACTTAAACTGTCCCACAAACTATTTTTTAAATAATATTAAACATACGTATTTAAAATATTTACCTTTGTAGACTTATTTCATTTGTTTGTTTGATAATAAGAATGAATTTTATTTAATATTTAATATTGTTTATTTTTTAAGCAATATTAAACCTATGTATTTAAAATATTTACCTTGTTGAACCTATTTAGTTTGTTTGTATGGTAATAAAAATGAATATTATTTAATATGGTTTATTTTTTAAGTCATATTATTAGACATATATATTTAAAATATTTAGCTTGTGGACTTTCATTTGTTTGTTTAGTAATAGAAATTATATTATTTAATATTTAATGTGGTTTATTTTTTAAGCAAGATTAAACATGTGTATTTAAAATATTTATCTGGGTGGACTTATTTCATTTGTTTGTTTGGTAATAAGAATGCATGTGGTGTATTTTTTAAGCAATATTAAACATATGTATTTAAAATATTAACCTTCTTGGACTTATGTATTTAAAATATTAACCTTCTTGGACTTATTTGTTTGTTTAGTAATAAGAATGAATATTATTTAATATGGTTTATTTTTTAAGTCATATTAAACCTGCGTTTAAAATATTTATCCTGCGTTTAAAATATTTATTTGGGTGGATTTATTTTATTTGTTTGTTTAGTAATAAGAATGAATATTATTTAATATTTAATATGGTTTATTTTTAAACAATATCAAACCTATGTATTTAAAATATTTACTTGGGTGGATTTGTTTCATGGTTTATGTAATCTATTAAGGAAAAATTGAATACAAATGTTTTAATATAAAAGTATATACAAAATTATATACAAAATTTGTGTTAGTATATTGATATAAATTAAAATCTAATTAATAAATAAAAATGTTTTGCATGAGTAATTTAATTGGTTTTTTTTAATCATAATACCATTTCTAACTAGATTTAGACTTTTGGTTATTTAAAATGTATTTTAAATCTATAATAGATTTATCGCTTGGAGAAAAAACTAACAATAATGCACTCAAACTTGTGATTTTTAAATATCTTTATTGTATTTTGGGCAAAAATGTCTAGAAAATGTGTTAGGGCATGTAGACTATTAGTTAGATTAAACATAAATTAAATGGCTAGTAAATGTCTATAAACATCAAAATAATTACCTCCATAATACATCTCATATTGTCAAAATAAAAAAAAAAAAAAAAAATAATATTTAAATTATAATAAAATATTTTAAATTATTATATATGTATGTGTTAAAGATATATACTTTTGAAAAAAATACATCACAAGATTTTTAACCATGGATATTCCTGCACTTTACCATGGAGATTTCTAATTTGTAAATAGACTTTGTTACAATAACATGTGCCAATATGATGGTTTACTAAGATTACATGTCCAAATAGCTATATTTCATGTTGATATGAATTTTTTTATTTGTTTTTCCCAAAGTGTGCTCTACGTCCAATATGAGAGAGAGAAAAGTAACTAATAAAACATTTCGATTTTCAGTGTAATTTTATATCAAATTTATATAAAAAGGTAAAGCGATTGAAAGTAAAAATAAAAATAAAAATGTACAATTTAGTTTGAGGGAGAGATGTAATTTCTTCACTGTAAAAGGTCCTTCCCCAACATATTTTTCTTTATTATCAAAGTCAACCTTATTAACAACTTTTAAACCCAAGTTATTTATTGAACATCTATATTAAGTGAAGAATGTTAACCTCATAATATAGACCCCACAGAAGTAAGGCCCTCCAACATAGTGGACTTATAATAAATCTTCTCACTTCAATTACCTACCATGGATTATAGAGTTCATTATTGATACTATGGTAAATATTTCAAGAACAATTATGGTTACATTACATACATCATGTTGTAACCCTTATGTGTTTTCTAAAATTGTTGTATTGTAGAGGATTTTGGTTCATGAGCTCAAGGAGTATTTGGGACTCTATACCTATGAAAAATGGAGAAGAAAGAAAAAGAAGGAGAAGCATAAGAGTCAATGAGCTCAAGGAGTATTTGGGACTCTATACCTATGAAAAATGGAGAAGAAAGAGAAAGAAGGAGAAGCATAAGAGTCAATGGAATGCAGGATTTCCTTTTATTTTTATTTCAAATGGTTAAATAGTGATTACTTACTGAGAGGGTCTCCGTCCATCCACGGGCGATCTCTTCCTAGAGGAGCCCTGATGGGGTAACAAGCACGACAGTTAAAGCCAACACTTGCCCTAAGAAAGCCAAGGTCAAAAGGGTGCACTTGATAAATCAATGACTACGATAGATTTTGAGGGGGTCAAGCCTCATCTCTAAACCCACCCAAGCACCCTGCCAGAGGAAGATAGATGGGTCTGCCACCTGCCAAGTCAACATGGTGACTACATCTACATTAAGGACCACTGTTGAGTAAGTGTGGTAGGCGAGCATGAAACCATTTGATGCATCAACCTTCTCCCTTGCTTTCCACCCAAGTTGACTTCGCCACGTGTCTCCTCCACGTCACCTATCAACTTGTGTGGAGCCCTATTTGTGTCTACAACATCCAATTACCTTCAGTCATCAAGAGAAACCAAGCTCGAGATGCATCTACAGCTTCAGCTCAATGAGAGACTTGAATCCATATAATGGTAGATTTAGGAGCTCAAGGAAGATAATCATTTATCAAGGAGCAATGAGCTATCAACCAAAGAAGGACCATTAGGGGAGGCTTTGTATATACATGTAGTGTTCATAGAAGGGATGCATAGAAAGGGAGATTACAAAAGCATTGCAAATAGAGAGAGAGGTTGGAACAAAGTTGAATGCAAATGAGATCAAGTTGCAGCATAAGTGTTAATTTTTCATCAATTTGTTCTATGCTATAACTATCATTTTAGAAATATCCAATAGCATCCAATTTAACAATTTTGCTTCTTCAATTATCTAGTGATAGTAGAGAAATAATACATAGAAAAATAAAAAAAATGCATAATGAAAGACAACCAAGAGATAAAAGACACAAATTTTCGTCAATGACCAGGGAAAAACCCACTACGCAGAAAACCCTTGCAAATCTTCTTCATATTATATTGTCTTCAAATGTTTAACAAAGAAAGTGTACATCATACAATATCCAATTTCAATATCCAAATAATGTCAATATGCCAAGAAACTATATAAGAGAGAGATGGAGACTGTAGTCAAAGTTGATCGTCCTGAAATTTTCTCAAGTCAACAGTACTGAATTGTTTTCAAAGTTTTCCCCAACCAGAGATAGGACAACATTCAAATGGTCTTCAAAGGAGCTTGATCCTGGAGAGATTTATGTGGCCTTCTTAGCATAACAAAATGAGCAAAAAAAAATCAATTTGGTGCATTCAAATGTAGTCAATATGGAGATGGAGCATATGGTCAAGCTCTGCAATTAGAGCTTCGATCAAGGAGAAAAAAATTCCTTGAGTTTAGCAAAAATATTTGCAACCTACTAGAACATAAAATGTTCACCCAAAAACGTAGTTAAAACATGTCAATGATTCCCAAGTCAATCTTGGTCAATGTCCTGCAACAACTTTGTAAATCGACCCAATCAGAAACAACCACCTGTCCTTTGCACATGTTAGAGAAATCTTCCAATTCTAAGTTGTACAAACCAGTAGGAAGAGGAGAGAGAATATTTGTTATGTGGTGATGAAGTGCCAAATGAGGTTTGAGGTCTCTTGTATTTATATGAGTCCATGTGGGTGAAAATACAAGACTTTTGGGCTTTATGAGCCTACATGGTAGTGTGGCCAACCTTGATAATTTGTACATGTGTGGAATTTAATTCAAAAACTCACTTCTCTTTGTCCAATTTGAGTGAACTTTAGGTCAATTTTTGTCCTCTCGAAAAGGGAACTTCAATGCAATAATTATCCCCATTAAATGAGCTATCCAAAGTGGAATTTGAACCTAGTTTCATAATATAACACTCCCTCTCAACTAGGGAGAATTCCATCTATCAATATTTGTCCATCGATCATCAAGTCATCCTTTCATCATGTACCATCTCTTCTCATCTCATGTTGAACATTATCGAAATTAAAGAAGAATAAATGTTGCAAGGGAGCTCCAACTATCACCCCGCCTCCACCATAGGGGAGACTCTACTACCACCTGAAATCATCATCATAATCATCGAGGAGCCAAGGCTACCACTTGAAACCCAAGACAATGGGTGAGACCAACCTACCCCAAGCATAGGGACCAAACTTTATCCCAAATAACCTAACAATAGGTGAGATCAACATAAGGATCACACTCTACCCTATTATAGTTGATCATCCATCTTAACCCTAAAGAGTTAGATGGTAGAACACATGCATCCACCAACTTGGGCGAGATCCAACTTATATAAGGGGTAGGGATTACACTCTATCTCAAGTTCCTCAACCCATTAGCCAAATGGGAGAGGTTATCCCACAGAGTGGGCAGGATGCTAGCTAGGGAATATTCTAACTAGGGTAGATCCCAAGTCTCAACATCCTATCGGTTAGAGGTATCTCATCCTTAGGAGCGTTGTAGCTCCATTCCTCACCTTAGGATCTCAACTAGGGGGGAAGAGTGTTTATTAGTGTTATTGATTAGCTAGGACCCTTATTTGAAAGGGTCATATCAACCAGTTCAAGATGCTCCTTGAAGACCAAGAACGTCCATTTTGGCAAGGTTTGGTGATGATGTCACTTATTTTCTCATCTCTCGAAATGTGAAGAAGTCTCACGACTCCTCTCTACAAAATTTCTTAGATAAAATGATATTTGATATATATATGCTTGGAATTCTCATGGAAAACAAGATTATCTGACAAACAAATCCCACTCTTGTTATTGCAATAGATAACTATATTGTCTAAAACCTGCTCAAAGAGTTTTTCAAAGAGCTTCCTTGACCAAACCGCTTCAAAACTCGCCAGGCTATATGCAATATACTCAACCTCAACAATGGTAATGGATACAAATTTTTGCTTCTTACTCATCCATGATATCATGGCAGATCATGGACTAAAACAACATCTCGAAGTACTATTTCTGTTGAAAACATTATCAACCCAATTTTCATCTGTATATCCATGTAGTCTAATGTCTCCATCAACATATCTCAGTCCAAGATTCATAGTTTCATGTAGATATCTCAATACATGGTTAAAGGTGACCCAATGTGCATGGTGAGGATGAATCATAAACTAGCTCTAGGTATTAACTGCAAAACATATATCAGGGTGATTATTTACAAGAAACATTAACTCACCAACCAATTCCTATACTCAGAAGGGTTTGCTAGGTCTGGTCCATCATCTTCTCCACACAACTTCTTAAAATTCATCTCCATAGGTGTAGGAAAGGGTTTGCACTCAACAATGTGAGATCTCTATAGAAGTTTTAACATATTTTCCTTATGAAATGAAAATCTCACCCTACTTTTTCTATACTTCTCTTCCCAGGAAATAATGCATCAAACCAAGGTTTTTCATCTCAAATTTAGAAGCCAACTTCCTCTTACATTCTATAATGAGAGGGTTTTCACTATCATGAATAGGTCATTGACATATAATACCAAAATTAGAGGCATGCCTTGGATTGTTTTGAAGTAGAAGTTTGGATCAACATTGCTCCTTTTGAATCCTGACCCTATTAAGTAACTACCAATATGGGAATACCAAACACGAGGGGCTTGCTGCAATCCATAAAGAGATTTCTTCAATCGAAATATATGGGTCTCCCTATCATAAACTTCAAATCCTAGAGGTTGTTCTACCTACACTTCTTCTTGCAACAAATCATGTAAGAAGGAAATATTCACATCCATTTGATGAAAAGTACATCCCTGACTTGCAACAAGGACTACTATCAAAGAAATGGTTGTATATTGTGCCACCAAAGTAAATATATCATTGTAATATTCTCCCTCTTTTTGAGAAAATCCATGGGATACAAACCTTTCTTTGTATTTTTCGATGCTTCCGTAAGTCCCATCCTTATTCTTATAGATCCATTTGGAGGTTACAACAGATCTTCCCTTTGGTCTTAGCACAATATCCTATACATCATTTCTCATAAGAGACTCATATTATTCAACCATTGCATCCTTCTAGACTTGTTCCTCCATGAATTCTTTAAAGGTGCTTGGTTAATCTTGAATCATATTGCTCTTAGCTACAACATTTGCTTGGTACCTACATGGGTTCCTACTTTCCCTAAAAGTTCCACGAGCAACAACATGTTTCTTGAAATCTTGTAGAGCGTCCTTGAGCCAATGTGGTCTTTTCCTTGTAGGGGGATCACATGGGGGAGGATCCAAAGGGTCCATAGGCTCCATGGGATCGTCAATGATGTCCTTCTTACATTCAGGCATAGAAATACCTTCTAAAATATCCATATCATCACTCTTGTCTTGAGGAGGAGGAGGTAGAGGGATGTCCCTTCCTTTTCTAAGGGAAACATCTTCATCAAATGTTATATCCTACTAATTTCAACCTTCCTTTGACCAGAAATATATATTATAAATGCTTTAGAATATTTACTATATCCAAAAAATGCGCCTTTCCTCCCTGTAGCTTCTAGCTTGTTTCTTATGCCCTTCGTCACATGGAAGTATATGGGGAAGCCAAAAATATTGGGATGATCAATATTGGGCTTGACATTTGCGAATACTTCCTTGGGAGTTTTTTTGTCCAAAGATTGATTAGGAAACCTATTTTGAACATATATCATTGTGATTGTTGCTTCAGCCCAAAGGAAGTTTGGCATCTTTTTATCGTGAAACATGGCTTGGGCAACTTCTACAATAGATGTGTTGTTTTTCTCACCCATTCCATTTTGCTTAGGAGTGGAGGGCACAATGGTCTCCTTCTTAATTCCTTCCTTGTTTCAAAAGTATATAAATTTATTTTAGATGCATTCGTTGTTGTTTTCAGACTTAAAGATCTTTATTTTATTCCCTATATGATTTTCAACCAAAGCCTTGAACTCCTTGAATATTTTGAATTCCTCATCCTTGTGCTTCAAATAGCATATCCATGTCTTCCTTGAGAAATCGTCGATGAAGGTGATGTAATAAATATGAACCCCAAGTGAATGCACGCGAATTTCACCACATATATCTGAATGAATTAGATGAATAATGTCTTTAATCTTATTTTCGCAATAGGGGAATGGTCCCCTTGTCTTCTTTCCACTAACACATCTAGGGCATCCTCCATCATGTTTATCTTGAACAACGAGGTTCTTGGAGACCAACTTCTTTAATTTTGGAAGACCATCATAATGCATATGGGTCAGCCTTTGGTGCCACAACTTCGTTTGATTATTTTTATTATGGACCATAGCTAGGAGAGGTCTTCCAGTGACTTTATAGAGTCCTTCAAACCTAGATCCCAATGTGAAGGAATTTTTCATATAAGATTCAATAGTTCAAATGATTATAGGATTCAGTAGTTCAAGTGATTATATGTGCCAAGATTCAGTAGTTCAATATATTGAAACCAAATTATTCTTCAATCCTGGCACATATAATACATCATGAAGCAAGACAAATTCACAAGAGTTCAAATAAAATTTTACAGAAACAAATCCCTTTATGGGATGGGTGGTATTGTCACCAAGAATAATGTTCAAATTGGTCTTCGTCTCTACCAAATTAGAGAGCACCTCCTTATATCCAAAAAAGTGGTGAGAGGCCCCACTATCAACCAACCATCTATCCCAAGAATATATGAAAATTGATTAGTAACATTGCCTTCATACATGGAGTTCCTTGACCTCTTTGGAGGAGGATAACTATCTTCATGATCATTGGGGGAGTCTCTTCTTACTTCATTCCTTATTCTATCATCTCTTCTTTCAGATGACTTGTTTTTGTTGAAGCCACAATTATTGTTGTAGGACCTTGAAGAGTTTATTCTTGGAGGATCTCTCTTTCCTAGACAATCTCGAGAATAGTGACCCTTTATATGACAATTGTAGCACTCAACATCTCTATTTTTCCTTCTTGAATCCTTGGAATTTCAATTAGATTGAGGACGTTTTCTTGATTTTCATGGATTTACCTTTCCTTTCTTTGTATTCTTTTTCTTTCCTTGAGAAACGAAGGCAATGGGTTCTCCTTCATTTGGTCCTTGAATTCTTCCTCTAGCTGTCATCCTTGATTCTTCTTGAGTGAGATTTATAACAAGCTCATCACAAGAAGGAAAGATATTATTGTTACTTATAGTAGTAATGAAGGTTTCCCAAAAGGAAGGGAGACCTCTAAGAGTTACAATGACTAATACCCTATCATTAGTAGTTTCCCCAATTCTTTGTAATTAATCTCTAAGACAGGATATCCTCATAATGAATGATTACATAGATTTTCCTTTGGTCATGTTCATGTCTTTGAGTTGGTCTTTCAAAGAGATGATTTCATTCAAATTGTTGACTTCATACATGCTAAATATATTATCATACATGTCCTTAGACCTTATCAAATTTCCAACATACACAAGTAAATTATATTGTAAACTATTCACTATAATTTTCTTTGCATTTAACTCACCTTTCTTATGCTTGATTTTGATAGTAGTGAAATAATTTCTTGGACGCTCAGGTACTCTTTTGTGAATGAAGTCCAAAACATCATTGTTTTCAGCTATGATCTCCAACCTAACTTTCCATGTAACAAATTTAGATGATGCACCCAACTTCTCATGCTCCTTGAAAAAAGATAAATACTTTTTTACCAAAAGATCTTCCCCTTTTCGATTAGCTACTAGAAAATAAATTCTCTTTCTCTATGTCTTTTAGGTTTGTCTTCACCTCATCTTTGATACCATGCTAATTTTTCATCAATTTGTTTTATGGTGCAACTATCACCTCAACAATATCCAATAACATATAATTCAACAATTTTACTCCAATTATCTAATGATAGTAGAGAAATAATAGATAGAAAAATAAAAAAAATGCACAATGAAAGACAACCAAGAGACAAGAGATACATTTTTTTTCAATGACCAGGGCAAAAGCCACTACGGGGAAAACCCTTGCAAATATTTTCTTATTAGATTGTCTTCAAATGTTTACCAGAAAAAGTGTACAACATCCAATATCCAAATAATTTCAATATTCCAAGAAACTATCCAAGAGAGAGATGGAGTCAAGTGTAGTCAAATATGATCTTCCTAAAATCTACTCAAGTTAACAATAATCAATTATTGTCAAAGTGTGCCCCAACGAGAGATAGGACAATAGTCAAATGGTATTCAAAGGAGATTGGTCTTCGAGTAATTTATGTGGCCTTCTTAGCATAATAAAATGAGCCCAACACATATCAATTTGGTGCAGTCAAACTTGTTCAACGTGGAGATGGATTCTATAGTGAAACTCTTGAATTATGGCTTCAGTCAAGGAGCACTATTTACCTTCAATTTAGCACCAATATCTACAACCCGATAGAACAAAAAAGTTTCACCCAAAAACACAGCCAAAACATGTCAATGATGGCCAAGTCAATGCTAGTCAACGTCCTACAACAACCCTATAATTTAGCCCAATCAGAAACAACCATTTGTCCTTTGCATGTGTGAGAGAAATATTGCACTTCTAATCTATATGAACTAATAGGAAGAGGATAAATAAGATGTGTTGTGTGGTGATGAAGTGCCAAATGAGATTTGAGGTCTCTTGTATTTATATGAATCCATGTGGGTGAAAAGACATGACTTTTGGGCTTCATGGACCTACATGATAGTGTGGTTGACCTTGACATTTTGCACATGTGTGGGCTTTAATTCAAAAATTTACTTCTCATTGTACTAATAGAGTGAAATTTAGGTCAATTTTGGACCTTTCAAAAAGAGGAATTCAATGCAATAATTATCTCCATTAAATGAGTTGTCCAAAGTGGAATTTGACCCTAGTTTCATAATTTAACAGGAAGCGTGCTTGGAGAAGAGTAGAATGGAAAAATACTTCATGTTTTAAACCTTGGAGGAGAGATTCAAAGAGAGAAAAGAGCGAAAAGGAGTTGAAGTACAAAAGTCACGATTGAACCAATAAAGCTTAATACTAAGCCATATTTTTATTTTTGAAGAAGTTTTTCAAAAGACAGAGTTGGGGAAATAGAACTGGCACTAGATAGAGTTGGGAGACAGATTTATAGTATTGGGACTGAACTCTGGAAACCCGTAACTATTTAGAAAATTAATTCCCAAAGGCTTTGGGGACTAGGGCACCAAGGAGATGTTAATTGTTCTAGCAGAGGTTGTCTATTAACAAAACCCCATAACGAAAATCTTGGAACCCTGGAATCTCGTAACTCATTAGAAATCAATTTCAAAAAGTGTTGGGGAATGGACCAAGGATCCATCAATTTTTAGAGAAGGGGTTGTCTATTGACAAAACCCTGTAACAAAAATCTGGATCAAAAACTGGAAAGGGTAGATCTCGTGAGATATTTTAAAAAGGAGTCGGGCACCAAGGATCCATCAGTAGATAGAAGGTTTTTTTTGTTACCTATGACTAGTTGTTAATGGAATCCCATGATAGAGACTTGACCCAGGAGGTAAAAAATCCTAGAAATATTAGAATCTCGTAGCCATTTCTAATTGAATTTCAAAAAAAACATGGGATCAAGGGGCATTAAGAGAGGGCTACCGAAGAAAATTTTAATTCTCGAGATCTGTTAAATGACAGACTATTTTGCAACCATTTCCTATGTAATTCCTCCACTGTGCTAAGGCCTCTTCACTCTGATTTTTACAGGGATTTTGATCCCAATGGGTGGAAGGAAGCATCCACAAGAAGATCCAACTCCAAAAAGGGTCAATTTAAATAGTTAGAGCAGAAAATGACAAATAAAATGACAATAAATTATGGAAGGAATATAAAGGTAGGAGTGTGGCCTGTTCATCAACGCACCATGAATCCAATTAGTAGACCTTGGGTCTGGCTCAGAAGATCAACAAAGTCAACAATGGAGATATTTTGTTTGCCAATAATGATAGACTTGTGTCATTTCTACAATTTTGTTAATATTTCATTTTCAAGAAAGGAATCGAGTAAGTTATGTAATAATTAGGATAGCTATGCTAGTCACATGCTTAGACAATTGTGTAGTCAGACCATTGTAGCATTCCATATATTCTTGTAAATGTTCGTCTTGTCTCTCCTTATAAAAGGGATGAATATATCATTAGATAGGGTTCAATTTTCTACTTGAGAGGCTATAGTTTTTCTACAATTTTTTCAAGTTTTGGAGCTTATTAGATCTATGTTGTTCTTGAATATTAATGGAGAAGTTTTTGGTGATTCCAAGCACTGAGATGTGTAGTATGTAATTCCTTCCATCTTTATTATTTCATATGTGTTTCTTTCCTCTCAGAAATTGTGTAATTGTAGTCGTTGGATTCAATATTAAAAAACATATCGTTGGATTCAATATTAAAAATCATATTTACCTATGTTAAGTCATGATAAATGGCCCCTATAATGTGTGGGATTAAAGGACTTAAAATATAGTCCATGGTTTCTAAACCTTATTTCCTTTATCTTGTTCATGATTCTACTGGAATTTGGTGTACTGGATTATGTGTTTGTCCAACCCTTTGCACTTGGTTTCTCTCCTTTTATTTCGTCTTTCACCTATATGACAACGAACAATGAGATTGCACTCTCTTTATGTCAGCCACCATGACTAGACATTAAGTCTTGGAAATGACATATTGTTTAAGTGTATATTGAATTTTCCTCCTAGTAGGGTGATTGGACTAGATTTGATAAGTTTGTATCTAATTATTGAGTAGAATGAATAGATACTTAAGATACACTAAGATGTCCTAGGAACGAACCCTTCTCCTCAACTCAGGGGTTGTGCCCAAGAGCAACAACATCTTTTGGCGTCATTTTTGGGGAATGAATCATAATATATTTCCATGGGCATAAATTTATGCATTCCTTTTTTCGTTGAGGAAAGGAAGTGTGGGTTGATATCTCTCACCCAAAGGGGTTTTCAAAATGGCTCTTCGTGCATCATTGGTTAACAATTCCCTCCACCAGATTTCTCTTATGTTGTTGGTTATCCTCATCATGTTCCTTCATTTCAAGAATGGTATACCTATTTTCCTACATTCAATGGAAGCACAAATGAAATCCCAACCCAGTGCCTTAAGGACTTTCACGAATGCATGGAGCAGCAGATTATTATTCATAAAGATGTGAAAATGAAGTTGTTCATGTATTCTTTGGATAAAGACGTTAGGGCTTGGTACAAAATCCTACCTCATTATAGCATATATTCTTTGAAGAGCTTTCACATATCATATAATTATTTTTGAAAACATTTATATCCACCGTATTCATTATTTGAATATTGTTGTGAACTTTTTTAAGTTGAAAATCTTTTTAAGACTGATTATGCTCTTGAATATGTTTGTGGTTGTAGAGGTAACCACAAAACATCTTTGGAAGCTGGGATCTAGCCCTGCCATCTTCAAAGAGGGATCTCTCTTTATACTTTAGCTTTGTTTGATTGAATATATTAGGCTAGTTATCAATTTCAGATTTAGGTTTTTGTGTTGTAGGGTTGAGATAGTGGAAATTAGGCCATTGGGCAATGGAGTCACAGGTTTAGATTGATCAAATGCAGAGTTTCAGGATAAACTTACAGGGTAGGAAAGTTCATTGGATCCTTTAAGATTTATGGCATGGAGGAGAAGAGAAAGATTCAACAATCCAATTAAAAGAACAGAAATTAAGAATTATGTTTTTAATTTTCAGTAGAAAACATAAAAAATATTCAAAGCCAAAATCAGAGTGTACATCAAAACAAATTTTGTTCTTCAACTTTCTATTGAATAATTCATATCTTAGGAATAACATATGTATAATAGAGAGTAAACAAATTAACAAGGAGAAACACACTTCACCAATGAAAAAGACACAAGAATCCTGTAATGATGGCACTGTATTACTAAAAATATGATCTGTGAGCAGCTTTACAATACTAGTCTTGTTCTTCAAACAAATATCAACCCGTATTACTTTAAATTATGAAGTATTTATAAAAATTATTACAAAAAAATTTGACTGGAAAATATCTAAAATTAATTACAAAAAATATCTTCAAACTTATTACAAATATAGAACTAAAATCTAGGAAATCTGAAACTATTGAAGTTGCTCGCACTATTGTCAAGGATGGGTGTTGATGAGTGGACCTGAAAAATAGAAGCAAGTTGTTGATGTCCTTCTAGAGATCTGATGACTAATTGTGCAGTCTCTTGTTCATCATTTTTGAATACTTTGTTTTGTGACAAAATATTTGGATTTAAATAATATATTTAAATTAATATTTCCAAATATTTAAATGAAATTTATAATTCAAAATTCAAACTATTCATTAGAATGATTTATAAATCCATCATGTTTTTAAATCCATGTAATGTATCAAAAATCCATGGCTTGTTTTCTAAATCCATGAACTGTTTTCTAAATCCATGTACTATTTCTCCTTTTACCTTATCCTGTAAATTTCCTTTTACTCTTGTAAATATTTGGATGGATTTCCAAAACCATGTGTGGTTTCACGTGCAACTGTAAATCAATTTCACCGTATACCTGTAAATTACTTTTACATATGTAAGTCTTATTTTACTTATCCTCCTATTCGTAAAACTCATTTACATGAATCTCATAAACATATGATCTCCTCGTTTTATTTTCTTTCATAAGAATTTATTTTCTTGCAGCCGTGAATTTCATTTTACCTATAACTGTAAAAACATTTTACTCCTCATCTTTCCATCCATGAAATCCTTTAAAATCTCATTTCACCTCATCTCTTTCACTCATCTTCCTACTCACATAACATTTATTTCATAATAATATAAAATCCCATTCCCACCACATTTTATAAAATTGAAAACAATATAATTAATGGTTTTCAAAGGGGTGGCTAGTAAGAGGTTTTTAGAAAGAGGTCCCAAATAAAGGGAAACATGACACCTATAAACCCTGGTAAAAGTGAAAACCACTTTTCGGACCCTCTTTAGTTAAATGTTGGATGAATTTTATTTTACTTATTTTACATGAAACTTATTATTGTTCCTCACTTGTTCTCTCATGAATTTATTTTCTTGCAACCGTGAATTTCATTTTACCTGTGATTTTACATAGATTTTACATAGCTTTCGATCTGTGAATTCCTTTAAAATCTCGTTTCACTTCTATCTCTTTCACTCATCATCTCATCCACATAACATTTATTTCATAATCATATGAAATTCCATTCCCGCATTTTATAAAACTCAAAACAATATAATGAATGGTTTTAGCAGGCTCTTAGGTAGTAAGGGGTTTTAGAAGGGGTCTGAAATAAATGGAAACATGAAAGCTGGTAAAAGTGAAAACCAATTTTTTGACGCCCCTTTGATTAAGTGTCGAATGGGCTGGAGGTTGAAATCTTTTGATAACCCTTGATTTTAATTTTTGCACATATCTGGAGGCCTCTAACTGAGGCCTCTAACTGGGGAAAATTATAAAATGTGGGGGTGGGCCATAGGATTGAATTTTGGATTTGGGTGAATTATGATAAATTTGTTTCCATGTTTTATAGTTTTAATTTATTTATTATTATTTTTAATTAATTTTAATAATTTGAAACAAATAATTTCTCACTTAAGCTTTCCTCTTTGCTTTCTGGTGCAAACTTCAACTTGCTCTTTTTTTTTATCCGGATTTCGTTTTGAAGCACAAGATACATCATTCAGTTTGAAGCACCAGATACATCATTGGAAAACTCCTTTTGAGTACTTACTGATGGGAATACCTGCAACATGATATGATCCCAACATTATTATGCAACAATATCCCTAAACTTCATACTTTGCACCTTTTTGGAAATAATTTGTAGGATGAAATATTATTTGATTTGATGTTTTTTCCAACTATATTTTGTATGGTGTTACCTTCTCGAGTCATCCATCGCATTGTGTTTTTCGGAATCAACATTTCGAACCATCCTCTGTGGTTCATCATCAGGATAGATCCATGAGTGAATAAGTCAAAACTAGATATCCTTAATAAATAAAGGTGAGGGTTGGGATGGGAATGAATGACAAGCAACAAGTTTGATAATGATTTAATTCGATTTTAGTTTTAATTTTTAATTTTGTTAATGATTTTTTAGTTTTAGTTTTTAATTTAATATCTAGCTTTCTTTTAAAGATTATTATTATTTTTTAATTTGAATGATTAAAAATAAATAATAAATAACACCTCACTTATTATTTTTCTACATAATTAACTAATCTTTATTAATTTCAAGATTAAAATGAATTTAATGTTTAAATTGAATAAAATTTTTAATCTTTAATTTTGTTTGAATCAAATTGAGAATTATAAATTATTTTAATTTTTTTTTATTAAATATTATCGCTAAAAATATTTTGTTGATGATGTTACAAAGTCTAAATGCTTATAAACTTTATTATATCATTATTAATGATTATTAATTAATTTATAAAGTTTCAAGAATCAAAATTGAACCAACCCCATGGGGTAGGCGAGTTGGTAATCACAATGTGGTGAACTTCCTTAGAAATGCATGTTCTGTACTGAAGGTCACGAGTTCAAATGCCTTGGACTTACTTGGAGCTGTACAGAGGGGCGGGTGCAGCTCCCAGTGGTTATAGAGGTAGCGGTTAGAATCAACCTCATGTAACGTGAGTAGCGAGGCAGGTAGCGGTTAGAATCAACCTCATGTAACGTGAGTAGCGAGGCTGCCTTGTTGCTGATTCCATTGTAATAAAAAAAACCTCATGTAACGTGAGTAGCGAGGCTGCCTTGTTGCTGATTCCATTGTAATAAAAAAAAAGAATCGGAATTGAATATAATAATTGAGATTAAATTAATCTAAAGTTTTGGTTAATATTAAAATAGATTAAATTTGAAATTACAAAATTATTCATTCCTAATTTTTGCTTTTATTAAAATATTTTAATAAATTTTAGGGTTGGTATACTTATAAGGAAGACCATGGAGGCCAAATCTAGCGATAAGAGAACATGGAGCATCTAGGAGAAGGTGGAACCAAAGGTTAGAGTAGGAATCCAATTATCACTTATTTTCCAACCATCCTCACAGTTAAGGTTGTTAGGGTGTTTTCCTATTTCGATAGCTTCTCTAAAATTCCTATGGTGATAATGATCAATTTTGGCCACAACACAAGAGTTTGCAATACAAATATGATGATTGGTTTTATTGGAGTGCTTGGCCAAAGTTGAGGTTTTGGAATGGTTATGCTTAATGTCAACAACCTTGAATCCTAGTTAAGATTGATCGACGGATCTCACCAATGTAGGCTTTACCACAAGAACAAGGAACCAAATAAACCCCTTTGTGACATTTAGAATCAATTGGATCTTTCACCAATTTTAGGCATTTGCTAATGGTGTTCATAGGTTTGAAGGTGGTTTTTATATTCTTTCTTTAAAATATAAGAAATTTTATGAGTGGTGCCCAATATATAGGGGAGGTGGACCTTACCAGTAGAATGATCCATTGGTTGTTTATTTTAGGATTCTCTGCATTATTGAAATATTTGATTCCTTGGTGTCCTCTATATCCATTCTTTTCAGAAACATCCATGAGATGGTTCTTCTCCTGTTCAAAATGATCAAGATCTGAAATGCGAACAACCCTGGTTGTTAGAGTGTTGAGAACCCCCAGTTTTTGAGCAAGATGATGGTGAGAGTTGGCATGAAGGTAATTTTCTATGTGGGTTTTCTTATGATAGAACTAGTGAGATATTGATCCATCTTGGTTTCTTTTGATTAGGATGTCAAGAAAGGGAAGACTTTCATTCTATTCCACTTCCATTGTAAACTTGATAGAATTAGATTGATTGTTAAGGTGCTTCAGGAACATTTTTAATTTTTCTTTTCCATGAGGCCAAATAATATAAGTGTCATTGTCAAGTATTTTCCAAATCTTAGGTTTTAATGGGGAAGACTCAATGGCTTTAGATTCAAAATGTTCCATAAACAAATTGGCAATAACGGGAGACACAGGTGATCCCATAGCTACACCGCAAGTCTGCTCATATGTATCATCTTTAAAACTAAAAAAAGTTGATTTTAGATAAACTTCTACTAATTTAGTTCTGTGAGGGTTAGTGAATTTATGGATGACTTCCATGGCTTAATCTGTGGGAATGTTAGTATAGAGATATTTTACATCAAAACTAACCAAGATGTCATGTTGGTCTAGTTTTATCTGTTTGATCTCATTGATGAAGTGTTTGGAATCTTTGATAAAAGAACTGGTGTTCCCCACCATGGGTTTAAGTTTTTTAGCAAGATATTTCGTGAGATGGTAAGTGGGACCTCCAATGGTGTTGACAATGGGTCTTATGGGGATACCTTCTTTGTGAATTTTGGGGGTTCCATAAATCCCGGGGGTGTAGGGATTGGTTTTAATAAGACTTTTAATGTTGTTTTCTTTGCTTGATATTATCAAGTTATTAACATCCTTGGAGATATTTCTTATGTGATTCTTTTTTAATTTAACGTAACAACCACTATTGGTTAGGTGGTCTAGCATCTTCTCATTGTAATAATTTTTGTTCGTTATAACAATCGCACCACCTTTGTTAGCTTTTAAGACTGTAATATTAGGGTTTCAGTTTAGGGTCTTGAGAGCAAGATATTCTTGTTTGGAAATGTTGCTTCTAGGTGGCTGGGCTTTCCTGAGGATGATGAAGCAATCTTTTCTAACAATATATTTAATGTTGTCAGGTAAATCGTTAATCCCATACTCAATGTTACACATAATTTCTTATTTGGGGATGGTACGAGGGGAAATGACAAAATTCAAGCCTCTTTCAGGGAGACCTAAAGTGACTTGGTTAATATGGGTGTTGGAGAGATTCATGATATGCTTGCTTACATCTGATGTCACTGTCCCATTCTCAAAAAAATTTTTATTGTTTCAATTTTCGTGGATGTAAACTCATCTTGGTGTGATGCCTTTACATCCAGCATGAACTCATTTTTTGAAACGTCTTCACTAGAAGCAAAATTATAGGACCCTAACATAGGCTTCGATGGGGATGACATCCTCCCTGTGCGGTTCCAAGAACACCATAGAGTAGTAAACTAGTCCATTAGGCTAATCCCAAATCTACAACCTACTATATTATAAAACCTCTGTGACTGAAAATATTCAAAATGAAATCAAAACCATTATGCACACTGAAATTTGAAACACACGTTGAACTAAAAGTTATACTGCTATCTGAAACTGAAAATAATGGTCAAAGAGTGGATCTTATTCTTCAAAGCTACTCACTCTAATAAATAATATCAACTATTGAATTAAGTGATAGAAAAGTGCCAATGCAGCCAATCAAGCCAGTGGTTTCTCAATTGCCCTCTACTCACATTGTCTTCAAAGAAAAAGAAAAAATCAAAGAATAGCAACTCAAACTTCCATTTGGATCCAATACCTGTATTGATGAACCAAATAAATTCTACCTTCATTGATTGCTACAATAAAATGACCAAAGAATCATGAAAAACATGCAATGTAAGATCTTATGGATGATTTAAAGTAGGAAAGAAAACCTCATTCCAAACTACGAGTTTGTCCATGTGTTGAAACTGATCCCCTTCAAATAAAATTGTAGTATACTGTTTTTTACTCTCATCATCCACAATGTGAATATGTGTTGTATACTCTTCAACAAATTTATATGAAACAACTGCCTGACATGTTTGAGGAAAATTTGAAAATGGCTCCTCATATATTTCGATGGAAATGTCACTTTGATATTCAAAAGAACCAAGAAAAGTTGTTTCTTGCTCTATTTTACCAAAGTGATCATTATAAAACTTATGATCATTTTCAAATGAAAAAACAATAGTCAGTTTATCATCCTTTTCATTTACAATAGGCGAGCACTCTGAATGTTCTTGAATCTAATCAAATATAACAACAATATCATGTGCAATAGGGTTGTCTAAGAAGGAGCATTTATTCAATTCTACAGTGATTTTATCTCGATATTCAAAAGGATCTGAGATAACCTCTTCTGTTTTAATGATTGAGTCAGAAAATGAATGAAAAGTAGAAAGATTTGATTGCCTGCCCTCATCACTAACTTGGTCACACACAAGATGGCAAGATAGCTGCAAACCTTCATCAAATTTAGGTGAAGGAACATGACTTCCAATAACATGTTGTCTTATTTCATCAACAACCAAGGAAGAAACTAATGTTTGAGAATTTTCATGATTATTATGACAACTAGCTTCTAATTTTTGTTCATGATGTTGAAAATTATTTTCATCCAAAGCTTCTAGTATCTCTTCGTCCATGAACTGATTATCTTCATAGTAACCTTCCAGATATTGAATAAAACTTTCAAAATAATCGCAACAGTTTTGAACCAGCAACATAGATGGATAATATTCTTTGTATTCCTCATAAAAAAGAGTATTAAGATGCTTTAAATAACATATACTAGTAGTAGGCAAATTTTCATACCAAAATCTCGCATTTCCCTCCAAAGTTTCCATGAACATCTTCATCAGGCAGTCTTTAGGAAAATGAATTTTTAGCCTATGTACATGCATGTGAAAGTTGACCAAGTGAAGAGAAGCATCCTCTTTTTCCCGATTCTTGAATTTTGGTAAACAAGTTTTCCATTCTATGTAAGGCATTCAATTTGGAAATCCTAGAATATGATCTCGATACATAGGTGCATACCTTATAGATTGAGAAATCAACTTGATTTCTGGATTCTACTTCCAGTGGAGTCTTTAGCTCAACTTGAAACTATTTGGAGTCGCTAGGTGAATGATTCAGCCTTCATATGTTTGACCATTGTCCACTATCAACAACGAGATCTAAAACTTGATACTCTTTCTTGAGGAAGATTAAGCCATGCTTCCCTAGTATGGTCGCCACTATGTTATCACTCTGTAATTTAATAAGGCTGGGAAATAATTGCAGAGGTAAAAAAAAAAACCACTTTGGAAGCTGGGATCTAGCCCTACCAACTTAAGATAGGGATCTCTCTTTACAATGTAGCTTTGTTTGACTGAATATATTAAGCTAGTTATCAATTTCAGATTTGGGTTTTTGTGTTGTAGGGTTGAGATAGTGGAATTTAGGTCATTGGGCAATGGAGACATAGGTTTAGATTGATCAAATGCAAAGATTACAAGCTAAACTTACAGGGCAGGGTAGGCAAGTTCATTGGATCCTTTAAGATCTATGGCATGGAGGAGAAGAAAAAGATTCAATAATCCAATTAAAAGCAGAGCAATTAAGAATTCTAATTTTATTTTTTAGTAGAAAACATAGAAATTATTCAAAGTTAGAATTAGAGTGCACATCAAAACAAATTATGTTCTTCAACTTTCTATTAATAACTCAGATCTTAGGAATAACATATGTATAACAGAGAGGAAACAAATTAACAAGGAGAAATTGACTTCACTAATGAAAATGACACAAGAATCCTGTAATGATGGCACAGTATTGCTGAAAATCTGTTAGGTCCCTATAATACTAGTGATGCCCCCATTAATATTGTAGTTGTATCCATTATTAATATTGTTGTGCCCCTTTTATCCCCATATTGTTATTATTGTGCCCCATAGAATCCCTCTATTGTTATTTTTGTGCCTTCATATTATTATTGTTAGGTCGGCTTGGTTATATTGTGACTCCTTAGACTCCTATATATAGAAAGGAGGTTTTGTCATTTTGAATCATCCAAGAATTATTCATTTATGTAATGTAAAGGAGGTTGCCCCCTCGAAGAGGCTAAATTCTAAGGCATTCATCTATTTTTTTTTATCTTTTTGTGAGCTGGTTTCATAACATTTGGTTTCAGAGCTTTGAATTCTAGGGTTTCGCTACTCCAAATAGGTCATCGTGGCATTTTCACTATAATTTTTTTCTGTGACGTTTCAGAAGTGAAAAAAAAACCATTTGAGACAAAATCGCACTGAACCTCGGGTCCAAATTTTAGAATTTTTGCGCTATATGTATGGACATGTGATATGAGGAAGTTGGTCTTTTTGCAGATTCCTGAATTACATTCAAACAGGTGACTTGGGGAAAATCATCATAAATTTCTCTCTGAGCATCAGATTGAAATTTTGTAAGAAGGTACAAAAAGAGGATGGATTGTAGTTTCTTTTATATATTTTTCAAAGCCAAACGTCGAAACAGTGACATGTGGAACTTCATATAAGTTCGCTCTTCTGGAAAGGTCTATAATCAGGTCATCTTGGGAGATTGTGCATAACTCTTCCTTGGAGAATCCAATTTGGATCAGACTGGTGGCATTGGAAAGAGGATGCAGAGGGCTACTACAGTTCATAATATCAGAATTGGATTGATTTAAAATACAGAAGATACATCAGATTCAATATCAAGCTCCTACAAAGTAAGAAAAGAGGTGTGTAATTTTTTTTTTTTTTAAATTTTTGCATAAGCTTTGTTTGAAAAATTAGTTTGAAGGAATTCAAAGGGCATAGTAAAGCATTATTATGGGTAATTGATGCTCCAAGTAAAGAAAATGCAAACACCTAGTAAGCAACCTGAAGGCTCTGGCATGACTCATGAAGAAGAGGAAGAAATGCAACATGATATATCAAAATTACAAGACCAAGTGCAACAAGTGTCACTTGCACAAACAGTGACATAATCTAAGATGGATGGTTTAAAGAAAGGTGTAGAAGCTAAGATGGATTGTTTAAAGAAATGCGTAGAAGCTAAGATTGATGGCATGGATGCTAAGATGAATGGAATGGACGCTAAAATGGATGGCATGGATGATAAGATGGAAACATTGAATACAAAGTTGAATAAGTTGCTACAAGAAATGGTCACTAACGGTGAAAGGGTAGTAAAGGAAACTCATGATGAGAACAAAAGAAATGTTAATCATGATTCCATAGACTCTAATGTTGGATCAAAGACCCACCATATTCCAAAAATAGATATGAGGAAGTTTGATGGCAAGGATCCCGCAACATGGATATTGTAGATGGAGCAATTTTTCGCTCTCAATAATGTGCAAAACACAAAAAAAGGTACGTATTGCAACTTTATATTTGGAACCAAATCAGTTTGTATGGTATCAATGGCTTTGCTCTCGTAAACAAATTATCACTTGGCCAATTTTTATGGAAGAACTGATAGCACATTATGAGGATACAAAAAGCAACACTTTTTTAGCCAATTGATAAGTCTCAAACAAAAGGGTTCAATAATGAAGCACATTGAGGAGTTCCAAAAATTGAACATAAGGGTAAATAAATATTCCAGAGGAGCATATGATTGATGTGTTCATTAGGAATTTAAAGGATAATATCCAACATGATGTTCACCTTTGGGAATTTGATTCATTAGAGAAGGCATTCAGGTTAGCAAGAAAAATGGAAAGAAAAATTATGGAAACTAGGAAGCATACCACTCACAACTATAAAGATGGAAGTGTTGTTGCCCCTAGTCTTCCACAACCAATAATGTTGACAACACAACAATTGGAAGAAAAAAGAGTAAAAGGGCTTTGTTGTAGTTGTGATAGCAAAAACATTAAAGGTCATAAGTGTGCTGGGAAGAAATTATTCTACATAGATTGTGAAGAGGAAGAAGAAAAGGAGTAAGGAAGGTCAAAAGAAGAGGATATACTCCAGGAAGAAAGCCTAGATAAAGAAGAAATAAATCTGACCATATCTTTTAATGCATTGGTTGGATTTACCACTCCTCAAACCATCAAGATAGAAGGACAAATCAAGAAGAAAAAGGTAATAGTGTTGATTGATTCCGGAAGTACCCACAATTTTATTCATTGTAAGATAGCAAAAGAATTGAATTGCTTCCTATATCTAGCACCAGAGTTTCAAGTGATGGTTGCAAATGGAGGAATGATAAATTTCTATGGAAAGTGCCATAATATCAAACTATCCATGGGAGAATATGTATTGAAAATCCCAATGCTTTCCATTCCAATGGAAGGTACTGATGTTGTACTAGGAGTCCAATGGCTACAATCCTTGGGTACAATAGATTTTAACTTTCAAGAAATTTTCATGAAATTTATGCGGAAGGAAATGAAGTTGAATTAAGGGGTATTGCAGGGAAACCGGGAAAGGTAATAAGCTTTAACAGTATGAAAAAGCTTCTAAAAAAGGAACAACGAGGTGTAATTGCACAATTATGTTCGTTAGATGTTTCCACATCAAAATCATCTATTTCTCCAGATCTCCAAAAAGTCTTGGACAATCATTCCAAGGTATTTAAGACTCCCAAAGGTCTCCCACCTATTCGTGATCATGATCATGCTATTCATTTGATTCCAAGAAGTGTTGCTCCAAACATCAGGCCGTATAGATATCCCTATGCCCAAAAGAGTGAAATTGAACGTATGGTTGCAGAAATGCTTGAGGCTGACATAATTCAACCTAGCCAAAGTTCTTTCTCTACTCTAGTAGTATTGGTACACAAGAAGGATGGATCATGGCGCATGTGTCTAGATTATAGGGAGCTCAATAAGCTCACTATTAAAGATAAGTTTCCCATTCCTATCATTGACGAATTATTGGATGAATTGCATGGATCACTTTAGTTCACCAAGTTAGATCTTTGTTTAGGATATCATCAAATCAGAATGAAGACTCAAGACATTCCGAAAACAACATTTAGAACTCATGAGGGTCGCTATGAGTTGTTGTTCATGCCTTTTGGCCTTACCAATGCACCTTCTACATTTCAAGGTTTGATGAATTCCATTTTAAAACCCTTCCTTAGAATATTTGTGTTAGTATTTTTTGATGATATACTAATCTACAACAAGTCTTGGAAGGATCATGTTGAACACATTGACAGGGTGCTACAACTATTGGTGGAGAAAAAATTATATGCAAAAAGATCCAAATGTATCTTTGGAGTACAAGAGGTGGAATATTTGGGTCATATTATACCTCATGAAGGAGTTAAGGTAGACCCTAGCGAAATTAAATCCATTAAGGAATGGGAAATCCCCACATCCATAAAGCATTTGCGAGTATTTCTCGGGTTGATAGGGTATTATCGCAAGTTTGTTAAGAATTATGGGAAAATAGTAGCACCTCTAACAACATTGTTGAAGAAAGATGCATTTTCATGGACTCCAGTAGCAACAAAGACCTTCGAATATCTTAAAGAGGCAATGTGCCAAGCTTCGGTCTTAGCTACACTAGACTTCACAAAAACCTTTATTGTGGAATGTGATGCTTCTAGAAATGGAATTGGTGCTGTTTTAATGCAAGATGAAAGACCCATTGCTTTCGAAACTCATCCAATCAAGGGAAAGTATTTACACAAAGCTATTTATGAGAAGGAAATGTTGGAAATACTACATGCACTTAAGAAATGGCAACCCTACCTAATGGGAAGACACTTCAATGTAAAAACAGATCATGATAGCCTTAAATACTTTTTAGAACAAAGATTATCCTCTGAAGAACAACAAAAATGGGTCACAAAGATGTTGGGTTATGACTTTGAAATCATATACAAAAAAGGGAAGCAAAATGTTGTGGCCGATGCACTCTCAAGAAAGGATGAGGATGTGGAAGCATTTTTGTGTGCCATTTCTATTGTCCAACCAAATTGGATAAACAAAGCAAGGGAGGAATGTAATAATGATGAAGAAGTGTGGGAACTTATTCGAAATTTACAACAAGATTCCAGTACATCTGATACATTTAGCTTGAAAAACGATTCGTTATGGTACAAAGATCGCTTATACCTCTGTAAGAATTCCCAACTCAAACAAAAGATTCTTCTGGAATCACATGCTTCTCCCTTAGGAGGGCACTCAGGATTTTTAAAAACTTACCACAGGGTTAAGAAGGAATTTTTTTGGGATGGCCTTAAATCGAATATTCAAAAGTTTGTGGTAGAATGTTTGGTATACCAACAAAATAAAGCTGAAACAATTAAGACACCAGGTCTATTACAACCTTTATCCATTCCAAGCCAACATTGGGAGGAGGTTCAATGGATTTTGTCACAGTTTTACCCAAGTCCGAGGGAAAGAGATGGTGGCAATTGACAGACTTACCAAGTATGGAAACCCAAAGATTATTGTAAGCGACAAAGATCCCATTTTTACAGGAAATTTTTGGATAGAATTATTTTCTTATCTTGGTACTCAGTTAGCTCATAGCTCATATTATCATCCTCAATTTAATGGGCAAATAGAGATAATAAACAAATGTTTGGAAGGATATCTTCGTTGCTTTGTATCTGATAAACATACACAATGAGTCAAATGGTTTCCTCTGGCTGAATGGTGGTATAAGACTTTCTTCCACACTGCAACAAAAATGACCCCATTTATGGCACTTTATGGATATCAGCCACCATCAATCACATCAAATTTAAGAGAAAATTCTAAGGTTCAAGCAGTGGAACATCACATCGAGCATCAACAACAAGTTCTCCAACTCTTAAATGATAACCTCATGTTGGCATAGAATAGAATGAAACAATAGGCAGATCAACATCGTAGTGAAAGAAGTTTTGATGTAGGTGATTGGGTATTCCTACGACTACAACCATATAAACAAATGTCCCTCAAGTAAGCTAAGAAGGATAACAAATTTTCACCAAAGTATTATTGTCTGTACAAGGTGTTGCAAAATATTGGTACTATGGCATACAAATTGGAGCTTCCTGTAGCTTCTCAAGTGCACCCAGTTTTCCATGTTTCATGTTAAAAGAAGGTTATAGGCGACAAGCTCCTAGTTCAAACAATATTGCCAGAAACTTGACAAGGAGAAAAAACTGATATTGGAACTGAAGCAGTCTAGAAAATTAAGAACTCGACAAACTATGAATCGATCATTTTAGATCTCATCAAGTTGAAGAACTTTCACTGAGATTCACATGGGAGGATAGAATTTTATAGAAGCATCCAAAACTACTCAAGCTTTATGACAAACACTTTTTGAAGGAGAGGGGCATGTTAGTCCCTATATACTAGTGATGCCCATTAATATTGGTTGTATCCCTGATTAATTTTTTGTGCCCCTATTGCCCCATATTGTTATTATTGTGCCCCATAGAATCCCTCTATTGTTATTTTTGTACCTTTATATTATTATTGTTAGGTCGGCTTGGTTATATTGTGACTCCTTAGACTGCTATATATAGAAAGAAGGTTTTGTCATTTGAATCATCCAAGAATTACTCATTTGTGTAATGTAAAGGAGGTTGCCCCCTCGAAGAGGCTGAATTCTAAGGCATTCATCTATCTTTTCTATCTTTTTGTGAGTTGGTTTCATAACAAAATCTGATCAATGGTTGCTCTATGAGAAACTTTACAATACTAGTCCTATCCTTAAAACAAATCTCAACCCTTATTACTTCAAATTATGAAGTATTTATAGAAATTATAACAAAAAAAATTGAGTGGAAAATATCTAGAATTAATTATAAAAAATATCTTCAAACTTCTCACAAAAATAGAACCAAAATCTAGGAAATCTGAAATTGCTAAATCTATTGGCACTATTGTCAAGGATGGTTGTTGAAGATTGGACCTGAAAAATAACAGCTTGTTGTTGATGACGAAAAATACTATGAGGTTGTTGATGTCTTTCTGGAAAATAGCAACAGGTTGTTGATTTCCTTATGGAAATCTAATGATTGATTGTGCTTTCTAATGATTGATTGTGCTTTGCCTTGTTCATCATCTTTTGAATACTTTGTTTTGTCACAAGATATTTGGATTTCAATAATATATTTAAATTAATATTTCCAAATATTTAAATGAAATTCATAATTCAAAATTCAAATAATTCACTAAAATGATTTATAAATCCAACATGTTTTCAAATCCATGTATTGTTTCAAAAATCCATGTCTTGTTTTCTAAATCCATGTGTTGTTTCTTCTTTTACCTTCTGTAAATTTTCTTTTACTCCTGTAAATCTTTGGATGAGTTTCCAAAACCATGTGTGATTTCACTTACAACTGTAAATCAATTTCACCATATACCTGTAAATTCCTTTTACATCTGTAAGTCTTATTTTACTTATCCTTCTATCCCTAAAACTCATTACATGAAGCTCATTTTTCCGCACTTGTACATTACTTTCATAAACATATGATCTCCTCCTTTCATTTTCTCTCATGAATTTATTTTCTTGCACTCGTGAATTTCATTTTACCTGTAGCTGTAAAATCATTTACTTCTTAGATTTCCATCCATGAATTCCTTTAAAATATGGTGTCACCTCGTCTCTTTCACTCATCTTCCCACCTGCATCACATTTATTTCATAATCATATGAAATTCCATTCCAGCCACATTTTATAAAAGTCAAAAAAATATCATTTATGAAATTCCATTCCAGCCACATTTTATAAAAGTCAAAAAAATATCATTAATGGTTTTCGGAGGGGGATAAGTAGTAAGAGGTTTTTAGAATGAGGGATTCGAAATAAAGGGAAACATGACACTTAACTCAGTAAAAGTGAAAACCACTTTTTAGACCCCCCTTTGGTTAAATGTTGGATGGGTTGGGGGCTATGAAATCTTTTAATAACCCTTGATTTTAATTTTCACATATTTGGAGGCCTCTAAAAGTGGGGAAAATTAATGCATGAGTGTGGGGTGTGTCATAGGCTTGACTTTTGGATTTGGCTATGTATGATAGATTGGTTTTCATGTTTTAGAGTTTTGATTTATTTATTATTTTTTTGAATTAATTCTAATAATTCAAAAAAAATAATTTCTCAATTAGGCTTTTCTCTTTGCTTTCTAGTGCAGACTTCAAGTGGCTCTTTCTTTTAATTTGGATGTCAGTTTGAAGTACCAGCTACATCGTTGGAAAACTGCTTTTGAGTAATTACTAATGGGAATAGCTACAACATGATCTGATTCAAACATTGTTATGCAAAAAACTCCATAAAATTCATACTTTGCCCCTTCTTGGAAATAATTTGCAAGATGAAATATTATTTACAACATCTCAAATATAATGATCATAAACTATAATCAAGTGACCCTATAAAAATTATAGGACCCTAACAGTGACTATGTTCGAAATAAAGGTCACCATTGGGTGAGCATGAAACCATTTGACACATCACCCTCCTCCCTTGCTTTCCACCCAAGATGACTCTACCACGTGTCTCCTCCACATCACCTGTCAACCTACGTGGAACCCTCTTTAGGTCCACAACATCCAATTATCTTCGGTCATCAAGAGAAGCAAATATTAGAAGGGACCTTCCCCTCAACTCCACGAGAGACCTGAATCTGAACAATGGTCAATTTAGGAGCTCAAGGAAGTTAAGAACTAATTAATGATCAATAAGGATCAATGATCCATTAACTAGAGAAGGACCACAAAAGGAGGATTTTTATATATATGTAGTGGTCACAAAAGGGTTGTAGAGAAAGGGAGATTACATAAGAATTGTGGACAAAGATAGAGGTTGGAGCAAAGTTAAGTGTAGATGAGATTAATTCGTAGTGAAAGCATGCTTAGAGAAGAGTAGAATGGGAAAACACTTAGTGTTTTAAACCTTAGAGGAGAGATTTGAAGAGAGAAGAGAGCAAAAAGGAGTCGAAGTATAAAATTTAGGGCTGAACCAATAAAGCTTAACACTTAGCCAAATTATGCTTTTGGAAGAAATATGTCAATAGTTAGAGTCAGGAAAACAAAACTAGCACTAGATAGAGAGGGGAGACAAAATGTATAGTACCAGGTCTGAATCTTTTGATCACTTAACTATTTAAAAAATGAATTCCCAAAGGCTCTAAGCAATAGGGGAACATGGCACTAGAGATTCGTTAATTTTCAGAGTAGGGTCCATCTATTGAAGAAATCCCGTAACAAAAATCTAGGAACCCCAAAATCTCATAATTCATTAGAGAATAAAGTTTGAAATTATCTAGGGAAAGGGGAACAAGGATCCATTAATTATCGAAGCAAGGGTAGTCAATTGGAAAAACCCAATAAAATAAATATGGACTGAAAAAATGAAAGGGAAGATCCCATGAGTTATTTTAAAAAGGATTCGGGCACCAGGGATCTGTCAGTAGAGAGAAGGTTTTTCTGTTACCCGAGATCGGTTGTTAAAGGAATCCCATGGTAGAGATTTGACTGGGAGGTTAGAAATATTGAAAATCATGGAATTTAGTAACTATTTGTAATTGAATTTCAAAAAGACCAGGGGACTAAGGAGTGTGCAGAGATGTCGATAGAAGAAACTTTTTATTCTCAAGATTTGTTAAATAGTGAACTTTTTTGAGACCGTTTCCTGTGTAATTCCTCCATTGTGCTAAGGCCCCTCCGCTACATTTTTTACAAGGATTTTGAACCCGATGGGTGGGAGGAAGTGCCCACAAGAAGAACTAAATCCAAAAATGGTTGATTTAAGTAGTTAGAGGAGAAAATGATAGGTAAAATGATAGGCAACTGTGGTAGGAATATAATGGCAGGAGTGTGGCTAGTTCATCAACAACGAATCCAAAAAATGCAGCTTGGGTCCACTTCATTCACAAATGGAGATACTTTTTTATGGAAATCATTATAAACTTGTGCTATTTCTACAATTTTTTTAATATTTCATTTTCAAGAAAGGAGTCAATTATATTCTTAATAATTAGGAAAACTATGTTAGTTCAAACAATTGTAGCATTCTAGATAGTTTTATAATTGTTCTTGTCTTGTCTCTCCCTATAAAAGGGGTAAATATCTCATTAGAAGGGGTTGAATTTTCTATCCCATAGGCTATATTTTTTCTGCAAGCTTTTCATGTACTAGAACTTAGCAGATGTATGTTGTTCTTGAAGATTAATGAAGACATTTTTGGTGATTCCAAACACTGAGAAGTGTAGTATGTAATTCCCTCTCCTTTTATTACCTCATATGTGTTTCTTTCTTCTTAGAAACTGTGTAATCGTAGCTTTTGGATTCAATCTTAAATAACAAATTTACCTATTATATGTTATGGAAAATGGTACCTGTAATGTGTAAGATTAAGGCCTTAAAACACGCTTCATGGTTTTTGAACCTCATTTCCTTCATCTTGGTCATGATTATACTAGAATTTGGTGCATAGGATTTTTGTGTTTGTCTAGCCCTTTGTACTGGGTTTCTCTCCGTGTATTTCCTCTTTCACCTATACTACACTGATGAATCAAACTGCACTCTTTATGTGTTGGCCACCATAACTGAACATTAAATCTTGGGAATGACATATTGTTTAAGTGTATATTGAATCTTCCTCTAAGTAGGGTGAATGGACCAGAATTCATAAGTTTGTATCTAATTCTTGAGAAAAACGAATAAATACTTAAGGCACACTAAGATGTCTTAGACACTTGCCCTTTTCCTAAACCTAGGCATTGCCTCTAGGAGCAAGACCAAATCATTCAATGATTATGGAAGTGTTCTAATCTACTGCCAAATGGAAGGTGGCTTATCTTGGGATTAGTGAGAGCACAATCAATGGTTCTAGTCGACTAGGTTTGGAACCTATGACTGATATTGTAAGGGGTTGTTTGAGTAACTACCCCTCCCTGACTGGAAGCATCCCAAGTCTCATTCTCATTACTCTCTTCCTCCATGGGGTCTCTGCAACTTTGATAAAAAACTAATTTCCTGGCAGTAGTTGTTTACTTATTCACTTGTAGACTAGTAATTTCATCCACTGAGATATTTGAGGGTATATTTTTTGAAAATTATTTGAAGTTTGAAACCCCTTAATAGCCATGTTGATAGCTTCATTTGTTTTATTATTTGTATTTCCTTTTAGGTTTGTTTCATTGTTTACGAAGATTATATGGGCATGTGGTGTGCTTCTAGGGGTTTCTGTTGAACGCTCCAAATGTAGCAAAGTCTTTGATGGGCTATGACTTGAAAATTCAACCTCATTGAAGGTTTTATTTTTCTAGAGAGATTTTGTCTATAATCAAGCTAAAGTGAAATTTCTATTTTGTTTACAAATGAACAAGGGTTTCAGGAGTATGTCCCTTGGGCTTCCTCCATATGTAATATTTGTTCTATCCATTTCCTTATATATTATATATATATATATATTTTATATAGAGAGAGAGACAGAGAGAGAGAGAAGGAGAGAGGAGAAGAAGGATTTGGATCTATGAATCAGCTAAGTGGAAATTTCTATTTGTTTACAAATGAACAAGGGTTCAGGAGTGTGTCCCTTGCGGCTTCCTCCATATTGTAATATGGAGTTGTCTATAGATGCAACTTCTTCTGGAGATATCCCCCAGCGTGACGAGAATCACAAAGGCGGAAGAATGATAGTTACCAATATTGATTTTAAGCCACGTATTAATGGTTATTTAACTGCAATTTGGAATTCAGCGCCGCCCTGAAACACCCTGGGAGCCATTGATGTGCAGAAACTAGCTATCAACTTGCAACGGATTCCAATGAATTGGTGACAGCCGAAATCTGACGGCACCGCGCTCTCCACCAAAACTCCGGTTAATGCCACTATTGCTATTAATATTTCGTTTCTATCCATTTTCCTTATTTGGCTAATCATAACTATTACTCACTAATATACCCCTACCTACTACTAAATACCTACTCACCTCTAACTCATATACCCTACCCTACTATACTCACCCCTACTACCCACCCTCACCACACCCACCCACTATCATGCTTGTCCCTAACAACCATCCTGTAACCTTGCTTCCTTAACTCTCCCTCTGTCGGTGGCCAGGTATCGTAGATGGCAGGCTATCTATTTTAATAATTACACAGTTTCCTTTTAGTGGCATATGCTCACAACATCATCAAATTACTACCTAGGTGCATGCAACATTTCTTTTACTGGGTATTTTCCTTGTCATATTCTACTATCACCTAGGATTTATCCGATACAGATGAATTTATAACCCTAGCACTTTTTCTCAGTTTGAATGTGATTTTTTTTGTTGAGATTGACGAGAACATGTAACTTTTCAATGCCACCAATCCCTAATGAATTTACTCTATTTTTATATTTTATGATATATATGCTAATGTATGGTGAACCTTTTTCCACTATGTAATGATAAAAATTAAAATTCGATGTGGTTTTGATAACGTTTAAAATATTGCATCTACTCGATAGCTTCATGGTGCTTTCTTATCATGAAATTGGTAGAACTATAGTTTTGGGTATTCGTAAACCAATGTTGAATGAAATTTATATTGATATGTCAATAATGGTTACTATTTTTCCATATTGCTAAGAATTAATTCCATAGGTTTTTCAAATGGGTTCAATTGCTTACTCATATAGAGGTTCATAATTGCTTGTTTGTTTTTTTTTTTTTTTACAGTGTTAGTCAAGGCAGTCTATCCCATATGGTCTAAGGAACCAGATATGATTGGTCATAATAAATTTTGTCTCTGTTTATTTTATTTTGATTAAGCATTACTTTCTTAGGGTCATGATACTACATGGGGTTGTTGGATGTTTTTGTTTGGCCCTAGGATAACTCTATGCCATGATTATCTCACGACAGTCAACTTGCATATTTTTTTAACAGTAAAAGAAGATAAAACCCATGCACAAATTATCTTGGTTTCTATACACTTTAGTTTTACTTTGAATACATTGTCTATGTTGGAAAGAATTATATACAAAGCTAATGGGACTGAGCTTAAGCTGTCGATTTCATCAACTTCGCTTAAATTCTAACCAAAAATCCTCATTTCAAGAACGCAAAGGAATGAACAACCCTACCATAATACATCACATCCTATTATTCTGCTCACATATTTTACTAATGTTGGAAAAATAAGGCCATGCACACCTATTGACTCATAAAAACGCATTAGGCAACAAATATCACAATTCTACTAGTAATTTACTATTTAGTAAACAAAGTTTCATTGTCACTTATATGTTTCTTTCCTCCTAATATTTATCAATTGTTCCCCAAGCCATAAAGAAGGCAAGGCTCCTCCCAATCTGTGAGACTAGTCACAACTACATCTCCCCCTGAGTCAGGTCCACTCCCAGTGGTCTGGAATAGATTTATGCACAATGTATGAGACTATCTACTCCCAAATAGGCTTAGTCTAAAATTATAAATTAGAACACCAGGTTCCTCTTAGAATTTCATTAGCTACACTAGTGCAAAAATTCCTCACATTATCCATGTATTTTCAGTTTCATTCACAATCGTCTTCTCTTGTTAGGTAGCCTCTCTAGGCCTCTCCCTTCTCTTTTGAGAAATATTTCATACCGAGGAGAAGTATGGATAGGTAACTTCCTTTCCCATAACCATTCCAACTACCTGGGTTGTCGGCTCTCTACGCATAGCCTTTCCATGTGATTTATGACTAGCTGCATACTATATATATATTCATGAGGCCTTCACATGTCCCAAAGTTGAGTACAATTTTTTTCCATGAGGCCTGCACTTTAACTTGGATGATAACTCACTTTTTAACATTATTTCTCTTTGATCTAGTATACATAGGGGTTCAACGAAAAATTCTCTGTCTGGTTTGACCTATATATCATGTCAATCAATAATGTGTCTAAGACCATAAACATATTTCTTTAATATGGAAACATGGTGTTAGAGCGAAATTTCTTGGAAGGTGTATGAAGAGCACTTCACCTAAGTCACTAGGTGATAAGTGACCTTAACAAAAATTTGATGGTTTCTTACTATTCAGATCTACAATAAAAATGGAAAAACCTACAACAAAAATATAGAGAATCCAGAAAAGCTAACAACAGTAAAGATATATAATGCAATAACCTAAATGGAAAGACTTTAATTGAATAAATTGTTTATTAAAAACACCTCATGAAGGAGATTTACAAAAGGGTCTGTAAGTCCCCCTCTGTTGGATGGGTCCTTTGATGTCCTTGATGCTTCAATAAATGGTCTTCTCTCTCAATATGTGAAAAACCCAAACAAAATGCGGAGAACTTGAATGGGAGCTCAAATGAAAAATGATAATAATGGTGACGATAATTATGATCATGGTGAAGAATGAATGGAAGACCCTCCTATTTATAACAAAGTATTGAGTTAATCTTGAAAATATAGAATAATAAAATAATATTTACCAAATCAAGATCTAATCGCTTGGAATAATTTATTATATTTGTTGGAGAGGGAAAATATATTTAAAATGTTCATAAATCTTTATTTAGAAATAAGTAACAAATAAATTGATTTATTAATTACTTCGTGAGAATTAAGATTGGTGTGAAATTGAAATAATTACTAAATAACCATTTAACAATTATTCCAATATTGGAAATAAGTAATAATAAACAAATAGTGATTTATTTAATTATTCCTAGGGATTTAGTCAAATGTGACAAGGAATAATATTTAAACAATGATTTAATTGTTATTCCTAGAGAAATATAAATAAATAATGATTTATCTAATTATTCTCATGGGTTTTTTTTTTGTTATTCTTAAAAGCGCACCAACGATTAATACAAAGTCGGTCTTACTAAAGTTACTTCTTCTTCACAATGAAAATCTATTTACTATTGTAAAATCAATCCTACATGGTGTATTTCAATCCACCTAGTTAGAAATGACTAGATGACCATTTTTTGGATATAACACATGGAATACATTATGGACATGCATGTGACTAGGTAAGGCTACTTGATAAGCCACGGGTCCAACTTAGGCAAGGACCTAAAAAAGCCCACAAAATCAGGGGGCTAACTTTGCACAGCTTCCCCACTAGAGGGTGCTCTTCTTGGGTTTTATCTGCACCTAAACATGATCCCCTACTTGAAACTCTTGATAGCTTCATCCTTTATCCATAGAATCCTTATGTCTATCCTATGCAGGTTTCAAGTTTATTCTTATTTTCTTCACGTTGTCTTCCATTTCTCTCATTATATTTGTCCCTAGAATTAATTTATCCTCAGGCCCACTCTAATGTGCAGGTGTTCTGCATTTGTGTCCATATAATACTTCAAAGGGACTCAATTTCAAAGAAGCATAGTAGCTATAATTGTAAGTGAATTCTACCAGAGGAAGGTAATCCTTCCATTTTGTTTGTTGTTGCATCACGAACATTATGAGCATTTCCTCAAGCACTTGGTTCACAAGTTCAGTTTGTCCATCCATTTGAGGGTGGTATGTAGTATTGAACTATATCTGGGTACCCAACCCTATGAGTAATGCATGCCAAAGGATGATGTAAATTTCATATCCCTATATGAAATTAGCAATTTAGGCATGCCATGTAGTCAAAAAATTTCTATCATGAAAATGTTAGTAATTTGAATTGTTTTGTAAGTAGACTTTACTAGTATGAAATGTGCAACCTTGCTTAACTTATCAACTACCACCATTACAGAATTGTTCTGTCATTTAGCTTTTGGTAAACCAATAATAAAATCAAGTTTGATGACTTCCCACTTCGACT
>APFE030626647.1:139714-169454 GCA_000404065.3 Pinus taeda
CTCTTTTAATTTCCATGCCCAAAATATAGTTTGCAGCACCGAGAACTTTCATGTCGAATTTGGAGGACAATTGGGTCTACAAATCCTGGATAATTTCTTTGTCATTTCCAACCAACAACATATCATCCACATACAAGACCAGATAAATAACACGGTCACCAATTAATTTAAAATACACACAATGATCTGCTTTGCTTCTGGTGAAGCCAAGTCCCCGTACTATAAATGTATCAAATTTCTGATACCACATCCTTGGTGACTGTTTTAACCCATACAGAGACTTCTTTAACTGCATACTAGTTCTTTCTTACCCTTCACCGCAAAGCCTTCAGGTTGCTTCATGTAGATTTCCTCTTCCAAATCCCCGTGAAGAAATGTTGTCTTCACATCCATCTGTTCTACCTCAAAATCAAAAGCAGCAGCAACAGATAAAAGTAATCTAATAGAAGTTTACCTTGGCAATAGGAGAAAAAATATCACCAAAATCAATTCCTGGCACCTGGGAATAACCTTTTGCTACCAACCGAGATTTGTATTTCTCCACCTCCCCTTCTGCATTTGTCTTCTTCTTGAACACCCATTTGCTGCCAATGGGTTTCCTTCCAGCCGGCAACTCCACCAGATCCCAAGCCTCATTTTTGTGCAAAGATGCCATTTCATCAACCATGGCCTCTTTCCAGAGTTTCCATCCTCTGAATCAACTGCTTCCTTCACAGTTCTGGGATCATCATAAGACAAAGAAAAATTTGAACAAAAAGCAGATGGACTATACCTTTCTGGCTGCCTTCTTTCTCGAGCTGATCTTCTCACGGCCGGAGTTGTGGCTCTTCATCTTCTGATTCCTCCTCTGCTACAGAGTCTGATTCTTCCTCCTTTAGTTCAAACTCTATCTTCACAGGTTCCTTTGGTTGGACTTCATGTTTAATAACATCTTTCACCTCTCTGAACACCACAACTCGACTGTACACAACCTTCTGTGTGACTGGGTTCCAAAGCTTATAACCCTTTAAACCATCCTTATACCCAATAAAGATGCACTTTTCAGATTTACTATCCAACTTGGTTCGTCTCTCCTTTGGAACATGTACATATGCATCACATCCAAATACCCTCAGATGTGAAAGAGAGGGTTTCTTACCAGTCCATACTTCTTGTGGAGTCTTATCCTCCAACATTGATGAAGGTGACCTGTTAAGCAGGTAACATGTAGTATCCACCACCTTTGCCCAGAATTCTTGTCCTAACTCGACACCAGTGAGCATGCTTCTTGCCCTTTCCATCAACGTCTTATTCATTCTTTTTGCAACTCCATTTTGCTGAGGTGTGTATGGAGTAGTTTTCTAACGTTCTATACCACACTTCTTACAAAATTCTTCAAATTCCTTGATGCAAAACTCTCCACCATTATCTGTCCTTTGCACCTTTATCTTCTTCTCTATATGATTTTCCATGAGAGCCTTAAATTATTTAAACCTGTCAAAGGCTTTAGATTTCTTCTTAAGGAAATATATCCATGCAGTCCTTGAGAAGTCATATATAAATGATACATAGTACACAGACTTACCCAGTGATAGAACCTTCACAGCTCCAAACACATCATTGTGCACAAGTTCTAATATCTGTTTCGCCCTCTTACTACAAGAGGGGAAACTCACTCGATTATACTTCCCATATACATAATTTTCACATAAATCAAAATCCAGAAAGCTATTGCTCATACCTTCTACCATACCTTTACCATGAAGTATTTGAAGGCCCTTCTCTCCAATATGTCCAAGCCTTTGATGCCACAACATGGTCTTCTCTCCAGAGACTGCTAGATTTTCTGCTCCACTTTCAGGAAACAAAAAACTGTTGCACCCATCAATAACTATGCTACCTTGCAGCTAGTATAGAGTTCCAATTTGAACTCCCTGCATCAATACCAGTGCTCCGCGAACCATTTTGCAGGTATCCTTCTTGAACACTATTTTTGCACCTGCATCATCCAACTTTCTTACAGAAATCAGATTTCTCGTCAATGTAGAATATGAAGAACACCCCGAAGTGTTCTAACCCTTCTACCTTGCCACTTCAACTTTACTTTTCCGCGACCAATGATTCTAGCCTTCCTATCATCCCCTACGAAGACATCACCACCATCATATTTCTCATACTCATAAAACCACTCTCTATTGGGAGTGAAGTGAAAGGATGCACTTGAGTCAATTAACCGTGCCTCATGATCTACATGTGTACTTGAATAAGCCAAATACACATCCCCACCTTCATCTGAGGTGGTTTTCGCCTCTACAGAAGGAGCATCATCAGATCCCTTTCCTTTATTAGGAGCTTTAGATTTACAGTCCCTTTTGAAGTGACCTTCCTTTCTTCATTTCCAGCACACCACCTTTACAAGTTTTCCTAGAGATTTAGATCTCCCTCTAGATTTAGATCTCCCACTCGATGACTCGTTTTTGTTGCTATTCTGGGACCGTCCTCGTATAGACAAGGCATCACCATTTTGGTTCTCCATATTTTTCCGTCTCATCTCCTCCGTCAGTAAGGCTGAGACTATTTCATCAAACTGCAAGGCAGTTACATTGCTACCTATTGCAATAACTAGACTATCCCACAAATCTGGCAGAGAACACAATAGAATGATGCACTTATCTTCATTTGAAATTTTAATATCAAAAGATGTTAATTGACTTACCACAGTATTAAATACATTCATATGCTCTGTAACCGAGCCTCTATCTTTCATCCTCAGGTTATATAGCCTTTTCTGCAAGAACAGTTTATTCACCAGAGACTTAGATTGGTACAAAGTCCCTAACTTGTCCCACAAAGCCTTCGCCATAGCTTCCCATGATACATTTAGCAATATTGAATCTAAGACACACAAATGTATTGTGCTTTTTGCCTTCCGATCCAACTTCTTCCATTCATCATCGGACACTCCTGTTGGTTTAGTACCTAGATCTACCGCGATCCACTGATCTTTATCCACCAATAGATCATCCATCTTGAGTTTCCACAACTCAAAACTATGACCATTAAATTTATCGATATCTATCTTTCCACTACTTGCCATCTTCTTTTACCACTAGAGTCGATCTCCAAGATCTCCCACTAAATACGGTCTATCACAGGCCCAAGCGAAACCCCTTAGCAACAAAGGTGTCCCCTTGAAGCCAAAACAACTCTGATACCAAATGTAGGTTTTAACCCTGTACAGAAAATTACTTGCATATGAATTCTAAAACACAGAAAATAAATAATGCGAGAGCATAACACATAAAACACATATACATAGAGATTTTTCCCAGGATCCCAAAACCGGGACTACCAGCTTGATTTTTCATTATATTCCTTTCAATGTTATAGTACATACTTATACATGCCGAAGCATCCAATACCATGGACTGAAAACCATAGTGTCAAATACCATGGACCGAAAACCATCGCGTCCAAAAAACATGTGCAACAATCACGGACAAAACTATAGGTGGGTCTGCCCAACCTAACATAGGGTCCAAAACCAAAATTTTCTAGGGCAGTGCCCCAGACCCCATAAAGTGGTGTTACGGGTACCCCTCAAACCCCTTGTGACACCCCTCACTACATAATCGGTGCAACGAAGGGGGGCGGTACTCCTGGTTAACTACGTGGACTAGTCGTGGAAAGAATATAACACAACCCAACAACTTCACCCTCAACGACTTGCATAAATACAAGTGACATCTCACCTCATTTGGAACCATCATCACTCACACATTTCTTCTCTCTCCTTCTCTCATTGGTTCATACAACTATTGGGTGGATATTCTCTCTCACACATGTGGCAAGGAGGAAAAATTTTCTGGGAAAATTTTAGGGCCAAATTTCAGGACTGTTGGACCTAGGGTTTGACCAATGTTGACCAAGGAGTATTTGACTGAGTTTTATTCTATTTTTATTGGGACTATTTATGTTTCTCTAAGCCACATTAGCGAGCACAAAAATTGAGGTATGGGAACTTTGACTGCATACCAATTGTAGACTTTGATTTCAAGCCTATTCTATGCATTGACCAAGTTTGACTGCTCAAAAGTGGACTATTTTGACTATTTTATGTCAAACTAAGGAGGCTGAATTATATGACCTTTGAATGAGCTACAATGGGACTGTTTTGACCCTTGACCATTGACTGGTTATGGCACATGCTATTGTTGACTAAGGACATCTTGCAGATTTGACTGGGCTTATATTGGACGGTGATTTGACATATCAAGTTTAACTTTGACTTGCCTTTTTGTACTCTATATATTTGTTGAACATTTGATATAATAATAAGAAGAATCGATGAAAGGGTTTCCCCATATTAGGGTTTTTCCCTGGAATTCACCAAATTTGGTGTCCTTTTGTATTGTCTTGTCTTTCGTATTTTATTTTATGTTCTATTTGTAGTTATTGTCATTGTGATTTATGGTTAATGTGTTTTATATTGGAAAAATAAATTGGAAATTTTCATTGGGATGCTAAAGTAACATTGAATTAATTGTGCTAAGCATAGAACATACCATTGGTTACTAAAATTAACATGGTATTAGAGCACAGGTGAAGACAAAGCCCAAGAAAGAGAGAGAAAATAAATCACTAAGGGAGATATGCTTGACAAGATCATTGGACTAGCCTCAATAGCTACTACAACTAAATTCAAATCTAAGGATAAGCTCAAGGAAAAATTTGACTATCATGCATGGAATATGAATTTATATTTGACTTTGGAAGAGCTTTATTCCATGGAATATGTGTAGGGAAGAGTGGTGCAGCCTCCTTCAAATGCATCAGTTGCTGCAGAGACGAAGTATAAGAAAGGTGAGGTCAAATCTAAATAATTATCATATAATATTTTCAAAAGTATTGGGTTGGCTATAATATATGATTTGGGAACATCTAAGGAAATGTATGATAAGTTGGTTGGGATGTTCAAAGTAAACAATGCAAGTCAAATCATCTTTCTCAATACAAGTTGTAGGAAATCAAGATGGATAGAGGGGAGTCTATCCAATTGTACTCTATGAGAATAACACAAATCAAGAATGACCTACTATTTATTGGAGAAGTTATTGCTAACAAGGATCTCACTCTCATTGCACTTGGAGGTATTTCAAGACCATGGGATGCATTTAGCACCACCACTCTCAACAATGAAAGGATTCCTAGTTTAAATGAATTATTGGGTAGATTCACTCAAGAGGAGACAAGGACAATGGAGAGAGACAAGCCTTCAAATGGAAATGAACCTACTACATTCTCTTCTCATGCTGAGAGGAAAAATAATGTTGGTCCAAGGAGATAGTGTCAAGGATCAAAGAAGGAAGAAAAAGAAGATGCTATAATTGTAATAGGTTCAGACACTATGATAAAGATTGTCCTCACAAGAAGAATTCTCTAAGGGATAGCAACAAAAACAACAATGATTTCAAAGGGAATGGAAATCAAAGGAACAATAGGTTCAACAATAAAATAAATAGGAATTCTCTCGCTACTCGATACGGAAACAATCGACCTCCCAAAAGGACGAGAAATTCTAGGTATGAGGAAAGTAATGTTTTAGAAACACAAAAGGAGTTTTACATTATTTATGCTATATCTACTTCCTCTCCTCCAGATACTTTCAATCATTGGTTGATTGATAGTGGAGACTCTACACACTTCATTGGGTATAAAGAGGTCCTCTCAAATTTGATTGAAAAGAAGACAAATTTGGAGATCATACTTGGAGATAATGCCACTTACCCCATGAAAGGGATATGTAGTGCCACTCTTCACTTGAGTCAAGGTCAAACCATTCATTTACAAGAAGTATTATATGTGCCCAATTTGAAGAAGAACCTAGTGTACATTTCTGCACTGGAAAATAAAGGATTCAAGGTAGCATTCATTGATGGAAAGGTACGTATTTGGCAAAGAAACCCTAAATATGAATTTGCACTTGGATTTAGGGTTAATGGTCTCTATCAAGTTGGAGGAATTCCTTTGGGAGCCTTGACTTGAAATAATTATATTCAATCTTAATTATGTCACTAGAGATTTTCCCACCTTCATTACAAAGCCTTACTTGGGGTAAGGAAGATGGTCACAGGCATGCCCAAGTTCAATATGAATCACGAAGGAGTTTGTCAGGTTTGTGCAGCTGGGAAACATACGAGGGTACCATTCCCTTCAAGTGAAATTCAAACTACTGATATTCTTCAATTGTTCCATTTTGACCTATCTGGTATGTTTCCTATAACATCATTGGGAGGATACTTATACTATGAATTTTTTGTGAATGAATTCTCTCACAAAACAAGTATCTATTTCTTGAAGAAGAAGGATGAAGTGTTCAAATGGTGCTTTTCTTTCAAATCCTTGGTGGATAATCAAACACAGAAGAAGATCAAAATATTGAGAACTGATAATGGAACTGAATATGAATCAAATTAATTTAATGGATTTTGTAGAGAGGTTGACATTAAGAGGGAGGCAACTATTCCATACACTATTGAGAAATGGAGTTGTTGAAAGGAAGAATCAAATAATCATGGAAGCCACCCATGCCATGCTTCTTGATTAAGGTCTACCGAAGTTCTTATGGGGAGAAGCTGCCAACACTGCCTTGTATGTTCAAAATAGGATCTTGCATCAAGTACTGGATTTCAAGGCACCCGAAGAGTTTTTCACTAGTAAGCAACTTGATGTGTCTCATTTTAGAATATATGGTTTTATTGAATATGTTCATGTTCCTAAAGATAAAAGAAACAAGTTGGAAGCTCATGGAAAGAAAGGTACATTTGCAGGCTATAGTTAAAATTCAAAGGCATATAGAATCTATGTGCCTAGTCAAAGAGATGTGGAAGTAAGGCATGATGTGACCTTCTATGAAGACACTAGACTTGGGAAAGCCATACATCTCCCCATTCCAAAGAACGATAATGATGATGTTGAAAAAAAGCAAGATGAACCTCTGACAGATGAGCCTACCCCTGATGTTGATGGCCTGATCGATCCCATTGATCCACCTTCTCGCAATCCCTCTACCTCAAGGAAAATATCTTTGTGTCTCAAATATACTCTCGAAGATGCTGAAAGACATATTTCTCCAAGAGGGACATTTCTTTAAAGTAAGAAGCCAAACAGGTATTAAGGGTACTTAGATGCTATGAGTACTATTCTTCAAACTAAGCCATGTACATTCAAAGAAGTTGTAAAGCACCAAGTATGGAAGGATGAGATAAATGAGGAATATAAATCTATCATGAAAATGATGTCTAAGATTTGTTGTCTAGACTGAAGGACAAGTCCGTAGTCACCTAAAAATGGCTATACAAAATTAAACATGGAGTTGATGGGAGTGCTGAAAAATATAAGGTCGGGTTCATTGCTCGAGGCTTCTCTCAAAAGGAAGTAGTGGACTATGAGGAGCTATTTCCACTGGTTGCTTGATACACCATTATACGATCTATTATATCCCTTTCTACCAGTCAAATATGGATCCCACATCAAATGGATGTTAAAGCTTATTTCTTGCATTTCTTTCTTAAGGAGGAAGTCTACTTGGAACAACCTTAGGGGTTCAAAGTGAAAGATAAAAGGACACATGTATGCAGGTTGAAAAAATCCCTCTATGTGTTGGAGCAAGCCCCTAGGGCTTGGTATGAGAGGATTGATAGTTATATTATGAAGCTGGGATTTATAAGGATTGATTTTGATCCTAACCTATACTTCAAGGTTGAAAAGGACATGCCTCTCATTTTTGTCCTTTATGTAGATGATCTCTTTTTGATAGGTGAAGGTCCTCTCATTTATCGATGTAAGAGGGAGTTGGCTTCCAAGTTCGAGATGAATGACCTAGGATTGATGCACTTCTTCTTAAGCTTGGAGGTTTGGTAAAGTCTGGGTGACATTTCCTTTCTCAAGGAAAATACATTGTGAAGCTTCTCGAGAGATGTGGGATGGTGGATTACAAGTTTGTGTCTACTCTAATGGAACTCAACTTCAAGAAGTTATGTGGGAGTGTTGTTGGGCTTGAATTAGAAAACCCTTATAAATATAGACAACTTATAGGGGCCCTGATGTTCTTGGTAAACTCCTGTCTTGATATATGCTTTGTTGTGAATACATTGAGCAAATTTATGGTTGAAACTCATCACATACATTGGATGGCTGCTAAGAATCTCTTGATATATTTCTGTGACACACTCAATTATGGATCGGGATACATTGCTAGGAATTTGAGGCTACATAGATATGCTAATGCTAACTAGGCTTACAATGTGGTGGATCATAAAAGCATGTTTGGATGTTGATGCTCATTAGGTTTTGCTTCAATTTCTTGGATGAGCAAGAAGCAAAAATCAGTTTCTATCAGCACTATTGAAGCCGAATTGTTAGAAAATTATATATTATGGAGCAATGGAACACATAGAATATTGCAGAAATATAAACACAGAAAACACATAAAACAAGAGAGACACAGATATACGTGGTTCACCTAGCTTGGGCTACGTCCATGGAGAAACAACCAGTCCTTCCTTTTATATTATCTAGCAAACTAAAGAGATACAACCTACAGTAGATCTGCTATAACACCCTCTTCACTCTCAATCTTCTCTCTCTTTCTCACTCATAATATAGATCTACGTAGACACAATACAATTCCCTCATATATAGTGAGGGGTTTCCTCCTAGGGAAAAAAACCCTAAATTAAACATAACTTCTATCGTTAGATCTCCACCTAATGAACAACCCAGATTGACTAGAAATTACTATACTTTTACAAGGAAATTTTACATCTATTCTTAGCTTCGGGGGCGCTGCCCCTGAAACACCCCGCTAGGGGTGGCTCCCCAAAGGTCACAACTGCCCTCCCTTGGACCCCCCTACAATGAATATTTTACGGGCAGCGTTGCAGCCCCATTTCGAACTGGGGTCCAATGTGGCAATACCTTTGAATATAGAAGATAACCATGCTCCACACCCAATACGAATACACTACAACTAGTACGGCCTATTGTGAGGCTATTTGGTTGATGAAGCTCTTTAGTGAGCTATTTGAGCATGTGCTAGATATCACCATGATCTTCTGCGACAACCAGAGAGGGATTCTCTTTTTACAGAATCTTGTGTTCCACAACCACTCCAAGCATATTGATATCAGGTACCACTTTATCCAAGATATGATACAATGAGGAGAAATAAGGCTCCAAAACATTAGGATTGATGAGAAGGTCATATACATCCTCACAAAGCCCTTGGGGAAGGAAAAATTATTAGCATTTTGATACAGAATTACATTCGTGGAAAGACCCTCTCATGGGGGTCCTGCTTAAGTTGGACATCAAGCTTTGGGAGCTCTTGGGGGATTGGGGTACTTCTTGGAGCTATGATCGACATAGGGTGAACAATTCACCTTCCTATATTGGTGCGTTGTGTACAAGGTGAGTAGTTCATGTTCCCCTATGATACCCCGTGATGGTTGACATGTGTATAGGGTAAGTGGTTCACCTTCCCCTACAATTGACATATGCATAGGATGGGTGATTCACCTTCTCCTATGGCATTTGAGTAGGATGAGTGGTTCACCTTCTACTATGGCATTTGAGCAAGATGATCGAATCACATTCTCCTGCTGATTCCCAAACATACATCCTACCCATGTTAGTCTGCGACTCATGGGAAGTACATATCATTTGTCCAATGAGTTAGGAAAAGTGGATTGGGACCATAGCACTACTGATGTACACATTGTGTACTTCCGCATTCCTTATGTCTAGGATGCATGGTGTTCAAAAACTTGATATGGGGTCAAGTATGATTGAGGTTCTACCCCTGGATTGACTTTTGTGGTGGAGAATGGTAAGGTATTATGACTCACTCTCGATCGATTCTTCTTCATTATTCATATCATTGTTCAGTATATCATAGATGAGATGAGATAAAAAGATGGTTCATGATGATAAGATGGAATGAAGGTCGATGATAATGGATGGATTGACACATAAAATTATCCCTAGTTGAGAGGGAGTGTTAAATTGGAAACAATGGCCAAATTCCACTTTGGACAACTCATTTGATGGATATGATGAATGCATTGAAGTCCTCTTTTCAAGAGGACTAAAATCAATTTAAAGATCATCAAATTTGGAAAAGACGAAATGTATTTTTGAATTTATGCCCACACGTGTAAATTGTCAAGATTAGCCACATCGTTATGTAGGCTCATGAAGCCCAAGAGACATGTCACTTCACCATCAATGAATATATAAATACAAGTGACCTCCCCCCTCATTTTGCATCATCATCACTCACACATTTCTTCTCTCTCCTTCTCTCATTGGTTCGTACAACTATTGGGCAGATCTTCTCTCTAACACATGTGGCAATGAGGATGAATTTTCTGGGCAGATTGTTGGGCTGAATTTTAAGAATGTTGCAGGGGTTTAACCAACACTGACCAAGGAGTATTTGACTGAGTTTGACTGCATTTTTCTTGGGATTATTTCTATTTCTCTAGGTCATATTGGAGGGAAAAAATTGCAGAGGTTTGGGCACTGTGATAGCATACCAATTGTAGACTTTGACGGCAGGCCTCTTTTATGCATTGACCAATTTTTATTGCTCAAAAGTGGATTGTTTTGACTGTTGTTTGACTAGCTAACAAGGCTGAATTAGATGAACTTTGATCGATCTGCAAATGGACTGTTTTGACCCTTGACCTTTGACTAGTTAGGGGACACACTACTAATGTTTGAATATTGTTGACATAGAATAGATTATAGATTTTACTGGGCTTACATTGGAAAATGATTTGACAAGTCAATTTTGACTTTGACTTGACTTTTTGTACTCTCTCTCTCTCTACTGAACATCTGATATAATAATAAGAAGAATTGATCAAAGGGTTTTCCCCACATTGGGTTTTTTCCCTGGCATCCGCCAGTCTAGTGTCCTCTTGTCTTGGCTTATCTTCAACATTTTATTGTATGTTCTATCTACAGTTATTGTCAATGTGATTTATGGTTAATTTTATTGCTATTGGAAAACTAAATTTGAAATTTTCATTGGGTTTCTAGAGGAACATTGAAGTAATTTTTCTAAGCATAGAGCATACCATTGTTAACCAAAATTAATAGTACATAAAGCTAGTTCCTAAAAATTAACATGTTATCATTATTAATTTCATAATCTGGTTGTCTTTCATTGTTGTTCTGTTGTTTTACCTACTACCATAAAAATTGGTACTTTGGATCCCTTGAAACAACATTCTTAATTTGATCAATAGAGTTAGTTTTGGCTTGACTGAATGAGATTTCATATAGACAATGCGGTTTTCTTCTTAAAGCATGTGCCACCCAATTTTCCCTACCCTTTAAATGCTTAATGTCGAAATTAAACTAACTTAGGAAGGAAACCCAATGTGCTTGTCATGCATTTAATGTCGGTTGTTTAGAGTAACTAGTTAAGCTATTATTATATGTCATTAATAAAAATATTTTCCCAAGTAAATAATGCCACCAAACCTTCAGGGCATCAATCACCACCATTAGCTCCAAGTCATAAGCTAAGAATTTATATTCATGTTCCTTTAACTTTCGGGATTTTTATGCCACTACCCCACCTTCTTGCATCAATACTCCTCCAACACCTTCCTTGCATGTATCTACACAAACTATGAATTCTCTTTCAGGGTTTACAATCTGCAAGACAGGAGCAGTGGTAAGCAAGTGTTTCAGCCACTCAAAGTCATTTTGATACTCTTTTGTCCACTGAAAATTCTTCCCCTTATTTTGAAGAGAAGTAATGGGGTATACCACTCTTTCAAACCCTTCGATGAACCGATGATAGTACACTACTAACCCCATAAGCAAATATTATGTTAACTACATTTTTTGGAACATGCCACTCCCTTATGGATTTTATGTTTTTTGGGATCCACTTCTATTCCTACTTGGGTGATGAAGTGTTTTAAATACTGAATTTGGTCTTTGAAAATTTCACACTTGATATACTTAGCATAAAGATGATGATCATGTAAAGTTTGCAACATAACCTGTAATTGTTTCTAGTGTTCCTCCATACTTTTAGAGTAAATAAGGATATCATCAATAAATATTAAGACAAAATTATCAAGATATTGGTGAAAATATTGTTCATAAGACACATGAATGTGGCTGGGGTGTTAATAAGCACAAAAGGAAAAAACAACAAACTCATAGTGTCCATACTGTGTTTTGAAGGAAGTTTTACATATGTCCTCCTCCTTAATTCACATCTAATGATACCCAAAATGTAAATTAATCTTAGAGAACATAGTAAACCCTTTTGCTTGGTCAAATAAATTGTCTATCCTAGGTAGTGGATATTTTTTTCTTAATAGTTAGCTTGTTTAACTGCCTGTAATTGATATAAAGCCGCATGTTACCATCCTTTTTCCTCATAAAGAGTACATGATATCCCATTGAGATACACTTGGGCGGATATATTTCTTGTCCAAAAATTCATGCAACTATATTTTAAAGTCAGTCACTTCTAGTATGATCATCTAGTAGAGTGCTATGGATACCAGAGGAACCCCTAAAATTATTTCAATAATGAACTTTATGTCTTGCATTAGATCCAATCTAGGAATCTCTTCTAGAAACACATCAACAAAGTGTTTTGAAATAGGTAAACTCTCCAAAATTGTAATTTTTTCCTTGGAATTGGTGTATCCCACATGCATAACATAAATCTGGCACTCCTTTCTAATGCATTTTCCTAGTTGGGAGGCGATAATTGATCTCAATTTTAGGGGTCTCTTGATTCCCTGCATTTCCTTTCTAACACCTTCATCGTCAAGGAAAATAATAGTTTTATTTTTACAAATTAAAAGTGACCAATTCTTCTTGAACCAATCCATATTAGTTAGGAAATCATAAGAGCCTAAGGGAAAAATATTTAATCTTGTTGTTATAGGATCATCTGCACTACAACAGAACAATTATCTATCCTGGATACCACTCTCCTTTTTTCTCTTGTGGCTAGTTGCACTAGCCAAAGGATTTTAAAATTTTCAGCTATATATGACAAAGTTCCATTACCTTAGGTGTTATATAACTTAAAATAGCTCCAAGATTGATCAAAATAGACACAACATGGTTAAATATTTTATCTTCAAATTCCACCATAGTCGGTTGGTAATTTTCCTGATGGTCTTCTAATGCAACATTAATATTAGGTATATTCCTTGTTATCTCTCCTCCTGTAGATGTCTCTTGTATATGAGCTACATGATCCATTGTCTTCCAATAAGGAAGTTTTTTAAAATAGTGGGGATCTCTACATCCCCAACATTGTAGTAGAGGTTTTGCAAGTTAGTTGCTTTCAAATTTAGTCATTTGTTCTAGTATTTTATCTTCATTTTGCAGTTTGGGTCTTTGTTAATTCCAACCCAGTTTTTTATTTTGTTGATTTCGTGAGAGTGTTTCTATCCTTTCTTATCCATCCATTCCTTTGTAATGTCCCCCTTTTTCTTCATTTTTTTATAATAGATTCACTCTTTACATATTACTTCATCCATTGTCTTAGGATTTTCGAATTCTCGATGCTCTTTCATGAGTGCTGGTGAACTTATAAATATTTTCACTTCCGCCTTTTATTCACGTATATAGGGACATACCTCAACAAGGAGGTAAACTTAGTCACATGCTCATCTATAGTCAATTTCCCTAGTCATAGGCCATGGAACTCCCTATCCTTTTCATCGTATAAATGTTCAGTCAAGTATTTATTTTTGAAATGTTGTTGGAATTTCTCCCAAGTAACTCCTTGTTCATCCACCACTTTCACTTCTTTAACCTCCACCCACCACAACGGTGACTTCCCTTGTAGCTGGTAAATTTCAAATTATGATTTCATATTATCATTGTACTCATATATTTGGAAATATTTATTAATGTTGACTAGTCAGGCTTCAACTTCTTTAGTTTCACCATCAAAGGTTGGAGGTTTGATTTTCTTGAATTACCCTTGCAATTCTAATTTCTACCTCTTTACTCACTTTTGCACTTTGTCATGGGAATTATTTCCTAACTCATTATTCTCCAATTCAGATCCTCTTTCCCCTTCTTATTCCTAAGTATTACTTTTCTCTGGGGGATTATTTTTCCTTTGCTGATGGGACTTTGTCTTATTTCCATTATCAATAGTTGGAGTTGAATTTCTATGATTATGTTTATTGATTAGACTTTTTATAAGCCTTTATTGATCTCGCATTAACTGCTCATTGCTGGTCCTTAATATTTCCACTCATTCCTTTAGCTATTGTACAATTTCCATTAACGCAGTCTTGGGGTTCTAGGATTATATATATATTTAATTTTTTAATTTAATTTAATTTTGTTTTATTTTATCAAAGTCAACCTTATTAAAAAAAATTAAATTTAAGTTATTTATTGAGCTTCTATGTTAATTGATGAAGGTTAGCCCAACAATATAGACCCCACAGAAGTAATCGGTTCCAAAATAATGGACTTATAATAAATATTCTCACATCACTTACCTATAGTAGTGTTCATTATTGATACTATGGTGAATCTTTCAAAAAAAACTATGGTTACATTCCATAGGTCATTCGATGGTTCTTGAAGTGTTGTAATCCACTGCTAAATGGAAGGTGGTTGATCTTAGGATTGGGAAGAGCACAATCAATGGTTTTGGTTGATTAGGTCTGGCATCTATGACTAATAAGAATATAAGGGATCATTTGTGTAACTGCCCCTGCCTCATCAGCGAAAGCTTGAGCCTCATTCTCATTACGCTTTTCCTCCATGGGGACTATGCAACCACGGTAAAGGAAATCATGTCTTGGTAGTGGTTGTTTACTTATCCACTCATAGATTGGTAATTTGTTCTGCCCAGAGATTTGAGACTATTTTTTTTGAAAATTATTTGAAGTTTGAAACCCCTTAATAACCATGCTGATAACTCCTTTGTTTTATTCTTTGTATTTCCTTTTAGGTATGTTTCATTCTTTACCGAGATTATATGGTCCTATGGTCTACTTCCAAGGGTGTCTATTTAACCCTCCAAATTTGACAAGGGTTGATCTAGGTAGATATTGGTGGCTACCCGCCTATTCCACCTAGACGTCTAGTCAATTTCATCAATTTCCTTTAGTATAGATTACTATTTTTAGCATTTTTTCCAGGTCCTGAACTTCAGGAATTGCTTTGACCCCCTAAATAATGTTTTTTTGAGGTTTGCGGTAGGCCCTTAGCCTGCCACTAATATTGCAGTACTTTTAGACACCTTTCTAATGAGGTATCATATGTGCCAAACATAGATCATATGACCAATTTACGAGCCCAGGAAATTGGCGAAAAAAATAACCCCAACAAGGTCCACAAACTCTTGGTGTTCCACCTCCTAGGGTTAGGGTTTTGGTTGTTTACAGTTTTCTTTTATTGTTCAATAATAAGAGGCCATTGAGCCTAATTGTAACATCGTTCATAGGCATGTAGTTTCCAAATCTCTTCTCAGATATAAGCTACCATCACCTATTCTGGTTTATTTACATTCTATATGTCCACATCTTTCAGTTCTTTGTTATTAATGAAATGAAGATTTATTTTTGTTGCATCTTTATGTTTATGTTTGTATCTCTATTCTGTTGTGTTCTAGCATAAGTCTAGATGAGTGGTATTAGAGTGGTGTGCACTTTCTATGTTTTTCTTTGCATGTTCCCAACAAGGTCATGGTATAAATATTTAGGGCTCGAACTGGTTGAATGTTTTCAAGGCCAGCCTCTCAAACCCCGACGAGCTCCAATGGTGGAAGAAAAGAAATAAGAGGGAGAAGGAGATCCCTTTACAATATTACTTGAAAAATCCCTCGAGAAACAAAGGAACATGATGATGGATAACTTTGCCTAGATCCTTTGGTGGATGCCCATAGGCGACGCATCTTCATCTGGTAACCATTATGGAGGTGCCACTCCCTTCAAGGTACAAGTAAACTTTGAAATTCCCATATTTTAAGGCTAGATAGATGCAAATGTTGTAGATAGATGGTTAAATCTATTGGAAGGATATTTTTTGATTCATGATTTTTCCAATAGTGAAAATATTACTTTTTCGCTCAAGGTCATCCACCATATCAAGGATTGGATGGAAACCTATTGTGAATAGAGGGATGAGAGGGAACCCTCGTTGTTTTCTACCATACCGACCTGGAATTATTTTTGAAATTTCATCAAGGAACAATATTACCTGATGGGGATCTATGAGGACAAGTGCATACAATGGACTATGCTGCAATAACAAAGGGATCAAGATGTGCATGAGCTGATGAATATTCTCCATACCCTACACACAAAGTTGGGTATCAAATATTTTGAAAAACATCTGGTGCTAAAGTACCAATTTTTTTTGAAAAAATACATTCAGGAGGAAATGGAGTTCCTATACATATCCATGCTTGGTTCAACATACCAATATGCCACTAAGATTGAGAAGAAATTCAAGAAAAAGACACGAGATTTTGGATCTGCGAACCCAAAGCACCAAAAAGGCACCCCCAAGCCATAGAGAAAAGGGAAGAGTCATGTCATGAAAACCTAGGATAAATCCTCGAAGCCACAAGCCAAGGATAATGGGAAGGTGAAGAAAGACACTGACAAGTGGTGTGAGTTCCATAAAACTCCCACTCACAACAAAAATGAATGTCATGCGAAGCAGGTGCTGATGGTCGAGCTGAAAGACATAGAGGCGGATGCATGTTTTGACTCTGAGTTAGAACTTGACAAGGGAAAGAAAACCATTGATGTTGAATCCACTACGATAGTAGTTGTTACAAATTAATTAATGGGTCAATGAAATACACAAAATATTGTGGAAACACAAATACATAAACACATAAAGTAAGAGAGGCAGATATATGTGGTTCATCCAATTTGGGCTCTTAGAATAACGATAGACAATCTCAATACAATTCCCTCATAAACACTGAGGGTTTCCTTCTAGGGAAAAAAACCCTAAATTAACATAATTTCTATCATTAGATCATCCACCTAATGAATGACCTAGATTGACTACAAAATTACAATATTTTACAAGGAAAAATTTCATCTATTTTTAGCTTCAGGGGCATCGGGGGGGTGCTCATAAAAGTCGTCATTGTGCCCCTTGGACCCCCCTGAGGGCGATTAAACAGGTGACGTTTCTTCCCTGTTAGGAATAGGGATCCAAAAAACTTTGAATAATCAGGAACATAATTAGGCTCCACACCCAACAATCTCCCACTTGGAGACTGATTATATCAACTCCACCATTGCTTCACTTACTAGATAATGGATCTACTTTGGACCTGGATGTTTCTCATCTTCATCATCATACTAAAACAATAACTATAATTGAGTAGGATCTCAATTTCTCCCTGGTTACAAATTTTGTTAACATGTCTACAGGATTCTAGCTAGTGTGTATCTTTTTCAATTTCAATTGTCCATCTTCCAACACTAACTGTATGAAATGTTACTTGAGCTGTATATTTTTATTCTTTGAATGAAATTTTGAGTTCTTTTCAATATGAATGGAACTCTATATGTAATTGTATAACTTGCCCATCTCCTACTTCTTGCCCAACTCATCCATAAACCTTTGTAACGAAATCATTTCTTTACTAGCCTTTATAGCAGTAACATACTTTGCTTCCATTGTTGAAAGTGCAAAAATGTTTTTCAACTTTGAAACTTCACTGATAGTTGTTCCACCTACCATAAACACATACCCTGTGGTGCTCCTCTTTTTATCTATATCACCTTCCTTATTTGCATCAATATATACTTGTAGAGCAATGTTTGAACCACCAAAGCATAATGCTTGATTTGCGGAACCTCTCAAATACTTGAGAATCCACTTCATTTGCATCCAATTCTTTTTTCTTGGTTTTTTGATATACTTGCTTACAACTCCCACTACATGTACAATATCAAGCCTTGTGTAGAATATTGCATGCATTAAATAGTGAATGAATTACATATATTCCTCATACTCTTCCTCATGCTTGAGAAATGGCTAATAGGTAATTTCTATGCCTTATAAAGCTTCTATGGGTAATATTTCATCCCCTAATAGGCCCTTATGATTCCATCCATAAGTTTCCTCTCCCTTTCCATACTCAACCTCTAGGCTCAAGAATTCCCTATTCTGCATTGAAGTCTCTAGAGTGATTAATCATTTTCCAAGGTGTTCCCATGCAACATGAGCACCGAACGATTACCAAAACCCATTCTAATCATTCTTTAACATTCCATGGATGCCATAGGGTTCAATGTCACCACTCTAGCCTTCTTCATAAGTTTTTATTTCTTTCAACAATATTTTATTTACACTACAATCCTCCTAATGACAATCATTTCACAATGATGACTATAACCTACAATTCCATGCTTTCATTTATCTAATGACTCTTAAAAAAAATCATATTCATGGTTCATAATAATCTCATCATTTTAATTGTTAGTATAAGCACTTTCATGAAAATATGGCATATACATGTGTTCACCTAATGAATTCAACGATTCCTAATTTAATCATGTACATGCATTTACCTAATGAATTCAACAATTTATTCAAGCATGTGTATGAATTTACCTAATGCATTTAACAATACCTTAAAGCATATTTACAAAAGTCTTAGCATGCATATTTGCAAGTTTACCCTTTGCACACTTTATCATGTTCATGCATACATACTCAATGCATCATTGCATTGAATTTAAAAATACATGTTTTAAGTATGCATTCTAGAATGGAACATATTGGAAGGTCTAACCAAGACTTCAACACATCACCCACACACTTATCTACTATTTTATTAATGAATTAGACGATTTTCTATTTACAAAATTTACAACACCAAGGGATTTAATCCTTCTGTTCTCTTCAATGTTGAAAAATGGTTTTAGTGCAAACATCAATTAAAAACAAGGATACCATTGGATATTTGTGTAGTGATTATATACTTTTTATATCTATCTCCATTATGGTTTCATACATTTAGCTTTATCAAAATTCATTTCCTTAGTGGAATTGTATCTCCTGACTTGCCTTGGTTATTACACAACCAACATGCTCTATCTACGATTTATTTTAATATACATGCATTCATGCATTAACATATCCATCATTTCCGTGGTCTTCTACATTTACTGCAACAAGTGGTATGTTATTCATATATATGCATTCCATGCATATAATATCATCAATTCATATGTATTGAACTAAGTGAATTCTTACCTAAATGTGACCTAAATTTGTGTCAACATTCATGCATAAAATATATCAATTTCAGACTTGTCGGGCTAGTATGATTTTTTTTGTTGCTACCTAATTAGTTGTATTTTGTAGAAACTCACGTGATTCCTTAGTCATCCTTCTACTCAACCTTTTTCTCATCCTTTTTCCATGCCCATATTTTCTTCATATTCATGGCTATTATATGTATTAGCATCCTCATAATTCCAAAACGGGAAAAAAATTCCTTCATTAGCCATATTCAACTAATATTATAATATTGTTCTATGGATAACAATAGACATTTCCTAGTCCACAACATGTTTTCTTCATGGTAAGACACTTTCACATGTTCCTATTATTTCTTTTTTCACTTTCACTAAACTAGATATGATTTTTTTTAGTCAAGGTTATGCTTATAAAAATGCACTCTTTTGAACCATTCTATGATTGTTTAGTATGAGGAAAAGATATTTTGGATTTATTAGTTCTAAAAATCCCTGTAAAAAAGTGGCACAACATAATCAAGACCCCAAGAATTGCAAGAAGTAACATCTTTAAAACAACAAATTCAAAGAGGGGACCAAAAGTCTCATTATTATCCTACTTGCAATATTGATAAAGAAGCTAAGTCCAAAGGAAAGAATAGAAATACAAATTGTAGTTTTCATGGATGAGTTAGTGATCTAGAATGAAATGTTTTAATAAAATAAAATCCAATAAATAGCAATGAATAAGATCAATATGGACCATCTTGATCTTTCTCCTTCTAACTCTTTAGTCTTTCAAAGGGGCACATCCTCTTTTACTTTGGTTTTTCTTTAATGCATCAAATTATTCTTCTCTAAACGAGTGAAATCTTGATTTTGGATTAAATTATCATAAGGCTAAAGATAATGTCATATTTTATACTCTAAAGCAATGTCACACCAACCAAATAATTTTTGTAATGATAGATATCTAGGAATTTTAGATTCAAGAATAATTCAACTAACTAATGATCACTTTAATGATGTAATATGTGTTCCTAATCTCTTATGCAACCTTCGTTCTTTACTAAATCACTCATTTTGGTGAAGGAAAAATTATTAAGTTTTCTCTACACCACTTTGCAAAAAAGGAATTAAAGGATTTTAAGCATGTTTTTGCAACTAAAATAATTAATGATATCTCAAAATTGTATGCGTATGAAATTTTTGGCTCATAATCTCTTCCTTAAGTTTTTCGTTATGATAATGTTGACACGAGTAGACTTTGGCATGCGAAACTTGACCATTTAAGGTACAATTCATTATAGAAAATATGTAAACACAATATGATCAATGATATTTCACTAATTTCATATGGAGGTAGTATTTGTTCTACTCGAGCTATAAAAAAAAATCATTGAAATAATTTTGACAAGCATGCCTCTTTGCATGCCTTGGTTCCCTTACATTTCATTCATAGTGACATGCATGTTTTTCTTCCATCTACTTAATTTCTAGGTTTAAGTATCTATTATTCTTCATTGGGTTTTTGACATATCTCTATCCTTCAAGGCCCTTGTAGAAAACAAATCATGATGCAATCATTAGAAACAAAGAATAGATAACACTAAGAATATGTAAAATCAAAATTTAACACTTATTGCACCATATAGGGCATTTGGATGCAATATATTGATCCATATACACCACAAAAAATTGGTGTTGTTGATAGAAAGAATCACGCCTTAAAGGGAATTACTAATTGCATGCTCCATTCTAAGGGAGATAAATTCTTGTTTTTCTAATTAAAAGCATTTAATTGTGCCAATTACATAGGTTTTTCAAAATCTCATTAAGGTTTTACATAATGTAACATTAGAAACAAAATTGTGGAGTAGCATAAAGGAAATTGTAAGGCACTCTTATTATTTGATAATTGAGCTCGGGCACACATTCTTGATGAGAAAATTCTTCCAACCTAAAAGTGATAAGTGCATCTTTATTATTTTCTCAAACAATGTAAAATTTTATCCACTTCTTGCACTTAATGCAATGGAAATACATATTGTATGAGATGTTAAATTTGATGAAGGGATCTAGACTTGAATTTCTAATTTGTCACTTGTGCCGTCTTCAATCCACAAGCCCTATTTAACACATGTGGTCTATCCTTACTTATTCCATATTAGAAATTTATTTTATTTCTTCTTCCATTCTAAATTTTTCTTCTTCATAAGATATTGACATTGAGTATGAAAACCTAATACCCCCCTACTCCACCACCACCTCCAAATAATCCCATTGACATTAAACATGAACTAGTGCTACATCATCCTTGATGGCCTAGAACAACAAGGGAAACAATTGATGATCGAGTTTATGATCTGCCTGATCAACATTGAACAATTCCATGGTTCCAACATATCACTTTCCTTTTAGGCTCAAGTTTCAAAGACTTGGAATCCACAAACATTTGAAGAACTTGTGACGATGTAAAATGGAATGCAACAATGCATGAAGAATAACAATGCTTAGGATTTAGTTCCTCTTTTGAAAGGAAGACAACATCTTAGACACAAATGAGTTTATAGGATTAACTATAATATAGATGGTAGTGTTGAAAAACAAAAGGATCAATTTTTGATAGGTTAGTGTCATTCACTACTTTAATACATTTCCCCACATTTCCAAATTGAATTCCATTTACCTTGATATTTCCCTTACAACCTCGTATATATGGGGGGACCAACAAAAGGATGTAAAGTATATCTTCTTTCAAGGAAATTCCCAAGAAGCAATTTGTATATAATGACATCCTATATTTCTTCAAAGTAACTCTATCATTGTTATTTTCTCAAGAAATATCTTTATGACCTCAAGCAAGCTCCTTGGACTTGGTATGAAAAAAGGGATTGGTTACTTCTTAACTTTGTATTTTCTAAATGCTACTATGGCTGTAACACCCCAACTTGACCCCAGATTATAAATAACATGTACATACAAAACTTAGGTTTGTGAGCGAGTACATATAAATTAGGTTGGAGATTTGAGGATTACTTTTAGGGGACAATGTGATCATGTGAATGTGTGTGTATATGTTTTGTGACCAATGTGCCCCTATGCATATGTTATCATGTGTTTTGAGGCATAGAGCCTAGCTTTATAGATATGAAGTTTCCTCCATGCTAAGAAAAATATATTACTACTACAAACTGAGTAAAATGAAAAGAATATGGGGGGATACAACTCCATATTTATTAAAAGGGAGCTTCATATGACCTAATAAATATAAAAAGTGCACATGCTTAAAAAACAACTCCATCAAGAGATTTTGAGGGATTCCATGTGTCAGGAAGGGGACATGTGTTATGCAGACAAAAATAAGGATGTTGGTACTATGGATGGGAAATCTTGGAGAATATGATATAAAATAGGAAATTAGACATGTTGGTGGAAAAATAGGGGATGACCCTATGACAGGTGAGACAAGGTTCTTGGTGTGAGGGCTTAGAGGGTACCAAGAGATCCTTGAGGGAAATGGTAACTACTAGAGCTATAATGCTTTAAGAAATCCTTGGATGACTAAGTTAGAAGCCCTAGATGCAATGGCATAGCCTGAGGGACTACAGGTCCAGAGACAATGGTACATTGCTTGGGTGTGTGGTTGATGGGGGATTCGAGCCTATAGGTTGGTGCCTGATAGGGTTTGGTACCCTAGCATTGTTTATTTATGGTACGATAAATGTGCTTGTTTTTGGGTAAGTTGTTGCCCCATGGATCGCCAACTTGGGGGTGATTCATTGTTACAAGAAAATGAGCAACATGGTCTATGGCTAGGAAGAACATGGTTTGCAGCTAAGGGGCAATTTCTATCAGATAAGTGTTACTGTCAATATTAATTTGAATTATGTTTTAAATAATTATGTTTTTATTTTATTTTTTGTGTGGATTATATATTAAATGACATTACTATGAAATTATATCCATATAGGCAAATGTATTACATATACAATGCATTAGACATGCATAACATGTCACTAGGAAAAAAATGAATGAAAAATTAATAAAAATCTAGGTTGTGGAGGGTCGCAAGTGTATAGATTTTCCCCAGTAGGTGGACGAAATGCATCAATAGGTGGATGTTGGTGTTACAGAGTGGTATCAAAATCCAGGTTTATAACATTTAGGCCATATGGGTTGAAATCCACCACAAAGAAAATCATATATTTTTGGGCATTCGTTTGACAAAAAATGCAAAAAATGAATATGAATAGAATCCAAAGTTTAGGATGAAAAGCCACTAGAATGGTAGATATTATTATTATAGAATTAAATTTTAGATTGCTAGATAAATTAGTAGTAGAAATGCTAATTTTGTGCAAAAGAAAATTCAATGGAAGCAAACATCATTAACAAAAAAGTGTAACAAAATTTTTAAATTTTTAAAAATTTCCATATTATGACATCAACATTTATGTGGAAGCTGAGTTAGCAGGTGGAGGAGGTCAAGTGGAAGGTCAATGACATGAATGGGAACCATCAGGTGAAAAAGGTGCAATAAAATGTTGTTCTTTTCATTGCAATATGTGCACCATGGCCATCAATATTGTATAATGGTAACCATTGGATCCATTGGGAATTTTTTTCCCCATTGACCAAGCAACAAGTTTTCATCCATAGTAGAAATCATGAGCCATTTAATCCATCGAGCGGAATGTGCCATGTAAGATTCTACATTACTTTCTACTTGATGTCATTTATGGAGCATTGATTTCATTTTCTCATGACCTTCACCATGGTCTTATATATGGACTTATACCATGTGCAACATTCCACATGATATGGATTTGAGGCATTGTATCAGAGTGATCTTAACCATTAGATCCATTAGGTGCAGAAAATCACTATAACCTTTGTGCATGTTGCAACTGAGGCCATTGATCTACTCCATGGTCAATCGTCATATTTACGAGTGACAAAGTCACCCCTTGTGGGTAAAAAGTGGACAATGGATCCCGCATGTAGCCATATATAATCAAGAACAACCATGTGGAGTTTCCCATGTGAACTTTGGGACTTAGGTGGAGACCAAAATGGAAAGGGTAAGGTTGCATGTATGCTAAATTTCCAAGGAAAGGCATGTCAGTTCAGTTCATGTCCAATGGAAACTAAAAACTAAGCATACATAGGGACCTATTTTCCAATAGAATAAGGGCACATAAAGAAGGTATGTATGAATGAAAATAGTTACAAAGTGGAGTTATAGGTCAATCTAATTGGAGTAAACCAAATGAAAATTTAGAAAAATTCTGAAATGTTTGCTAATTTTTTGAGTCATCTACTTGTAGGGAATTTTTGAGGGCCTAATGATACTTATACGTAGCAAAAAATGATGCAAAATACCTATACCAATTGGTATACGGGGTTTTTGTAGCTCAAAAAAAATAGTTAAAAGAGAGCTTTTCAATGGCATATTACAATCATGAAGTGGAGCAAGTGTGAACAATTTATGACCGAAATAGTGTGAGGAAAAAATGGGGTATGTGGTCACTTCAGAAAGGTGTAAATATGCAACCATAGGTCTTATTAGGGCACTGAAGTAGTAAATATGATGTTATTAGATGATAGAACAAAACCATGGAGCAGGATTTGAAATTTTAATACAGAATGGTTCAGGAAATTGGTAAAAGTTTACTATGATAGAATAGGGAAAATTGGGTTGAATGGAATAATTCACAAGCCATAACTTTGAGATCGGGACTCATATTTGGGCATACAAATAGCCAGTAGAAATCTATCACAAAGGATAATGTGTATATCAACCCATAATTATGGTCCATAATTATGGTTTTGTTATAGTTGCTACAACAACAACCACAATTTTTAGCCTATATTTAAATTTTTGGTCCCCCTCTTCCTATTTCATGTTCTTATGATTGCATTAGGGTTTTGGGGGTTTGTTGCTTTAATTATGCATTAAGAGTCTCATGTGCTTTCAAAGTTTCATCTTTCTATAATAATATGTGTTGCAATAGGTGGAGGTACCTTGTATTGATAGACAATACTTCATTCCGTCTTTCATTTTATTAACCGTGTTAGGGTTTGGAAGATGGCACTATGCTTGAAACCCTATATTGTTAGAATGGAAGTCCCCTTCATGTTTTTACCTAACCTATGGGCCTCTAGGGGCTCATTCTCACCAACATTAGATCACACTTGAATTGCATCATCGTATCATGATGAGAATCACTTGGCATATCCACACCACCTTAATCCGTGAGTTAATTCATATGTTCAAGAACTAAGCACACTTGTATAAATGTTTATTTGTGAACAAAAGACTAGTGCATGACATATCGCTATTTCAAAAGTATTTATATCATAAATTATTTAGCCATTCTATTAAGATACTTCTTGATGTTTATGCTCACATTTCGCTCGTTATAATGCACCAATGTTTTTAACTTTTAAATTACATGACACTCCTACGTGAAGCACCCTTGGACTAATTTTTTTTTAATATGACATGCAGGTTGTTTCATAGAGAATAGACCCGACAATGCCATGATGGGGAATTGATACAACATTGCAACAATGCCATGATGGGGAATTGATACAACATTGCAGGGAGAGTATATATTAGTAACATGCACGAGTTGTGTTTGAAGTCGGAGTTGAGCCAGTCTAAATATCATGATTATATATTGCAGTGGACATCAAGTCTCGAAAGAATATATTCGTGGGATACACAAGCCTGCCATTTTGAGAACTTGATGACATAAATTATGCATTGAAGATGTTTGTACAAAACCCATTATCCAAAGCCTTCGCTGATACATTAAAGTTGTCACTAAATGACGTTATACAAAGAACAATATGGGGTGAAAAAATGTAAATGGGCAGCGAATGAGAACCATCGGCACATCCATACATTCATACATTGAAGGTGATTAAAAGGTTTACCTTTCAAAAATGTGCACTACAAAGCCATGTGGTCACATACGAACGCTACATCGACCCTTGTTGTTGGCCATCGTATATTAATTCTGGCATATGAGATTAAGGCAAAGGATTTTTAAACAACAGTGGGCCAGCCATATTAACACATGCAATCCAAACAATGCCACGGGGTTATAGTGGAGTCAACATCAAAATACATTCAAAGGCTGCATGCCTATGAACATAGTAAGGTCACTCAGAAAAACAGAGCAATAGAGGACATGCGATGCGTTGGAAGACACATGCGCTATGTTGAATATATATGAGAATATATTGATTATCCTAATGGTGAAAATTCTTGCCAGTCGCGTAATTACAAAACAACATGACCATCATATTCAAGTAGCACAAAACATTATAAGAGATGTGAGTAACGCATCGTCGATTAGTCACATCGGCGTGTTGAGAGGATCTCCAAGGTGCAGTGAATGACATCATAAGGTCGAAGAGGGTAACTTCTCAAGCTTCGTTATTTCGTTTCACGAAGTTTTAGAAAGATAATGCCTTATGATCCAACTCATCAGAGATACAAAGAAGGCTTAGCTTCAGGCTATGGTGCAAGCGTAGTTTTTAAAATCAAACAGTTCATTTTGCCTCAATGAAGCTATGGGTGCATTAGCTAACACCCAGCTTGATTTTTCCAGTTGAGTTGCTTTGGATTACGGCTACAATACTGCATGAATGTTTGTTTATGCAGGATGAGTTCATGAGCCATTGTGCACTCCTTCAACAGCCGGTGGTAAGTAATTGCCTGCGAAAAATGCGAGTTGCCATATAACTTTGAAGCGCAACTATCCTCTGGTCGTAAGTCGCACAATGACACTGTTTTCAAAATGCGACTTACAACTCTGAGCCAGATTTGGGACCTCTACTAAGCTTATCGCAAGCGACAAAAACACTACATGTTTTCCCATTGCGACGTACCCACTGGCTGCTAAACCTGCGATTTGCGACCTACTATGAACTTATCCATCCCTCTAGGTCGTAGGTCGCCGACTGAAAACATAGCAATTCCTCGTTGAGGTCTGAATTTGCAACTTGCAACCCCTCCCGTTTGTCCCTCTCCACCCCTAAGTCAGAACTCCCATTGTCATCTCTTGCCACATGCGATACATTTAATAATGTGATTTACACCAGGCTGGAATTTATACACCAGATAGCACATGCTGTTGATTGCGGTCTCCAAGAACAGGCCACTCACACCATTTTTTCCTCTATAATAAAGTCATTACCTTAAACTAGTCTATCTTCTTCGTCACGCCGCCATGAAGTTCTGACAACAATAGTGGAGTGGCAGCTTTGAAAGCCTATCCAGAGAGAGGCAGTTCCTTGTGAACAATTCAAAGCTACATTGCAAACTGTTGAACTGTGGATGGATGACAGTGTGCTTCTTTCTATAGAAAATTATTTTGTTAGCAGCATTAGCCACAGCTATTTATTACTACCCTATCACAACTTGCACAGAGTTAGTGAAGCATGGTTTCCTACAAGAGCAGTTGCGAGTTCTCGAGTTGCATTATGTCTTTTTTACAACGTTGCTTATCTCTTAATATTAGTTGGGGACCACTATTAATATCTGAATAAGGAAGAATGCTGGTGTTTCCTGTGGAATCTCTAGTGTCATGTGCTACAAACCTCTTTCCAAAAATATGACCTCTGAATGACCTTATATAGATCACATATTTTGACAACATTCTGGTAGAGGAAAAGGACCATACAATGGGTCCAAATTTATATCTTGTTTTTAAATAATATATTTTGTTTCTAATTTTTCTTTTTAATCACAAATGTATATGATCTATGTGATTTGTTTACTTAAACAAAAATGGGAACGAGAATGTTGACCTATGTGGAGGAAGCTAGGGTTTCTCACAAATACTACACAATTAAGGTTTCGAGAATGGCTGAAAAACCAGATCCACACAAGTTTCTAGAATGAGTTGCCAATACCAAGAGCCCAACATCAAACTTTAGTTGGATGCAAGTGATGCATAGTAGTAGGAAAATAGGCTTGTCTTGTGACCATGAAACAACATTGGAAATGAGTACTATAGGGTTTCCTAGAACCCTCTATACTTTCCTCATAAATTCTCTTTTGTTACAATGTAAACGTTTCTTATCACAATGCCATCATTTATGATGAGATTGATTTGAACATGTAATACTCATTAGACACGAGGGAGAGTTGTGAGGAAGTTCAACAGTGAAACCACCCTCCCACATCTACCCAAGCAACCGGTCAGCTAGGTTAAACATGCGACGAGAGGCCAACATGATATGATTCATCATCCTAAGTCACATTAAGGAAATGGAACCGACGGAAACACACCATACACACGTTCAACATCAGCATTAGGACCCCAAGGAACCAACCCAAGCTTTTGTCCAACTAGCCTCTTGGTCCCACTGAACTTTTGGACCACTTGACCTTTGGACGCTCTCATGCTATGGGCATGCCAACGTGTCCAAGGACCTCTGGACGCTCTCACAGGCATCCAAGCTAGCATCTAGGGACTTTTTTGCACAATGTTGTGTGAGTGTCCTAGGGATTTGAGCCACTTTTTTAGGCCTAGAGCCCAAGTCACTACCCAAAATTGAATGACATCTTTAGAACAGTAAATTAACCAGGAAATGACAATACAAATGCAATCACTTGAATAGGACCTTGAATGGAACCATGATAGACATTTCATCAAACATATCACGAATATGTAATCTACAGGACTAAATAACATATTTGAGCATATGACTCTTATAGTTAGCTGAGAATTGCTAAGAAACATTGATGTTGTTGGGTGTGGAGCATGGTTATTTAGAGGTCTTTGTTTCAACCAGATGTATACCCTAGGAAGTTTGTCGCCCCTGCGGGGGTCTAGGGGGGCTAATCCCCTCGGCTGGGGGGGCCAACAGTCCCCTAGCTCGAGTTTTGAGGGCAGCACCCCTAAACCTAAAATAGATGTAAAATTGCCTTGTAAAAGTATAGTACTTTCTAGTCAATCTGGGTTGTTCATTAGGCAGATGACTTGATGGTATAACTTATGTTTAGTTTAGGGTTTTTTTCCCTAGAAGATTGAGGTTGTGATATATAGATGTGTATTCTCTGAGCGAGAAACAGAGAGGTGAGACTTTGAGAGAAAATAGAGGATATTATAGCAGATTTGTTGTAGGTTGTGTCTCTTCATTTTGTTGGATAATAGAATGGAAGGACTGGCTGTTCGGGGTGGACGTAGCCCAAACTGGGTGAACCACGTATATCTGTCTCTCTAGTTTTATGTGTTTTTTGTGTTTATATTTATGCAATATTCTATGTGTTCCATTGCTCTGTAATATATAATTTTCTAACAGTTGGTATCAGAGCCGAAGGTCTATTTGGCTGATAAACTCGCAGGAAAGAATGGTTCCTCATTCGAGTGGGAGCAATGGTGGAAGATGGTAAGTTTAGGGTCGAGAAATTTAATGGCCAAATCTTCTCGCTGTGGAAGATG
>APFE030626647.1:169474-199115 GCA_000404065.3 Pinus taeda
CGGTGAGACATCGGGTAATGCTTTGAGTGCAGAGTCTAGGGGAAGAAAAATGGAAAGAGGAAAGAGCTTAAGATATCGTAGTAAATCAAGGAAAGGCAAATCCAAGTCCAAATCGGGGATAGTGTGCTAGAAATGCAGAAAGAAAGGACACCTAAAGAAAGATTGTAGATCTCGGAAGGGAAAAGAAGGAGATGCACAACAAGAAAACAATCATGAAGCAAATGTGACAGGTGAGGTGTTACACGATGCTTTGATTCTTTCTTTCTAAAATATTACTGATTCCTGGGTGGTAGATTCAGGGGCCTCATTCCATGCCACACCTAATAAGAAATATTTTCATGACTATGTTCAAGGAGATTTTGGACAACTCCATTTGGGTGATGATAAACCCTGTAAAATTGTTGGAATGGGTAAGGTTCTTATAAAACATCAGAATGGAAACCAATGGCTACTAAAGGAGGTAAGCCATGTTCCATATCTAAATAAAAATCTAATTTCAATAGGGCAGTTAGGTGGTGAAGGTTGTGTGACAAATTTAACAGATAAAGCTTGGAAGGTCACTAAAGGAGCCCTGGTAATAGAAAAAGGCGAAAATGTTGGTACATTGTATTTATGCAATGGTATTTCTAACTATGTTAATGTTTTAACTTCCAAAGGAGCAGATGCAACATTATGGCATCATAGGATCGGACACATGAGTGAGAAGGGGATGAAGATTCTTCACTCAAGGAATTTATTGTCAGGTTTGAAGAATGTTGATTTGGATTTCTGTGAGAATTGCATTTATGGAAAACAGAAGAGAGTCATATTTCTCAGAGTTGGGAAAGAAAAGAAGAGCGAAAAATTAGAGCTTGTGCATATGGATGTATGGGGACCTGCTCAGGTATCATCTCTCGGTGGCTCTTGTTATTATGTTACTTTTATTTATGATGCAACTAGAAAAACTTGGATTTATTGTATTACGAATAAATCTGATGTATTTGATACTTTCAAGAAATGGAAAGCTTTGGTTGAGATTGAGACAGGAAAGAAATTGAAGTGTCTCAGATCAGATAATGGAGGTGAATATTGCAGAAAAGAGCTTGATAGGTACTGTTCAGAGCATGGAATTCACAGAGAGAAGACAGTTCCAAGAACACCACAAGAAAATGGTGTGTCAGAAAGGATGAACAGAACAATCATGGAGCGTACAAGGTGCATGAGATTGCATGCAGGATTGCCTTTACAATTTTGGGCAGATGCTGTAGATACTGCTGTTTATCTAATAAATAGAAGGCCTTCAAGTTATTTGGATAGTGGTGTTCCATAGGAAGCATGGATAGGTAAAAAGGTAAACTACTCCTTTTTAAAGCCTTTTGATTGTGAGGCCTTTGTCCATATTAATAAATAAAATAGAACAAAGCTTGAGGCAAAGTTAAATAAATGTACCTTTATTGGATATGGTGTTAATGATTTTGGTTATCACTTATATGATTACGAAAATCACAAAATCATTAGGAGAAGAGTTGTAATATTAAATGAAAAGGTCTTGTATGAGAATCAGTTGCAAGAAAAGAAACAGGAAAAAGAAAACAAGGAATACATAGTTCTTGATGAGATCATTGAAAAAGTAGAGGTGCCTGAAAATAATAATAATCAACAACCACAACAAAAACAACCACCACAACAACAACAGGCACTGCAAACACCTGAAAGTGGTGTTAGAATATCTAATAGGATAAGTATACCCCCTGAACGATAATCTCTTTAATTATATTATTTATTGTTGATTGATTCTAGTGAACCCGAATGTTATGAAGAAGCAATGCAGGTTAAAAGCAGGAAGAAGTGGGAGCTAGAAATGGAAGAAGCGATGGACTCCTTAATGCATAACCAGACTTGGGACTTAGTCAGGTTGCCTGTAGGTAAAACTACATTGCAGAATAAATGGGTTTATAGGCTAAAGGAAGAAGATGGAAGAAAATAGAGGTACACAGCTAGACTTGTGGTGAAGGGGTTTGCATAGAAGAAAGGTATTGATTTTGATGAAATATTTTCTCCTGTTGTTAAAATGAATTCAATTAGAACTATTTTAAGTCTAGTAGCAGTTGAAGATTTGCATCTTGAGTAGTTAGATGTAAAGACAACCTTTCTCCATGGGGATTTGGAGGAAGAGATATATATGCAACAACCACAAGGATTAGAGGTAAAAGGGAAGGAGAAACTAGTGTGCAGGTTGAAGAAGAGCTTGTATCGCTTAAAACAAGCTCCAAGGTAGTGGTATCTAAAATTTGACAAGTTTATGTCTGAACAAGGTTATATTAGATGTCATTCTGATCATTGTGCTTATCTAAAAAATCAAAATGATGACAGCTACATTATATTATTATTGTATGTGGATGACATGCTTGTTGTAGGGTCTAACATGTAGGAAATAAATGTGCTCAAAAGAAAATTGGCAAATTCATTTGGAATGAAGGATTTGGGAGCTGCAAAACAAATCCTTGGTATGAGAATAACTAGAGACAGGAAAAATCGCAAATTAACATTGTCTCAGAATGAATACATACAAAAGGTATTGAAAAGATTTAATATGCATAATGCAAACCAGTTAGTACACCTTTTTCTAGCCATTTCAAACTTAGTAAGGAAATGTGTCCAAAGACCCAAGAAGACATGGATTATATGTCTAAAGTTCCATATGCATCAATAGTTGGAAGCTTAATGTATGTAATGGTTTGCACAAGGCCTGATATTGCACATGCAATGAGAGTTGTAAGCAGGTACATGAACAATCCAGGAATGGAACATTGGATGGCAGTGAAGTGGATTCTCAGATATTTGAAAGGTACCACAATTCAAGCATTATGCTTTGGTGGTTCAAACATTTCTCTACAGGGATATGTTGATGCAGATATGGGAAGTGATAGAGATAACAGGAGGAGCACTACAACATATGTATTTACTGTAAGTGGAACAATTGCTAGTTGGTTTTCAAAAATCCAAAGTGTTGTTGCACTTTCAACAATAGAGGTAGAGTATGTTGCTGCTACAAAGGCTAGTAAAGAAATGATTTGGTTACAAAGGTTTATGGGTGAATTGGGTAAGAAGCATGATATGGGCATGTTATACAGTGATAGCCAAAGTGCCATTCATCTTGCAAAGAACTCAACATTTCATTAAGGACTAAATACATACAACTCAAGTACCATTTCATACGATCAGTGTTGGAAGATGGAGAGTTGAAGCTGCAAAAGATACACACTAGCCAGAATTCGGCAGATATGCTAACAAAAGTTGTAGCCAGGGAGAAACTGAGAATATGCTCAGTTTCAATTGGCCTTCAAGGATGACGATGAAGATGAAACAGCTAGGTCCAAAGAGGAGTCATTGTCCAACAAATGAAGCAGCGGTGGAGTTGCTACAATCATTCTCCAAGTGGGAGATTGTTAGGTGTGGAGCATGATTATTTAGAGGTCTTTGTTTCAGCCGGATGTATACCCTAGGAAATTTGTACACTCGCCCATGTGGGGGGGTGCAGGGAGGACTTGTCCCCCCCGCGTGGGTTCAAGGGGGCTAATCCCCCCCAGTTGGGGGGTTCAGGGGCCAGTGGTCCCCCGTCGTGGGTTTCGGGGGCAACGCCCCCGAAGCTAAAAATAGATGTAAAATTGCTTTGTAAAAGTATAGTAATTTCTAGTCAATCTGGGCCGTTCATTAGGCGGATGATTTGACGGTAGAACTTATGTTTAGTTTAGGGTTTTTTGCCCTAGAAGGCAAATCCTCTCTATTTATGAGGGCATTGTATTGAGGCTGTGATATATAGATGTGTATTCTCTGAGTGAGAAATAGAGAGGTGAGACTATGAGAGAAAACATAGGATATTATAGTGGATCTGTTGTAGGTTGTGTCTCTTCATTTTGCTGGATAATAGAAAGGAAGGACTGGTTGTTTGGGGTGGACGTAGCCCAAACTGGGTGAACCACATATATCTGTGTCTCTCTGGTTTTATGTGTTTTATGTGTTTATATTTATGCAATATTCTATGTGTTCCATTGCTCTATAATATATAATTTTCTAACAAATGCCTCAACACATAAACTGCCATTTCATCCATTAGGTCATAGATACATTTTTCATCCATTTAGCAGTAAAAACATGATGAGATTCATACATACTGTCATAAAACACATACATAACTAGGATACTAGAAACAAAAATATCAATGAAATCATAACCATATAAACTATATATAAACCAATATAATACTCATATAACTAAAAGGATAAATAACCTCTTATTGATGATGCAAAATCCAAACCTGGGATGGGACTTCCACGTTTCACCTGACCATATAATGGTTGAGCCAAAACTCTCTTCAACCATTCACCCTCGTGCCATATTCTAAGCATGAATGCGGGATCTAATAGAACACATCAATCTAAAGCCATCCAAGGTTTCCAGAGGCCATACACCTCAATCCATCAAATAGTGATTCCACCTCATGATTGGACATCACAAAACCATCATCAGATTGGTCTCCATCCAAGCCCTACAGGGTTTCTAGAGTGTTTGTTCCAACCAAGACTTCCAGGACTAGTAACTCAACCCAAAAATTCCGTCGAGCTTCCAGAGCATTTGTCTGACCAAGGCTTCTAGGACTAGTAACTCAACCACCAAAGGCTTCCAGGACTAGTAACTCAACCCACACTATTACAGGGCTCCCAGAGTGTTTTTTCAACCAGTGCTTCCAAGAACTAATAACTCAACCTAAGCTAAGGAAACATGAGAACCAACCAAAACAAAACAAGGAAATAAACCCACAATCTCCATGGATATCCAGGGAATGGCGAGGCTAGGAAATCCACTGTTAATCCAAGCAATCCTCCATGTCAGTGATAGATTATGACGAAAAATCCAAGCATATTCCATGCATGTCAAAACCAGTGAGGAAAACATACATGCAACTCGATACCTGTAAGAAAATCCCGCTGTATTTGTTGATCCCGATGTCCTCTTATGCTTTCCTGCTCTTCTTTTTCCTTCTTGCTCCAAAAAATCCAAGTGTGCCACACCCTCCAAGGGTGCTCCGAGAAAACTCTAAGTATCCAAGAGTATGAGAGAGAGAGAGAGAACTATGAGAGAACTCTAACGCTGAAATGAAAAAATGTTACCAACTGATCCTTATAAACCTTTTTATGAATGAGGCCTCTATTTTCTTCATTTTCCATTATTTTCCTTCAATTTCCTCCTCACATGTAACTTGTGACCTCTCACCTACATTTTCTCCTAATTTCCATTAGTTTTATAAAGAAATGTGCCAAAATTCCATCTTTCCTTTCCAAAGCCTTAGTCATTGTCTTTCCCAATTTCGTTAGGCATTAATAACCAAATGAACACCCACACTAGGATGTCTTGCCCAACATTCAACTTGAAATAAGTGTCCCATCAACCGTGGTTATTATTTTTTCCTTTATTAACTTTTATTACATGGAATTTTCACTAGGGTTGTTAGAAAGAGTCATCATGGTAGATGAAAGGCCATGGGAGAAGGTGAAAGTTCACCCTCCTCACCTCTATAAATGTACCCTCAAGCCTAATTTGTAAGGGACTTTATCACTTGAGCTAAGGCTAGCATTAGATAGTTGATTTATTCTTAAGGAGCTAGAGGCACTCAACACTTGGCATCTAGTAGGGTGAGTTGTGGTGAGGCTAGGGTTTTTCTTTAGGAGATGGTATGAGGAACCCATGTTCCACTATTGAGCTTTGAGGAACTTGTTGAATATGTAATTGAATCTAAAACATTGCTAATAAGAGGTTCTTCACTGTTGGCATTGATTCTCATGGATCTTTATGGTGGTAGTATTGTATATAATGTATTCCCATTGTCTTTGCATGTGTGCTTTCATGTGGTGATATGTTAATGAACTAATTTTTGGATTATTGCTTGCATGTTTTCTTCGAGTCCTTGTTTTTCTATTACAAGCCATGTCAGTGATTTATTGTGAACTGATTTGCAATTAACGTCTGGCATGTTCTTATTCATGTATGTATGAGATGGTTTTAGCTCACTAACTCATCTTGTGGTATGCTTCTTCTTATTGTTTTGTTGTTACATTCTTGTATCTTGTTCTACAGGTTTTCAATCTCGAGCTGTTCTCTTCTCTATTGTCTAGGCATTTCATTATTTCTCTCATTGTGACATCTCCACATTTGAAAACCGAGAGTGAAACCAAAATGATGGATGTGAGGCATACATACTAGATGGGGCTCCTATCCCAAAGGGTGTGAGGTCTAATCGAGACTTCACACTAGGGAGACCCCCTAGCTCTTGGTGATACATTCCAACCCGTTAATAGGTTTGAGATGGGAAATTTATTAGAAATTTAAAACGAGGGTACAAGTGGCCTATATGGCATGGCCAACATCAGGACTAGAAGTATGGGAGATGGTCAGGGGTCCTATATCCATAAAAATATGTTAGAACTATGAACATTAGAAAGGACAATCCTAAAATGGAGTCTAATTAACATGGAAGGGATGTGCCAGAGGATAAAGAGTTGGAGGAAACCATGAGGAGTATCAAAATGGAGGTGCTCAACTGTAAGGTTGATAATGAGAGATTGATAAGAGAACAACAACAAGTTAACACTCAAATTTTATGAAGCCTAAATAAATTCCAGATGAGAATGGGCCATAGATTTGATTCTAGGTGGGCATGGGAACATGACTCATGAGTTAGGTGGAAGGATTATAGAGATTGAAGGCACTCTAGGAGTGTTGATAGGTAGCATCATCATGCATCAAGGGAATAAAATAAGAGATCATATGTTTCCTTTGAATTAGAGAGTATCCCAAGGATATAACTTGTGAGGTAGCTAAGAACAAAACCTAATGTGTATAGTTTACAAGGAGAACTTTGGAAATTCAACTCTCATACATTTAACAGTGATCACAGGAAGGGAGAAGAGGGTGCATCTTGGTTGTTAGAGATGAGAAAGTACCTTCAACTACATAATTACTCATCCAATTTGTAAGCATGAATTGTAATGTATCACTTGAATAGAAAAGTGAGTTGGTGGTGGTAATACCTTAGAGAAGTAAAACATTTGGATGAAAATAAGATATCATGGAGGAAACTTAAAAGGTACATCCAAAGGAAATACTTGAGTGGGCACTACTATGAAAGGAAAATATTGGAGTTCTTTGAACTCTTATTAGGGAAAATGACAATGGAAGAGCATGTTTGGAAATTTACTGAATTGTTCAAGTATGTTGTTTTTACAAAGGATGAAAGACAAAAAATACAATTATTTGTGAGTATGTTGTGACCATTTATAGTGACAGAATTAAATTTGATGAACCAAAGAATTTGGATGAAGCTATGAGGAAGGAAGAGTGCCTCTATGAGTAGGGGGGAAGTTAACCAGCCTTCCAAAATACTTGAGCCAACAAGAAAAGAACCAAAGTGGATCAAAACAAGATGGGGTTGAAACCTTCATTTTGAAAGAACAATTCTCAAGCAAATAAGAAAACTCAACCATCCCATAGTGAACCAAAGTGGGTTGATTCATTGACTAAGAGACCAAGATTTCAATCCATTAGGTATTGTGGTTGTGGAGGAGATCACATGTACAAGAACTTCCCCACAAAGAATAAAAAATGAGGATTGTTCATCACATATAATGTGTTGATGTAGTGGGCAAAATGGGTAGAAGCATGCCTAGGACCTATGCATCATTGGACAATAGGTAGGTTGATCATCACGTGCTTATGATTGAGGTTGAAGGTAAGTTAAACAACTAGCCCATTTCTAATTTAATTGATTCTAGAGCTATTCATATTTATCTTAACCCTAACCTTTTTGAAAGAATTAACTGAAAGAAAACAAAGCACAACAAGACTTGGTTATTTCAACTAGCTACTATAGCTAAAAGAAAAATATCTAAACTTGTAAAAGAATGCCAAATCAATATGAATGGGGTTTACACAATTTTAGATTAAACATAATACCATTAGGATCATATGATTGCCTAATTATATGTATTAGTTGGAAGAACATTGTGTAATACTTGATTGTTGCAATAAATCATTTTCCTGTCTTGATGAAGAAGGGTAGTAAAGACAAGAGTAGAGAATCCCAAGGCTAATTTCTATCATGGAAATATCAACCATGCAATTGAACATAAATTTTGCAATAGGGTGCCAAATTTATGTAACCCATATGGAGAAAACTAAAGATTAGGCACTAAGCATTGAAGACCACTAGTTACTTAAGGAAATCACAGATGTGTTTGCCGAAATTATAGGGTTACCACCTAAATGTGATATTGAATTATCTATTGAAATGGTACCCATAGCTACCCTAGTGTCGAAAACATCGTACAAAATGAGCATACTAGAACATAAAGAATCATAAGTGCGGTTAGAAGGACTCCTCAAGAAAGGGTAGATATTCCCAAATGTGGCACCATGGGGTGCTCTAGTGCTCTTTGTTAAAAATAAGGATGGTACACTAAGGTTTTGCATTCATTTTAGGAAACTAAACAAAGTAATAGTGATGAACAAATACCTTTTTCTTGGGAGTCAAGATTTCTGTTAAACCAAAACTTGCGAGTGTTAGTCAAAAATCGCATCGCCAGAGATAAGGATCCATGAGAGGCGGTTAGTCCATGTTGCAGAACACATAGGGAGCATTGGTTTATCCAATGTCCAACAATCTAACCCCCAATGCGTGTCGAGTGTGTATCAAACTTGTGACCTATGCTCTACTACCACTTGTTGGGATTCATGATTGTCATTAAACCAAAACCCACAAGTGTTATGCAACGATCACATCACCAAAGATATGGATGCATGAGAGTTGGTTAGTCCATGTTGTGAAACACACAAGGAGCGCTGGTTTATCTAATGTCTAACACTTTTTCCAAGAATAGATGACTAGTTTGATCAACTCAAGGGAGATAAAGTGTTTTCCAAAATTAATTTGAGATCAGGGTATCATCAAGAAAGGATTAAGGAAGAAGAAATCAATAAGACAACATTTTGAACTCGATATAGGAATTACGAGTTCATCATGTTAGTATATAGGTTGTCTAATACACAGTGTGTATTACTTAGATAAGTTTTCTATTATATTTTTGGATGAGATTGTAATGTATTCCAAATATGAGGAAGAGCATGAACAACATTTGAGGATGGTGGTCTAGGTACTTAGAGAGCATCATTTGTATTTCAAGCAGAGTAAACATTCATTTTATCAAAGTAAAATTCATTATTTGGGTTATATAATTTTAGATGAATGGATTACATTATCCCTAGAAAATATCAAAGCAATCAAAGAGTGTCCAACACCTAAAAACATGATAGAGGTGACATCCTTCATTGGCTTAATATGTTATTATAGAATATTTATTGATGGATTATAAAAAATAGCCCAACCTATCACTTCCTTACAAAAGAAAGGTGTGAAATTTGAATGGTCTCATAAATTTAAAGAGGCATTTCAACATTTAAAAGATTTATTAAGTGTCTATATTGAAGATAACTAATCCAAATGATTATTTCATTGTTAGCACCAATGCGTGTAAGAAGGGGCTTGAAGGAGTTTTTATACAAAATGCGCATGTGATATGCTATGAATCAAGGAAGATAAAGGACCATGAAAGGATCTGTGCCACTAATGTTTAGTGTTGGAAGCCATTATACATGCCTTAAAAATGTAGAAGCATTACATAATGAGTTTTGAATTAAGAACTGAGTACAAAAATTTGAAGCATATTTTCCAATGGCCAAATTTAATTGCTAGACAAATTATATGGTTGCAATTTTTGGTTAATTGTGAACTTGAAATGAATCACATCAAATGAAAGGAAAATAAGGTGTCTTATGAACTTAGCAAATGAGTGCATTCAATGCATGTTGTAGCCAAAAGTATATGTAAATCTAGTTTAAAAATCATAATTTTAGAGGTTGAAATTAAAATCAGCAATACATGGAAATAAAAGGAAGCCTACAAGAAGGTAATCTACTTCTAAAATACAAGAATTATGAATTGGAAAATGATGGATTTATTTTGTACAACATTAGGATTTATGTGCAAAATTCTTAGGGGCTAAAAAAATTAGTACTAAATGAAATCCGCATGGTGCCTTATGTTGGACACTTAGGCCACCAAAAGACAATCTCAATGAACATGAAACATTACTTTTCACTAGGGATGAAAAAATAGGTGGTTGACGATATAGCAAGGTGATTGGAGTGCCAAAACGTTAAAGTTGAAAATAGACACCCAATTATATTACTACAGGCAATACCCATTCTTAATAGGAAATGCGAAATTATTTCTATTGAATTTATTACAATTCTACCCAAGAATGTAAAGCAACATGATTCCATCATGGTAGTCGTCGAAAAAATCACAAAAGATGCCCACTTAATCCTAATGAATTGAACAAATAGGGAAACTAATGTTTTTGAAATTATATGAAGGAAAGTCCCAAGTTACATGCATGAGAGAAATTTAGAGGTCTAAAATGGGCCTTTTAAGGAATATTGTAAAATAATAGTGCAAATAATAAAATAAGGTTAGACTACATCATTATTGTTTAGAGAGAAACCTATTTTTCAACACATATTTTCAACTTATATCCATACGATTTTACTCAAATTTTGAATGAGAACACTCATTGGAAGCATAATTTAATTCTTCATCCAAGTACCGATGTTGGATACCTTTGATGGAACCTACTACACGAAAAATGAGAAGTACATTAAAAATTATGATTACAATCACATGTTTCATGTATTTCTTATTTTTCGTATAGTAAGGTCCATCGAAGGTATACAACATGGGTACTCCTTTGACGAGGAATTAAATTCCACATCCAATGAGTGATCCCACTCGAAAGTTGAGTGAAATTATAGGGAGATAAGAAGAAAATTCGAGTTGAAAAAGTAGTTTTTTATTTCTTTTATTTTTTAATCTTTTTACTTTTTTACTCCAAAAATGGTGAATCATCCCCATGGTTAACATCATCATCTTGAATTCTATTGGTTCTTATAAAGTTTATTTTGGTTGTACAATTTTGTTTTGAGACCTATTTTAGACCTCAAACTTTCTCTAATGGTGTGCCTAAGGAAATTACTTAAAATATGGATCTCAAGCTTATGTAAAAATTTAGTATAGGTTTATCTAAAGGAGTTGAAACTAATTTAAATTCTAGAAAAACATAACATACAGAGTCGTATGGTCAAGCATAAAGAATCAATTAGGTTATTGAAGATATAATAAGGATGTTTGTCAAGGATAAATCATCAAAATGGGAGGAACATTTGCGCTTGGTGGAGTTTTCTTATAATAATGGGTACCGGGAATTTTTGAAGATGATTTTGTTTGAAACTTTGTATGGTTGGAAAATGCAACACACATGTGAGTTAGGACAACCCATTTGATAGGGTTGTTTTTGGGCTAAACCTACTCATGGAAATAAAAGAGCAACTAATAAAAACCAAATAGAATTTGAAGGTTGAATAGTATATATATATATATATATATATATGAGCATGTTAAATCTGGAAATTAAAGTTAGTGATCATGTCCTCTTGATAGTGAAAGAAAACAAATTTCATTGAAACAAGGTAACTGTGCAAATTAGATAGCTAGATATTGTTGGCCAACTAAATTCCTAGAAAGGATTAGCCCAGTTGCATATAGGAATGCATTTCTATCATACATGCATATCCATAATGTGTTTCATATATTATTTCTTAAAAAGTATGCTCTTGATGGTATTCATGCGATTTATTGGAATATGCTTCAGATGGAGCAGGAGGGAGATTTTCAGGTCCAACCAAAGAAAATTTTGGGTGAGAAGGCCAAAGTTCTGAATAATTGAATCATTGCCTTGGTAAAGGTGTAGTAGACAAATTAGGGTCTTGAAGATGCTACATGAGAGCATGAGTATGCAATGAGGGTAAAGTACCCTCATCTTTTTGTATAATTGTGTTGTATATGTGTATATATAATGCATAGAGGACAATGTGGAAATGGGGGGGTAATGTAACACCCCAAATCCACCCTCGAATTGTAAATAACATGTACATACAAAACTTAGTCTAGTGAGTCAGTACATATCAATTATGCTAGTGACACGAGGATTACTTTTGGGGGCTAATGTGATCGTGTGCATATGTGTGTATATTTTATGGGGTTTTTGTACCCATGTGCATATTTTTATATGTGTTTTGAGGCCGGAGAGCTTGGTCTTGTAGATATAAAGTTTTATGTATGCTAATAAAAATACATTGTTATTGTAGACCAAGTCAAACAAAAGGAGTATGCAGGGATAAGATTCCATGTGTGTTAAAAGGAGGCTTCATATGATGTAATAAATATAAAAAGTGCTCATAATTTTATCCAAATTTCCATTAATTGACTGTAAGGGGCTGCATGTCTCAAGAAAAAATAATTCATGTAAAATTAAGGATGTTGGTACTATGGATGGGACATCCTAGAGAATCTAATAAAAAATGGGGAACTTGACACCATAATGGAAAAATAGGGGATGACCTTATGACAAGTGGGATAGGGTTCTCAGTGTGAAGGTCTAGAAGCTACCTAGAGAGCCTTGAGAGTAGTAGGAACTCCTTGAGCCATAGTTCTTTTAGACATCGTTGATCAACTAAGTTAGACACCCTCGAGGTAGTGACATAACTTGAGGGAATATAGGTGCAAAGAAGGGGTTCACTACTTGGATGTGGGTTTATGGGGGATATGAGCCTATATGTTCGAGGTTGTTAGGGTTTGGTAGTTTAGCCTTATTTATTTATGGTACAATACATTTGCTTGGTTTTGGGGAACTTGGCCCAACATGACGGTGACCCGCTATTGAGAGAAAATGATTTGTATGCTTTATGGTTAGGAGGAATGTTTGAGTTATGCAACCAATTCACAGTTTCTATCAAATACATGCTACGATTAATATTAATTTGAATTTTTCTATAACTAATTATGTATTAATCATGTACTATGTGTGAATTGTAAATAAAATGGAATTACTATGTAATTACATCCCTATATGAGAATGAATTGCATTATATAATGCATTAGATATGTATAACATATGTCACCAGAAATAATTTAAATGAGAAATTGATAAAAAGATAGGCTATGAAGGGCCAGAGGGGTATAGATACACCCTAGCAAGGCTAGGGGCATTACAATGACCCTAATTCCTATACTAAACAAATAGTTGACCATCTTTTCATACTTGTAGTTTATGATGATGACCTTATATGCTCTACTAGTGACACCAAACCTCGAAACTATGGGAAATCCATCCTTAAGAAGAAATTTTGCATGATAGGGTTGGGATAATTGCAATATCTTCTTGGTATCCAGGTTTTGTAAGCTAGGAAAGTTATTTTTCTTTCACAACTCAAGTATACATTTGATTGTATTCGCTAATTTACATGGATGATTATAAACTAGTTCTATATTCCTTTTAGTAGGATGTTAAACATTTTACCAACCACACCTCATTCAAAGTGGGCACTACATTGTACAGAAAAATAGTTCGGAATATTTGGCATTTAACTCATACTCACTCTAATATTTTCTTTGATGTTGGTCTCATTGCTCAATACATGCAAAAATTAGATGATATTCATTGGAAAGTAGCAATGAAAATACCTTAATATATCTGGGATATAAATTAGTTTCGTATTCTATATCATTTAGGGGAACCTTCTAAGTTAGATGGGTTTTGAAAATTCCAACTCATTCATGACCTTGATGATCAAAGAATATTATGAATTATCTTCTCAACCTTGGTTATGAACTTGTCACTTGCAAGAAAGAAAACGTCCTTCTCATTATTTAGTGGGAAAAGAGTATCAAATAAGTCAAGAAAATCTTTGGATTAGAAATTCTTTGGATTCTAGTAGTGTCACTTGATGCCCTATGGTTTGATAGTTAAAGTGTCATTTAATGCGAGGAAAAGTCAATCCAACATTTGAAATGTTTCAAACCCATTTATCTACACATGCACTTATTGTTCATGGATGCACCTTTCAAGTGCTTTATTTCCATACAAATATCAATTTCTTTACTTTCTCACAAGGCCCCTCAGATAAGGCAATTCTTAAAACTTCAATATGGTTTATGAAGTTGTCAATAAATGGGGATAGTATCAAATGCATCATTCTTTCTCCTTTGTCATATTTTTAAAGCCTTCAATCTTATCCATTTTCGTTTTCAAGCGAAGTTTGAACCATAATAATTGGTTTAAGCTCAACTTGGAAAGCTATAGTTTTAACTCAAAATATGATTTTGATGTATTTTTTTAAATATAATATTTTATTTTGCTATTAATATATCGTAGAATAATATTAATTATTCTCATCCATCCATTTTGCACTTGACTCCCTGATCTTGCTCTCTCAAGCCTTTCTGGAAATAACTAAGGTTATTAGTAAGAGTTATTCAATGTCCACCTTTCAACTGCGCATGAATCAAAATGAGAGCCCAGGCTTCACACTCTGTAGAAATGTTCCCGTAGACACAGCTCTTTGTTGCATACTTGCAAATGGTAATCTCAAACGGCTAAGTTTTTGTCAGAATTAAGCCAAATAAATTTTGTTCCGCTTATATTTCTCGTTATTTTTATAAATGTATAAAAAGATAATCTTAAGAATTTTTTCTGTCGCATTATGATTCGGTGGATTTTGCTTTATCATTTCAACCAAAAAAAAGTTAAAATAAATTTGATCAAAAAAAAATATAACAAAAAATTTCTAAAAACAATGAATATTCGGATATATATTTGAATGGGGCTGTTTTTTATGTTCGTTTTTCTTTAAGATAATTTTTAGAATTCATCATTATTTATAATAATACTTATTATTACTGTTAAATTTATCTTTTCTCATGTTAGGTACGATTTAAAATCATCTGATTGGATCTAACCTGAGCGAGAGGAATTCAATTTTTCATGTGTAATTATTTTATAAGTTTATATTTAAATGTTTTGTATAGTTATTTAAGTTTTTTACTTTTATAATTTTTATTTTTTTTAATATTTTAACTGAGATGAACAAAATTTCTATTTGATGACGAACAATCATACTAAGCTATAGAATAAACTTCTCCGCTAAAATAAAAGACTTTATCTCCAAATTTAAAATAAAGAAATTTTGACAAAAAAAAACTAATATTTTTATAATTATATTATAAATTTTTTATTTATTATTAGAAAATAAATAAAACAAATTATTATTATATATAAAATAAAAAATATATACTATCTAATTAAAAAATATTTACTCAAATTCTTACTGTAAATCATTCGAATACACATCTAAACTCGATAATTATGAATTAAGCCAATTATATAATTGCACCCTAAAAACTTTACTCCTATACACCCAATTTTATTATGATGACATATATTTTAAAAAATATTCCATCCACATTTATTATGATGACATATATTTAAAAAAAAATATTCCATCAAAAATAAAACGTTAATGCATGTCCCACTAGCAGATCAAGGGCACACCGTAACATTCACTATTTTTAACTTTATTGCGCTGAAACACGAATTGGACATATGAAATTTCAATATGCATTCAAGATTGGTTCATAATATTTCTTTTAAAATAAAAAAATATTAAAAATTTTATAAATAAAAAAGTTATGCGAGTTTATATAAAAAAAAAAAAAATAATAAAAATATTTAATTAGTTTTAATTAAAAAAGATATTAAATATATTAATTCCAATTTTATTATGTAATTAATTTGTTTTATTATGATATTACAATGTATATATTTTTTTAAAATCATTTTAATGCAAAATTTAAATAAATTAATACGAAAATGATGTCCCGTATCAACTTTAAAATATTTATAAAAAGAAATGTTAAAAAATATTTTAGTATGTATATAAAATATCCTGCCCAAACAAAAACAAAAAAAAAAAATTTAAAAATATCAAGTACTTAATAAGAATAATAATTGAGCTATAGCGGTTTTTATTTCAACTCAAGGTGGATGTAAGCTTGTGGATTTTTTTATATATATTTTTGAAATCAAATATTAGAAAACATAGAGAGCAGAGATAATTACACATAAATTACACACTCAATGTATTATTGATCTCAATGGTTACATATTTATAGCTTATAGATCACTGGCTATGACACATCTAGATCACAACTACAACTCATACATAGGAAACAATAAATTCTAGATTGACGCATAGGAGCTCACAATGACAACTCACAACAACACATGGAAGTATTACTTCCAACACCCTCAGTTAATGCTTACATGGAAAATATTGAAAACACATATTACAAAAAAAATATGATATCTATTTGATTGGTTTGCACATTACTTCCAATACCCTCCCTCAATGCTTACATGGAAAATATTGAAAACACATATTACAACAACAATATGATATCTAGCTGACTAGTCGTCAGCATTCACATCCACTTTGAAATCTCACAAACACCGTTCTTCTTCATCACCACATCTTCAAGCTGTCAATTGACCTCCATTTAAAACATAACTACCTATGACATTGGTTGATGAAATTTGTATTCTTCCAATACCCTCCCTTAATGCTTACATGGAAAATATTGAAAACACATATTACAACAACAATATGATATCTATCTGAGACATTCACATCCACTTTGAAATCTCACAAACATCGTTCTTTCTTCACCACCAAATCTTCGTGCTATCAATTGACCTCCATTTAAAACACAACTACCTATGACCATCGTTGATGAAATTTGTATAATTGACCCTTCTTGACTACCCTCAAGAACATCCTAGGCATTGAATATCTCTATGGACATGCTTCCATCCTAGTAGTATGCATCCAAATACATACTTCTAGTTATATAGGTAAGTTGTCTATAAATTGAGCTATGGACATGCTTCCATCTTAGTAATATGCATCGAAATACATACTTCTAGTTATATAAGTAAGTTGTCTATATATTGAACTTATCCAATAGTACCCTTTTGCATACACACTCACATAGTCACAAAAATATGCTCTTGAAGCATAAGCACAACAACACATTAACCTATAATAAAATCACATAAACAAGTCAATGATGTATTCTCTCAACACTGAAACAACGTCAAAAAAAACTATTAAATTGAAAAATATTTTTTATTCATTAAATAATCTACATCATAAAAAATTTACACATCAAACTAATTTTACCACCCACGCCACAAACATACAAACAAACACAACACAATCTCTCACTCACTTTTTTTTAAAATTTATATCTATATATAGACACAATATTCAAAGCCAAAAGAGAGGAAAAACTCAAATATACCAATCACCCTTCAACAAGCTGACGACACCAATACTTTTTAAATTATGAATCATAATTAACAGCCTCACTCCTAATTGTTGGAAGCTTCGCTGACGCGGCGGAGGTAGATATGCTGGAAGATATTCTTTAGGAGACCGGATGTGGCTGGGGCAGTCGGAAAGTTGGCTGGACCTCGCTTTGGTTGTGACACTGTAGACTTGTTGTGAACTGGAGGTCCTCATGCTAGAGGAATTTCGGAGGAATTGCCGGAGAGACAGAAGGATCTGATGATACTTGAAGGAGCTACTAGTACGGATTTCTCTCTTTTTGCTGGCAGCAACTTTCCACAATAACCTGATCTTAGAACTCATGCTCCACGATCACGCATTTACCACCAAACCTGCAGAACTGACTGCAACAAATATTACGCGGAGGCCTTTTGCTTTTCATTTTCCACCAATATTTCTACAGTGATCCAAAGTCTTCGAAAACTTTGCACATTTACCGATCTGGTAAGGTTTTACTCTTCGCCTCAACCCCAATCGAACTTGGAGTTCTTACACCCCGTGCACAAAGCTAACAGTGCAATTCCTTGTCTCGAACCTCTGGTAGAGCAAGAGCTTGGTCTTCTTTCAACTCCAGAAAATGATCAACACAAAATTCAGTGTTGGTACCTTCCTCGCTGAAATATCTCTTTTTTCAGCCTCCCAAATAAATTCCGCCTTTAAAACTCCTTAGTACCATGCAAGAAGCATAAATAAAAAGAAAACGATCACACGCAGATCGATCTCAGCCATTTGTAAGGTCATCTTGCATATCCCAGTCACCAAGACACCACACCAAGGAAAATCAATCCTCATCGTACCCTCCGTAACAATTAAGATCTGGAGCAGGTCTCTCAGATCTGAAGTTCTCTAGATCTCTTTTTAGGGCTCTAATACTATGTTAGAAAATATAAAGTTGAGATAATTACATATAAATCACAAACTCAATGTATTATTGATTTCGATGCTTTATATATTTATAATATATAGATTATATATATCTAGTTCATAATTATAATACAATTCATACATACAAAACAATAATTTCTAAATTAACCATTGAAGAATCTTAATAAAAATTCACAACAATACATGCAAATATTACTTACAAATTCTAACGTCAACCACTTAAATTTCATATAGCAAAATTGTACTAACATCAACCACTTAAATTTCATATAGCAGAATACTTAAATTTTATATAGCAGAATATTCTTTGTCTGATAGAGTCGGCCATCCTTAAGTCGATTATAGATTCTTGAAATATTCAGGAATCCTACCGAGCGTGGTCAATTTTTTGACCATACCCATGTTCATGAAATTCCAATATATTTCAGGAATCTGCAATCGAGTTAAGCTCATCGAACCCTATTTCACTAAAGTCCTTGACAAAAGCACGTTACAAAATGAATCGCTTCGTTCATAATATAACGACCAGAGGTATCAGTTCTGTGTGCCTGGAATAGTTCTATGTGCCTGGAACGACACATAGAGCCATGTGATCACACCTTAACTTAATTATTTATATCAATTATTTAATAAAAATTTACGTAGTGTGGGATATGCCAAAAGAAACAACTTAATTACTTCAAACGAATTGAGTTTGTAAGCACATAATTTATTGAACATGTGCAAACTCTTACACAAATAATATTTATTTCGAATAAGTGATTGATTTTTTAACTTAATTATTTATATCAATTATTGATTTGAAAGTTTATGTATTATTTTTGTTTAACATAATCATAATCATGTAGCTTTTAAGTTTTAGTTTATTTTTTATTATTATTTAATATTATAATAATTTATTTTTAATGAATGATTATAATTTAATTAAAAAAAAATTAAATAATCCACAATCTATTCGCATAACTAATAATTTAAATTAATAAAAAATTAAGACACTAAATTATAAACATTTAAATTAATAAAAAATAAAAATCTTAAAAAACCATATAAATTATAAAAATTTAATAATTTAAAATTAAAAAATAAATACACAAACAAATTTCATATATTCAAAATTAATTAAACTATTACATTATTATTATTATATGTTTTTTTAATATAAGTATGAATTGTTATTATTTTATATATATAATATATATATATATATATATAATAATATATCAACTAACACATTAATAACATCACTATTAATATTCTAAATATACTTATTAAGAGTTTAATGTGTGATTGATGACACATTAATAATATATTAGTTTGCACATTTATATTGTGTTAACTATAAATTAATTTATATATTAACACATGTTAACTATGGTTGACTATTGTTTACATGGTCAACTATAGTCAATTGTAGCCAATATAAACATCTTAACCAATAATTGTCAAGATGACTACCATGTCGAACCATACATAATGCAAGGATCATGGTCTATCTGTAAGTAACCTATGATGAACCATAGTGATATATTGAACCATAATGGATGGTCATGGTTGATAATGGAGGCCTATATTGTATGGTCAAGGTTAACCATAGTCAAACCATGATTGACCATCAAAACCCACCATTGTAATGGTAACCATCATCAAATATGGTCAACTATAAACAAATTATAGTCAAATCATGATCAACCATAGTAAATCATGATCAACCATAGTTGACCATGTTTATTTTATGGTTTATAGTATCTATATTAGGGTTTATAATATTAATCCCTTGGATTTCATTTTAAGTCCCTTAGGTTTATAATCCCTTGTGTTTTAAGTATTGTTTCTTGGGTTTATTACTCCCATGGGTTTATAATATCAATTTCTTGGGTTTATTAATATAAGGCGTCATATTCCTAAGGTATAATATAATTCATAGGGTTTATAATATTAATCATACGGTTTAATATAAATCCCTTGGGTTTGTAATCATGGTCCACCATATTCCATTGTCACATTGTGACAAAGATTGTCTCAATATGAAAATCAACCATTGTCACCAATGGTCCAAAATCACATTATGACAAAGATTTTCTCAATATGAAAATCAACCATAGTCAACCATTGTCAACCATCGTCAATCATGGTCAACCATGGTCTAATGTCATATTGTGACAAAGATTGTCTCAATATGAAAATCAACCATGGTCAACCATAGTAATCCATGGTCCAACGCCAAATTGTGACAAAGATGGTCTCAATATGAAAATCAACCATGGTGAAAAATGGTCAAGCATGTTTATTTTAGGGTTTATAGTATTCATTTTAGGTGTTATATACCAATGGTTTATAATATTAATCACTTAGGTTTAATATTTATACCTTCGATTTATAATCCCTTGGGTTTTTTGTATTAATTCGTTGTGTTTATTATTTTTTGGGTTTATAAATATCAATTTGCTAGGTTTATTAATCTAAGGGTTCATATTCTTAGTGTGTAATATTATTCCCTTGAGTTTGTAATATTAATCCCTGGGTTTAATATAAAGCCCTTAGGTTTATAGTCATGGTCAACTATGGTCCAATGCCACATTGTGACAAAGGTTTTATCAATATGAAAATCAACCATGGTCCAATGTCGCATTGTGATAAAAAATATCTCGTTATGAAAATCAATCATGCTCAAACATGGTCAACCATGGTTCAACATTGCATTGTGACAAATATTGTCTCAATATGAAAATGAACCATCGTCAAGCATGGTCAACAATGTTTATTTTAGGGTTTATAATATTTATCTTAGGGTCTGTATACCTTAGGTTTATTTGGTAGGACTCTCCGATTTTCATGTCCATTACATACCCCACTACAGGGGAAGGGTAGCCCAAGATTTGAACCCAAGACTTCCGGTTTGGTGAGACTTCATTTCCACGGCCACTGCCGCTTGAGCTACCCCATGTGGACTTGGGTTTTATATTATTCCCTTGTGTTTATAAAACATTAGGATTTAGGACTAATCCCTTGGGTTTACAATATCAATCTCTTGGGTTTATTAATCTCAGGGTTCATATTCCTAGGGTATAATGTTATTCATAAGGTTTATAATATTAATCCTAGGGTTTAATATACATCCCTTGGGTTTATAATATCAATCCCTTTGGGTTATTAATCTAAGAGTTCACATTCCTAGGGTATAATATAATTCATAGGGTTTATAATATTAATCTTAGGGTTTAATATAAATCCCTAGGGGTTTATATTCATGGTCAACCATGGTCCAATGTCACATTGTAACAAAGATTGTCTCATTATGAAAATTAACCATGATCAACTATTGTCAACCATCATCAACAATGGTCAACCATGGTAAACCATGGTCTAATGTCACATTGCGACAAAGATTGTCTCAATATGGAAATCAACTATGGTCCAACGTCACTTTTTTAAAAATATTGTCATATGAAAATAAATCATGGTCAATCATGGTCCAATGTTACATTGTGACAATGATAATGTCAATATGAAAATCAACCATAGTCAACCATGGTCAACCATGTTTATTTTAGGTTTATTATATATATTTTAGGGTTTATATACCTTGGTTTATAATATTAATCTCTTGGGTTTAATATTATTCCCTTTGGTTTATAATCCCTTGGGGTTATAGTATTAGTCCCTAGGCTTATTATTCCCTTCGGTTTATAATATCAATCGATTAGGTTTGTGGTCAACCATAGTCCAACATCCCATTGTGAGAAAGATTGTCTAGATATGAAAATCAGTCATAGTCAACCATGGTCAATAATCATGGTCACATTGTGACAAATATTTTCTCAACGTCCAACATCAAATTGTCACAACCATGATCAACGGTAGTCCAACATCACATTGTTACAAAGACTGTGTTATTATGAAAATCAACCATGGTAAACAATGTTCAAACATGTTTATTTTAATGTTTATATACCTTGCGTTTATAGTATTAATTCATTGGGTTTAATATTATTCCCTTGGGTTTTAGTATTAATCCATTAGATTTATTACTCCCTTGGGTTTATAATATCGTTCCCTTGGGTTTATTAATCTAAGGGTTCATATTCCTAGGGTATAATATTATTTATAGGGTTTATATTATTAGTCCTTGCGTTTAATATAAATCCCTTGGGTTTATAATAATGGTCAACCATGGGCCAACATCACATTGTGACAAATATTATCTCAACATGAAAATGAACTATGGACAACGATTGTCAACTATTGTCAACCATGGTCAATCATGGTCAACCATGGTAGAACGCCGCATTGTGACAAAGATTGTTTCAATATGAAAATCAACAATGTTCAGCCATGAGAAACCATGGTTAATCATAGTCAATTATGGTCAGTCATGGTCAACCATGGTCCAACATTGAATTCAGAGAAAGATTGTCTCCATATGAAGATCAATAATGACCAACCCTACATTAATAAAAATCAATATTATTAATCCTTTGATTTTATTAATTAGGATTGTCTCAATATGAAATTCATTCATGTCCAACCATGGTCTAACATTTCCTTGTGAGAATGATTGTTTCAACATGAAAATCAACCATGATCAACCATGTTTATTTTAGGGTTTCTAATATTTATCTTAGAGTTTTTTTTTTTTTTTTTTTTTTTTTTTTTTTTTTTTTTATATTTTAATTTTTTTTTTTTTTTTTTTTTCGCAGAAAAAAGCCAGCTTTTTATTAAGCATAAATAAAAAGTTACATGCTATAAGCCGCTTGCAAACCTGATGCAAGATTGTTCTGCTGATGAGAAACACATAAATCACAGTCCTTTTTGACTGTTTGTATAAGGGACAGAAATCTGACATACCTGTATGGTCATATATTTTACTGTTGTTCTTCCTCCTTTAAACGAGGCTTTGAACACTAGACATGCATACATTTTTGCTGATTTGAGGACTCCTTCAGACTAAGAAAATACATCCTCTTACAAATCTGATAATGGTTCTTTAGACGAACTGATGTGTTCATTAAGAAAAAAGAAAAATAATTGTTTACTGACAGGGGAAAACATAAACGAATTAAAACATGGACCATGGAGCAGAAACCTATATATACGGACATATCCATAACCAAGAAGCGAATAAGGATGAGGTGTCGCCATCACTGTGTCTGTTCGAAAGGAGGATCTGTCGAAACAGTGGTCTGCCCCTGCCTGTACTCAGAAATTGTCCAACTTCCAAAAACTTGCTGAACACCGGCCTTGGAAAACCTGTCGGCGTCCTCGTTCTTGTCCCTGTATACATGGCATATGAGGAAAGAATTAAAGGATGATGTTAAGCACTGTATTTCCTCAAGAACTACCTTCAATATTTGATTTTGACATGCAGCATTCCCATTGACCCAGTTGATGACATTCCTGGAGTCACCGAAAATTTGGATTGAGAAAATGTTTCGCTGAAGGAGCCAACATAGAAGAAGGCGTAATGCAGATATCTCAGCAAAGTTATTTGTGCCTATTCCGAGGCCTACAGAGGCTTTAATGGAATGATCTTGGTTAAGGTGAATACACAGTCCAGCCCCTGCCTTGTTGTTCTAGGAGGCCCCGTCAAAAAAAGCCCAAGGAATACCCTCCTGGATATTAACAGTCTTTGATAAATTTTGAGGAGGTTTGGGATCGGGAACAGGGATGGCAGAGTAGATTGCTGCACAGTTTTTTGCTGTTACTGCGACGGGGGTGTCTTTATCTTGAAACAGGCTCTTATTTCTCGCAATCCACACCCCCCAAAAGTAAATAGAGGGAAGAATTCTCATATTTCCTTCCGGGAAAGTTCGCCACCACCTACTCCAGACCGCTTCCAAAGGTTCATCGCCCAGCTATGTCTTGATGTTAAGTAAACTAGATAGCTCCCCACAGATCTTTTTTGATTCAGCACATGAGATAAAAAGGTGGTTAATGGATTCCTCTTCTGATTTGCACAAAGGGCATCTCCCTGGTCCAACGAGATATCTGGCTCGCAAGGTATCCCAGGTTGGAACTTTCCTTTTTAGCATGCACCAGAGAAAAATCTTAGCTTTTGCAGGTCCTTTAAGCTTCCATATAAGTTTCGACCACCAATCTGGGTTGCTCCAACCTTTCTTTTTCATAAGGAAGTTGTATCCATCCTTAGGGGTATATTCGCCTGATTCCCCCTGTGCCCATATCAACAGATCTGATTCATTGTTGAGCCTGACATTAGAACGATGAAGTTCTTGGATATAAGAACACCATTCGTTCTTCCACCTGATATTTAGACCCAGGTCTTCTGCATTCTTCCATGCCTGTCCCCATATTGAGGATTGATCGATTTTCTCCACCTGTTTTAAAGTATAAATGCCCTTGTGATCCAGATGCCTGAGTAAGCCCGGGGATAGGGCATAAGCTTCATTACAGCCTACCCAGGGATCCCTTCCAATCCTGCAATTTCTTCCGTCACCGATCTTCCAAGCCAGCCCTTGTTCAATCACAGAGAAGGCTTCCACCGTTGCTTTCCATACAACTGAAACATTCTTTTTCCTCTTTTCCTGGCTTTGGATCCAGTCCTCCAGAGGGACAGGGTCTATGTATTTTCTTCTGACCACTCTGGTCCAAAGATTCTCCGTCGAAATAAGTCTCCAACCAGATTTGGCTACCAGAGAAAGGCTAAACTCAGGGAGCCTTTTTATTCCCCATCCTCCCCATTCTTTGGGTCTTGCCAGCTTGTCCCAAGCTACCCAGGGGAGAGCAGAACTTTCTTTAGTCCCTGCCCATAAGAATTTGCTACAGATCCTCCTGACTTTTTCCATCACACCTTTCGGAACCCAAGTTAAAGCTGCCCAGTAGACGGGGATGGCTAGTAGAACTGATTTAATAAGGGTTAATCTGCCTGCTCTAGACAACCATTTGTGGCTCTAGTGTGAAATTCTAGCTTCAATCTTAGCAATGAGCCAGTTCCAGTCCTCTATCTTGTATGCTGATGGTTTTAACCAAAAGCCCAGATATTTAAAAGGGGATTCTAGCTGTTGATGGTGGAAGGGGAAGATATTTAGCACCAAGGTTCTTTCCCTTCTGTCAATATTTGCCATAGATACCTGAGATTTCCTATGATTAATCTGCATACCAGTAGCTTTCAGAAATAGATCAAATATGCTTTTGATCTCCTTAATTGCATTAATAGATCCATTAGTGAAAAGCAAAATATCGTCGATAAAGAGGAGGTGGGTAATGTAAAGATTAATAGCTACCTCAATTCCTTTTATCTTCTCCTCTCTTCTGGCTTTATGAATCAACCTACTTAAGCCCTCTGCCACAAGAAGAAAAAGAAGAGGAGATGAGGGGCATCCTTGCCTTAATCCTCTTTGACTTTTGAAAAAAGGGGAAGCAGCTCCATTAATAAGGATCGCATAGCTGACATTGGAGATACAGCCCATTATCCAACTGATGAAAGAATAGTTGAAGCCCAAGTGAGTTAGCAGCATCCTGAGATAAATCCAGTTTATTCGGTCATAGGCTTTAGATAGATCAATTTTGAAAACCACCCCTTTCTTCTTCTGCTGCCTGATACTGTGAATGACTTCCTGGGCTACTCCTATGGCCTCATGGATTTGTCTCCCATCTAGAAACCCGAATTGTTCCATTGAGATATTCCTTGACAGAATGGGAAAAATTATTAAAGCTATCACCTTTGCAATAATTTTGTATATGCAGTTGCATAAGGATATCGGCCTGAAGTCTTCAAAGGTCTCCGGGTCATCCTTTTTAGGAATGAGAGCTATGAATGTTGAATTGAAGGGCCTGTAAACTTCTCCTTTATGTCTTGATTCTTCAACTACATCAGTTATTTCAGAACCTATTTGGTCAAAGAAAAAGAGGAAGAGTTCTATAGTCCACCCGTCCGGACCAGGGCTTTTTTCTTTGGCCATTTGTTTCATAGCTGCTTCAACTTCATCCTTGGTAACAGGGGCAGATAAATCCTCTGCTTCATCCTCTTCGACAAATCTTGGAAAACAGTGAATAGTTCTAAAAACCTCAGCTATTGTGGCTTCTCCCGAATCAGAGAAAAGAATCTGGAAGTGTCTCTGACCAAGACCGGAGAGGCCTGAGAAAGTATTTACCTCCCTGCCTTCTTCATCTTTAAGGCTCCAGATGGTGTTAACAGATTTTCTCCCTTTTGCAAAGTTATGAAAAAAGCTGGTATTCTCGTCACCTGCTTTCAACCATATAGCCCTGCTCTTGAGTCTCCATTCTTCCTCCTTATCCAAAAGAATTTTGTTCTGAAGCTTCTCCAATTGAAGGATTTTATCCTTGGAGGCCTGCGAGATATAACCGTCCTCCTCGGTGCTTTCCAGAATTTTCAACTCCTCCCTGATTCTGTTTAATTCTTCATTCTGTTTGGACTTCCTATCCTTTGCCCAGGAAATAGTTGCCTTCTTCAGTCGCTTGAGATTCTCCATGAATAAGAAACTTTTGACCTCCCTTGCATCCCTGTCCGGATGTATCCATGTTTCCATGAAAATATTTTTAAAGGAGGGATCTTGAAGCCAGGAAGATTTAAATTTAAAGGGGGAAGGAGGCTTGGGGGGAGGGAAGGAGATATCAAGGAAAATAGGGAAATGATCAGAGTTGCCAATTTCCTCCACCCATTGCTTAAAAATAGGAACCTTTGAGATTAAACCTTTAGAGAGGAGGAACCGGTCCAATCTTTTCGCAATTCAATCCTCCCCAGTCCTTCTATTCCTCCAGGTTGGTTTCAATTTAGAAGGGGAAGGGTCTATAAGATTGTTATCCAAGAGAAGACTGTGGAAGAAGTCCGATAGGGGGTCTTCCCTTGCTGAAGGACCCCATGCTTCTGCGCGCCCTATTGAAAAATTTAAATCACCTCCCACAATCAATAGGGGCGATTTCATCAAAGATTTGTTCAGCAAATCGTTCCAGAAGGACTCCCTACCTTGACAGGGGCCATAAATATTAACAATCAGAAAGGGAAGGGAAAAATTTGGGGAAATGATCTCCATACCAATTACTTGTTTCGACCCCCATAGGTTCATGACCTTAATTCTTGCTACTTTGTAGCCTATCGCCAACCCCCCGAATGGCCTGATGAGTCGATTTCTGTGAATTTCCAACCTGGGAGGAGGGAGTTTAACATATTTTCCACTTTCGACCCTTTCCCCAAAGTTTCTTGAAGGAAGATAATATCAGATTTTGAGGAAAGGAGCCAATCTCTAAGGGCCAGTTTTTTAGGTTTGCTGGCCAAACCTCTACAATTCCATGAAGACAGGATCATTTGATTACTGAGCCGGGGTTCTGCACTGCTCTAAGTACCCCAGGAATTGAGTATTGTTTCCCATCAGCTACATCCAGCTTCGCTTTTAGATTTGCGTTCGATAGGTCTGAAATTCTACCCCTCTTGTTTTTCGGTAAGCTTTGGGAGGCCATAACCCTTAAACCACCTACAGAAATGGACGGCCTAGGCTTCCCAACCATTGATCTGAGATTATAGGGGCATTGAGTCTGAGGGACTGGATGACCAAGAGGAGGCCACTTATCATCACTGTTTAAATCTAGGGAAGGCATGACAGCCGAAAGGGTGTCGATGTCAGGGGAGCCCGCAAGATGATCAGTGCTTTTGTTTAAACCATTATTCAGAGAAGAATGAAGAGGAGGAGAATTTTGATGGTTATCAGAAATTTGCCCTGGAGAAAGATAAGAGGAAGGAGGAGGATCTAGATACTTTCCCTTCTCAGGTACTGAGGCATCAGCCTAATCACCTCTTGAAACTTTTGCAGTCTCCTCCTTAGAATCCTCCAGATGAGCTTCTGGGTCCTTGGCCGCTTCATGGGGCTGAGAATCCACCGATACTTCTGCATTCTGTCCCCCCTTCGTCTCTAAGTCTTCAAAATTCTGCTCTGCCATGCCTTTTTCCTCTTGAGACATGGGTTCCTGTCTGAAAACTGGTTGGCTTGGAGAAGGGGGCCACTAGAAACGCCTTCTTATTCTGGCCTGCGTGCAATCCTTGGCAAGGTGGCCATATTCATGGCATTGATGGCATCGGAAGGGCAGATGCTCATAATCCAATATCTGTTCGAACACATAATCTTTGTATTGGAGGTTGATTTTTTGTGCAAGACCCTTGCTGGGATTTAGACTCACCAGAATGCGTGCCATCGATCTATCTTTGGTCTGCAAGAATGACATATCTGCCTCCAAGAAATTTCCCAATCTGTTACCGATGGATTTGAAAACTGCTTCGGTCCAAAGGAACGTCGGAAGACCTGGGGCCCTAACCCAAACCGGGAAAACATCGGTTTTTTCTTTGAAAGCATCAAACAAGGGACTCCACATTTTCAACAGGACTGGTATATTCTCAATAATCCAATTCCTGCCGAGCACCCACGCCGCTGCCTCCTTGTCCTTGAACTTGAGCATAAACCAGCCCTTAGCTAAAGCTAAGGCTTCAAACCCCAGGGGTCTGTCATGGACAAAACGATGTTCTCCCCATGTCTGCAAGAAGCCTGACGAAAACTTCTTGCCTCTTTCCCTGCCTACCAATGTGCACTCTGCCATTACTAGTGATTCATCGATAGAGACCTCCATGCCAAGGATCACGTTGCCCTCCAACTCCTAGGAACCAATCGGCCTTTGGATTTTCCTTTTTCCCCCTTTTTCCCAGAACCCTCAGCTGAAACCTTAGCTTCCTCATAAGGACCGGTCCTTACTGGTTCCTCCAAGGGCGGAACTAGTTGATTCTCTACCTCCGGAAAAGACTGAAAAGGCCCAATGATATCTGGTATAGGGATATTTGCTTTGAAACTCCCATCCTGCGGAACATAGAAACCTTCCGGCTCTCCCTCGAGGCTGCCAACTTGGCCGTTGCGCCCTCCTGCATCATTTACATATAAAAGAGAAGGGTTTCTCGGCAGAGAGACCCTAGATAACGAAGATAGCCTTTCAGAACCCCTGATTCTGCCTGATCCAGAAGCAAAACCATTTACTACATCCTCAATGCCTCCTGAGAGAAGAAATCTTCCCAGCCCTACTTTGCCCTTAGAACTGGGAGATTGACCCGCTGAGAACACTCTACCCGCTGCTGCTTCACTGGTTGGCTGCTTTTGGGGTACTTGTCTGCGAGCCTGAATGGCAAAATTGTCATCGACCTTACCAGTTTGCTGTGGCAAAGCCTTATTTCCTTGCGAAACCGGGATTAACTTGGAGTATTTAAACCCCCCGGAAAACCGCTCCACATTTTGTATTGTCGGTTCCTTCCCCCAAACAGTAAGAATGTCTTCCAAATTCAGGTCCAAGTCGACCATTTCGTTGGGGCTTACCATGGTTACGGGATTCGTTCCGAGATAACCGCCTGAAACAGTGC
>APFE030626648.1:0-32871 GCA_000404065.3 Pinus taeda
GGTTTCATAACATTTGGTATCAGAGCTTTGGATTCTAGGGTTTCGCTGCTCCAAACAGGTCATCGTGGCATTTTCGCTATAACTTTTTTTCTGTGACGTTTCAGAAGTCGCAAGAAAAACCCATTTGAGAAGAATTCGCTCTGAACCTTGGGTCCGAATTTCAGAGCTTTTTGCGCGATATTTGCGGAGATATGATCAGAGGAAGTTGGTGCTTTTGCAGACTCCGGAATTACATTCAGAACAGGTGACCTGGGGAAAATCATCATAACTTTATCTATGAGCATCGGATTAAAATTTCGTAAGAAGGTACAGAAATAGGACGGACTGTAGTTTCTTGTGTGCGTGTTTCAGATCCAGAGGTCGAAACAATGACTCGTGGCATGTCGTACAAGTTTTCTCTACTGAACTAGTCTATAATGAGGTCAGTGTGGGAGATTTCGCATAACTCTTTCTTGGAGAATCCAATTTGGATCAGAATGGTGGTGTTGGAAAGAGGAAGTAGAGGGATACTACAGGTAACAATTTCAGAACTTAAAGATCTGAAGGTACAGAGTTACAGTCGTTCAAAGATCGTGCTCCTAAGATCAAGAAAAAGCAAGATGAGGAAGTTTGATGGCAAGGATCCGGTAAATTGGATACGTCAGATGGAGCAATATTTTGATCTACATGGTGTACAACTGTTACAAAAGGTATGTATTGCATCTTCATATTTAGAACCGGATCAATTTTTATGGTATAAAGGGCTTTGTTCTCGTAAAAGACTTGTTACGTGGTCAATTTTCACGGAGGAAATGATAGCACATTATGAGGATACAAAGAGCAACACCTTCTTTAGAGCAACACCACAACAATTGGAAAGATTAAAAGGGGTTTGTGACATAGTGGAAAGAAAAATTATGGAAACCAAGAAGCATACCCCTCACAACTATAAACATGGAAGTGTTGTTTTTCTCCTAGCCTTCCACAACCTACAAGGGTTACACCACAACAGTTTGAAGAAAAAAGAGAAAAAGGTCTTTGTTACAATTGTGATAGCAAATGCACTAAAGGTCATAAGTGTGCTGAGAAGAAATTATTTTACATAGAATATGAAGAGGAGGAAGAAAAGGATCAAGAACCATCAAAACAAGAGGATATACACCAGGACCCCATCCCAGAGGAAGAAGAAAGGAATCAAACCATATCTTGTAAAGCATTGGCAAGAATTACCACTCCTCAAACTCTCAAGATAGAAGGACATATCAAGAAGAAAAAGGTGCAAGAAGTGAAAGATCACATCGAGGAACAAGAAATGAATCCAACCATATCTTGTAAAGGATTGGAAGAATTACCACTCCTCAAACTCTAAAGATAGAAGGACATATCAAGAAGAAAAAGGTGCAAGAAGTGAAAGATCACATTGAGTGTCAAGAAATGAATCCAACCATATCTTGTAAAGGATTGGAAGAAATTACCACTCCTCAAACTCTAGAGATAGAAGGACATATCAAGAAGAAAAAGGTTCAAGTAGTGAAAGGTCACATCGAGCATCAACAACAAGTTCTCCAACTTTTAAAGGATAATGCCACTTCAGTGCAAAATGAAACGAAACAACAAGAAGATCAACATCGTAGTGAAAAATGTTTTGATGTAGGTGATTGGGTATTTTTACTAATACATCTCAAGAAAGCTATTTATGAGAATGAAATGTTGGCAATACTACATGCACTTAAAAAATGGCAACCCTACCAAATGGGAAGACTCTTCAAGGATGAGGATGTGGAAGCATCGTTTTGTGCTATTTCTATTATCCAACTAGATTGGATAAACAAAGAAAGGGATGAATGGAAGAAGGAAAAAGAAGTCTGGCCACTTATTCAAAAGTTACAAAAGATCCAAATTCAAACAATATTGCCAGAAATTAAAGAGGAAGGAAAAATCATATTGGAACCTTGAGCAGTCATAGAAACAAGAACCCAGCAGCTACGAAATCGATCAATTTCAGCGTATCTCATCTGGTGGAAGTGTTTACCAGTAGAAGATTCCACATGGGATGACAATAATTTTATACAGAAGCATGAAGAACTACTCAAGCGTTGAGGACAAAACTTTTTGAAGGAGAGGGGCATGTTAGGCTCTTATACTACTAGTGTAACCCATTATTGTTATTAGCACAACCCACTTCATATATTGATGTACCCATGTAGTGCCCATATTGTTACTATTGTGCCCCATAGAAGCCCACTATTGTTATTAGTGTGCCCTTACATTATTATTGTTATGTCGGCCCTAATTATGTGATGACCCCTTAGACTACTATATATAGAAAGGAGCTCTTTTCATTTGTATCATCCAAGAATTTTTCATTTATGTAATGTAAAGGAGGTTTCCCCCTCGAAGATGCTGAATTCTAAGGCGTTTATCTATCTTTTCTATCTTTTCTTGAGCTGGTTTCATAACATTTGGTCATGCACAAGGTCCCTCTTCATGTGTACAAGTTGTATTCACTATGTAAACATCAGTTGCACTCACACATGAAGTTGTATGTATTGTCATGCAAGTGTATTCATGGTCATTTAATGATCTATCACAAGAATCACACTTGTCGCTCGCACTATCGGTTAGTCATGATGAGTATATGTTGTCTTGATGGTTTGCAGCATCTTGCTATCAAGTCACATTGAGTGTGTGTTTTCATGGTCATATATGCAAAAATTCACTCACACACACACTTAGTCATTTTTTTTTTCTGAAATTATGACGATCATATCACCCTCTAATAGCCGAACCTCAACCCCAGAATCAAATTGACCAACTGTCACCTAGAACAACAAAAGTGTCCAACAAGCCATTTCAATATATGTTGCTCGCAAGCACAACAACCAACCATCCTGTTGGTCAATTGGAGAGTTTGACCGGGCAGTGACCCTGGGACTCACTCCCCTCAAAAATTGCACAAAAATTATAGAACTTTCATGCTCTGCTGATTGAGGAAACTGCATAGACAGGTCAGACAAACACCTTGTGTCCATCCCTGTCTCCCTCAAAAAATTGCATAGTTTTTCCAACTAGCCACCCAGTCAGTTGACTGATTTCTCATCCATAAAACTACACATAATTCATGAGCAGTCCCTCAGCTACCCAGTAGCCCGCTCAACTTAGAAACTGCACAGAGGTGTTTACTAGGTCAACCTTCCAGCAATTGCACAGTCTTTGTCACCAACAATCTTGCAGCCTATTTCCATATCCTTAGAGGAATTGTGCATTTTTCCCTGCCAAGCCCCTGTGCTACTTGCACTACTTCCCTCATGAAATTACGTAGATCTGTCCTCCAGTTGAGCTAGATCCCATGGAAAATCACTGTTGATTTGGATTGTCCATCTCAATCTCTGGGTGACTTCTATACAATTTTCACCAGCAATGCCTGGAGCCTTCATCCCAGCTTGAAAATTGCCTTGCGCAGTTTCATAACCTTTTCCTCTCTCCTAGTCACCTATATTCGAAAGTGAACAACCATCCATCATGGTAGACTAGGTGGTTTATGGATTTGATGTCATCTCATCATGAGTGATTGCAGATACAGGTACATGGATAAGACATGACATGATGATAGAAATGATGAACAAGGAGAGCACATGTAAGGATATTTTTTCGCAAACAGACAAACAAAAAATGCATGTGAGGACATTTTCTCACAAATGGACAATGCATGTGAGGATTTTTTTTGGAAAAAAGATGATGCATGCGAGGGGATTTTTTCTTGAACAAACGAACATGTGAAGCATGCTAAAGAACAAGCAAAGGAGCGATGTGCACATATAACATCAAGTGAACACCAAGACCATCGAAGACTCCACACACCTTGCCATGTAGAGGTGAAGTTGTGATACACCAAGAGAACACCCATCGCTTAGCAGCACTACAACTCAACATGCACACTAGTAGCAGCATGGACATACCAACACTATTGTGTCCATTCATGTCATGAGTCATGTCGACCACATCACTACTGTGGGCCATACTATGTAAATCAACGTAATGTAACATGGAAGTACAAGAGATCCACATGTCATACAAAGAGTCATGTAAAGCTGAAGAGTCAAATAAGTCAAACAATCATGATGGAAGTTGAATATTCACAAGGGACAGTTTCACCCTTGGCTATAAATACCCCCTCATTTGCACATGCAAGGGAATTTTTACCTTGGCTCCTCCCACATAGTCTTGAGAGTCTGTAGTATTTTATTTGAGGAGAAGGAAGTGTCAAAAACACCCCTTTCATGGGGCCATTGATTTATGGTGTACCAATGTGTCTTGGAATTTTCGCTTAATTCACAACCTTGATAACAGGCCAACACGTTTTCACACATGTATTGTAACTGTTTGTAAGACTAATCTTGAACATTTGTAATGCATGTTGCTTTAACCTGTGTTAACTTTTTCAGTTGCTCTAATACATATATTGATGAAAATGTGTTGTATAAGTTATTAACAATTTCGTACCTGTGTGGGTTGCCACACCGAACATCAGACAAAACCTTTCCCATAAAATTGTTATAACAACCATTGCACTCACGCGGATTACTCTGCTGGGTGTTGTATGTGTTATCTTCTCTTGTGTGTCGTGACTACTACATCCATGTGGACTGATCCTCCGGAAGATGTGGATTTCCTATTGTGTCCTATTGTGTTCTGTGACTTTGTCAAAGTTAGGACTTCTTCCCTTTCGACTTGAGACTCACCTCCACCCTCTCCCTCTATGGTGAAAGAACCTTGACACAAGTAACACTAGCACTCACCAGACATGTGAACCTCGAAGATAATGTAGACCACTCTCATGTGCTGACAAGTAAGAGATAAGGAAAACATTTAAGATAATGGAATTTAGGCCACATACCATATGGGACTCCTACACCAAATGGTGTGAGGTCTAGTTGGGACTTCATACCGGGGAGATCCCTTGAATGTTTGTGGGTCTAGCACTGTCAACACATGCAAAATTGTATTTTTTATTATTTTTCAAAGTTTGTGAAGTAATATTTCAATTGTATTTTGCACACACATGTGTTGGCATAATATTTTTTTCTACTCTTTAAATAATTCAAAAACCAAGAGTACCATTTTGAAAGGACTCATAAACAAAAATATTTGTATTTTTTATATTTTTTTCATTTTGTATATTTCATGTTATTGATTTTTTATTCATCCCCTTTGAAACTGTCAAAAAAAAAATTCAAGCATTATGTTTAAAAGAAATTAGATAAAAAATATCATATGAATTAAAAAAATGTCAAACTCATGTTCCATTTTATAGATGATTCCTTCACGAATCCAACATGATCAAATTTGCCACATAAGGACAAATTCTACGTAAAGTCCACTAGTGGAAAAAATGGTGTTGTAGAGAATTCTACAGAAGGGGAACTAAAAATCCATTTTTTAGGTCCTCAACAACTCAATTGAGCACTTAAAAATATTGATCAAGTGTTGAAGGTAAATTTGAAATAGCTCTATTGAGGGTTTAACAAACCCTTCATCAAGCTCTTGATATGGTTAAAAAAAATCTCGATTGAGCCCTTTAAACTATAAACTCCCCATTGTGTTTTGGGAGGGAAATAAAAAAAATAGCTTGATCAAGAATATTGCTCAACCAAGATCCTATGTAAATATGGGTTACGTAGGAGCTCAATCGAAGGTTTATTTTGAAGTATTCAAACAAGTCGATCGAGTGCTAAAATATAGCTTGATTGAGCTTCTTTTTTCTCCCTCCAAACTCATGTGCTTTCCAAAAAGTGTAACCCATCTTCATGGATTCACCCTATCCAATGCATCTATTTACGCAATAGGATTTCAAGTGAACTCATATCCAAATTTGAATAATGTACCTTGAGTAATGAATACTAGGATATGATAAAACAACTGCTCTAGTGTGAATGGTGCCATGGAATGTCGAAGCATGGAGTGCAATTTATCACTAGTGATTGATTGGAAGCAAGATTCAATTTCGTTATCCTCATGTCTATTTTGTTCATTGGAAATGGTTTGCATATATTCCCTTTTTATGCAATGAATTTCATTTGGGACTTGTTCATTTCATTCTTCAGTACACAAGGGATCTTATGAAATGAATGCAAGAAAATCCTGTGTCTCTGGCTACAATATATTCTCTCCATCAATTATCATCCATTGTCCTTTTATCTTCTCTTCATTCTTATAAGAGTGATTGAGAAAACTTCTATATCCTCTCCTTATGGAGGTTACTCATAGATTCTTTGTTTGTCTATTTTTTTTAGATGAAAATCTATTTCTTATTACAACTTTAAATTTAGAACAAGGATTTGAGATATCCTTGTAGTGTCATACCATCCTTTTTTGAACAAACTCTTTAGCATCCTTAAATTCATCTTATTGGCCAAAAGTCCTTACTTGCAAATGGATTAGTAAACGAGGGGGTTCTTACTACACCCCTATTTTGGAATGGTGAGGTTTTTTTTTATTATACTATAACATATACCTTTAATATCCTTAGGCTTATATATATAGTACCAACATGACAAGGATTTTTAGAATCTCACTAAAGTGAATGCACATGTTCTTACCTTTAGTCTTACCAATTATACTCCATATCTAAAATGTTTATACTAAAGAAAACATAAATACAAATTGATGCAAGAAATAATATCGTGCCCTTGGCACCTGTAATTTACATGTTTAAATCCTTTGACATTAAATTATTATTCTAGAGTTTTTTAAACTAGTGAGATGTCATGCATTGTATGTGCAAGATTATAGTTTTCTATCTTGAATTCTAATATGATTCTAAGGAAAGTAAAATTGCATCAGTCATCACACTTCAAAAATCAAAATCTCACTCAATCCTACTTGGAAATGTTCATGTACTCAAGCACGAATCAATATACTAGGATCTTGTTGTCAACAATTTGTCTTTTGGATTGATTTGGGTAGTTCCTCTTTCCAATAATCATTGAAAATGAAAGAGGAATAATATATAAATTGAAAAGATAAAACTACACCATAGAAATATATCCAAGCATTGAATTGACATTTACTAGAATGTGATTATTAAAACCACAAGTTGCAACCATTCAATTCAAGGGGCTAGAATGTTCCTGCAACAATATTCTTAAGCAATTTGTCCAATACAAATCAATGATTAAATAATCTCTTTATATGATTAACATACTTGTCAATGAAAGAATAGCAAGAATTAAATGCTAAACTAATAAGCATATAAAAGAAATCAAATCTAAATAATATCTTAACTAAAATAGATGCAATGGAGTGTAGAATAGATTAAGGGGTTGTTCCTAACTAGTTTTGATTGCAAAAATATCTACAGTCCTATGAAATAATCACACCATAATTTAAAACAACAACTGTCTTTACATTAAAAAAATCAAGTTCTGCAGCGTACAATGGTTTACTCACCAATCTCACATATATCCTATTCATCTCACCCTTGATTTTATATATAATACATATGTAAATCAAGGAACTAGACCATTCCCTTACTTCGTGGATCTACCAAATGGATATAACAATATGATACAAAATACAAAGCATAAAGTAGATCCCCTAGGCTAAGTTTTAGCTTTGCATTGATGAATGATGGAATGTTTATCATTATAATTTGATATTTTGATGACATGAATGTTGGGTATGTGTTATATTCTTTGCATGACTATCCATATGCACTATTACATTGAGTTGGGTGTAGGGGTTGTGACAACCCCCCCTGTCAGGGGTTTGTAGGGAGGTGGTAGCCTCTCTACACGACGTTCATGGCAGTGCCCCATTTTTTTCTTTGGTGAACCTACAGATGGTTGGGATGACCCAAGGATGAGGGTGGACCCACCCATGGTTTTTGACATAATTTTGTGCATCGTTTTATTCATGATGATTTTTCCCATGGTATTTTGTAGATCTGTTCGAGGGAAATACTGTTATGTTCTAATCCAATGTTAATGGATTGGGGCTTTATAAATGCTTCAACATGTACATAATGTATTATAACATTGAAATGAATAAAATGAAAAATAAATATGGTTTTCACGGTTTTTGGATCCAAGAGAAAAATATATGTGTATATTTTAAGTTCTTGACATTGTATATTTTTCATTTTAAAGAAGTTGTTTATAGGTAAGTTTTCTACATGGTTAAAACCTTCAGTGAAATGCATGAAAATACTCCCTTCATCCACTCATTCAGCTCGATCATCACTAATGTTGCATTTATATATACAATTGACCTAGATATTTCAATGAGAGGTGGTGTCATCATTATTGATCCTGGAACCAATTTTATCAACACAAAACCATCTCATAGTATCTAGGAACAAAACCCATGTGGTGATTTCCTGCTAGATAAGCATCCATATTCCAAATGATAAATGGTTATCCAAATGAAAAAAAAATCTAATGTAATTGATTCATCAAAAATAAGGAAAATCATGTAAATTTGAAAACTTGTTTCCTCATAAAACTTGTTGCAATGTATTCCTTGGGAAGCATGAAGAATATAGCGAAACAAGTTAAGGAGGTAAGATGGAGAGTAAAAGGTTAAAAATGGAATTGATGATAGTGAAAAATGCACCAAAACTAGGGCCCAATACTCTTCTATACTATTATTTGTTGAACAAATTGTTGTCATTAATGTCAAAGGGCTTATATCATTGATGTTATATATAAGTATCAAAGTATATTAAAATGGGTTTCTTGTGAAAAATGAGAAGAAAAAATGGTAGCTTCAAACCCATAATTTAGGACACCCATGGTATATTCTCATGGTATTTGAAAAAGTGAAATAAAAATGAGAATTAATTGCTTGATTAATGAATTGATGTCACCCTTTGAATGGAAATGTATTTTTTGAAGGAATATGATATTGTGTAAAAGGAGAAAGCATTGGAAAGAAAGTGTGTGATAAAAAATGTAATTTGTGGGGATAATGGGCCATCTTAGATTTCTTGTAATAAATTTTTTTATGGACTATTTCAAATGGTGAAATTTTGAGCATATTGAGGAGAGATCAAGCAAAACATTGGGCTAACATTTAAAATATTGGTTCACTATACTTTTAGAGATATACGATATGGAAGTTATGGTTTATGACTAATACTGAACTGTGCTTCAAATGAGTTAGCTTGATATGTTCACTATAGTTTATATTTTGGGACATTTCAGATTGTGAAATTTTGGATAGTAACTAATACCAATATACCTTTCCATAGCAATTATTCTTATGAGTGAAGCTTAGATATTTTTCCCCATCTGACATGTCCAAGTGCAGAAAGGGGAAACATCCTCCAATACTTAGATCCTAAATACCTTCCAAACCAACCAAACAATCATCAAACTTATTCCCATTTATCTCCATACATGTAGCCTTATTATAAAGTCATAAAATGTTCTTGACACCTCATCCCTCTCTTCATGATGAAAAACAAAATAAGAAAACACCATATATAAACAAGAAGAGTGAGAGTGCCTTAGATATTTTATTCTCACCCCACTCATTCTCTTCATTCTCCTAGCCTTAATAATGGCTCGAAATATCTATGCTACCAAAAGAAAGTGGAATGGTGCGAGGGAGAAACACTACTTAAGTTCCCTTGACAACATAAAGAGCTTTGATGTCGATCCATTAATCAATATTTCAAGGCCAATAATAGTTACACATACCATAATCCACTTAACTAGTGGAAGTGAGAACCCTCTATTAATTAAGAGTGGGAAAAGGTACAACAATTAAAGACTATCAAATTCTTTGGAGATATATAGCTTTATCACTAACTTGGAAAAAAGAATGAAATAACATAGTGGTTTCTGAATGGTCCTTGATCTAGGAGGATCCGTCGATTCAATTGCACAAGTGTTTAAAGTGCCATCATCACTATTCATGGGTGTCGTTCAATATCAACAGTGTTGGTTATGATGAGGTTGTTCATGTAATGTTCATAGGTTTTCATGGTGTTCAATGGAGATGGTTTAGCATCTAGTTGTAAACTTGAGTTCATCAACAGTTCCGTAGGGTTTAGTCAACGACACGTGTTTTGTTGTTTGAATTTGTAGGTTTGATGTGTCAACATTAGTGTCGTGAGTGGCATAGATTCATTGTTCGAGTTGTCATTACAAAGATAGCTGGAGTCAGTGATGTGCATGGGTTTTTGTCATGGCAGAGGATCGATATCGTCATTTTCCGATGATTGACATGGGTTATTGTCATCATGTGATGAATTTCATGAATGTCAAATTGTGACAAAATTGTACATATGGGTTTTTAATAAATCCTAATCTATGTATTAATCCTATGCTAACCTAAGCCTAAGTTCTACATGTTAGTGTTAGTCTTTGTAGCCTTCCTCCACTGATCAAACATGTTCTTACAAAATGATTTTAAGATGTCAAGGTCAAATTTTGTCATTTTAGTGAGTCTTCAAGCAAAATTTGGTCACTAGGTATTAGGTCTAGGGTTTGTTTTCACTCCTTTCAAAGTTGTCCAAATGTCAGTCCATGTCACCATTCAGCTGTGTGTACCATCATTTAGAGGGTTTTCATCATCATGTCAGGTTCCAATGGGTCATTTTACACCTTGTTCATGCTTCAGTTGTGCCTAGCTAAGGTTCATTTCCCTCTCCTAGGGTTTTGAAGGTAATTTCTCTTGGATGGTCAAATCATCAGCAAAACTTGTATCCTGATTTTCATACACCTTCTCCTATCCTTAATGTACCTTATTAAACACTTCCCATCACTGAGATCCACAAAATTCCTCATTTTCGCACAAACCCTAGTTTCTTGCTACAACTTGACAATTTTCTAGGCTTGGCCTGTGTTTTTCCCTTTTGGACCCCTTCCCCTCACTCAATATTTGAAATTCCACTTCCCCTACTTCCTAATATCCTTCCCTACTACCAAAAATTTTCTCAAGAATTTAGAAGCCCTTTATCGCCTTCATTTCACTTCATTTCGACAAATCCCCTGTTCACACATCGGGATAGGTTTTACTCCAATGATGCTTCTGAGCAAGAAAATATTAATTTTGGAAAAATGAGAGAGGTTTTTGTCCACAATAGTCCAAGGAAGAAAAAAATCCTTCGAATTTTACAAATGTTTCATGGTTGTAGAGAAATGTCAAAAGTACGGTTGCCTCGTGAGAATTGATGCACCTTTGAAGTGACCTTGGGAAAATCAAGATTTCTCCTAGCTTGGTTGGACTAATGACTTGCTTGATAAGTGAAATGATAACTAAACACAAAGAGATTTACAATGAGCTATCATGAGCTCAATTTGGGGTTGAGGAAGACCTTCAAAAGTTGACTGCAACAACACTCTCCCTTTAGGCAGCCTTATTTTACACATTTTGACCACTCTTGGGAGATTTTATTTTTGATAGGGCAAATGAAATCGAAATTGAAAAATTCTAGCTGGGTTGGAAAGTATACTCAATAATATTTCCAACGCGCTATTGTGTGCCTAATTTGGACATTGGGAAGGCCTCCAAAAGTATCCTGCAAAAAGGCAATATGCATTCCAACGCGCTATTGTGTGCCTAATTTGGACATTGGGAAGGCCTCCAAAAGTATCCTGCAAAAAGGCAATATGCATTGAGATGGCGCAGTGCATTGGGCAACCCTCTGCAGTGTAAAAAATAAACTGGCGTGACGCATTGAGATGGCGTGGTGCATTGGGATAAAACGCGTGAATTCCATTCAAATATTCCTCCAAAGACTTCCAAATTTCTAAATTATTCATTACCCAAGTAATGTAACATCCCTTCATGACCAATGAATGAGTTACCTTGGTGTTTATGGTGATTTAATGAGAAAAAATCAAAACCCTACCTCTTTACATTTCTTGCCAAAAGTAGTTGCATAGGGTTCGCAAATTGTATGTTTTGCTGCTAATTCCACTACTAGCCATTTCCCACTCCCTCACTCCTTCATTCCCTCAATCATTTTCTCCCTCTCTTTAAATTCTCATCTACCCATTCCACATTTCCCATATCCCTAATCAACTAACCGTAAATCCCTAATCTCATTATCCCAAACCCTAGTCAAATATCCCCAAAACCCTAATTGCCATCGCAAACCCTATATATCATCCCCTAAACCCTTTCATTCCCTAAAACCCTACAGCTAGCATCAAACCCTCCCCTCATCAGTCCCACTCATTCATGGAGCTCAAAAACATGAAGGCAAAATCGGCAAGCTCCCAAGAGGAGGAAAATCAAATTGACCACACTTGGGCAAGAAATTCAAGCTGATCATGAATCTTGGCTTGAGAGAACAAAATTTCCCTTGAGAAATAATGCTAGAGATGGCTAATAATGAGGAAAAAATGTTGAGGCACATGGCCCACCATTACTTGGCGAGAAAAAAAGTGTGCAAGGCAAGAATCAGAAACTTGAAGGCCACGTTTAAGAAGGCATCGAGGAAGTGAAAGGAGCAAGATAGACTTCACATCTTGGCTAAGGCTTCCTTGGCTCAAGACAACACTTAATGGAGGACACTCAGCCCAAATTTCAAAAAAATTGGGACACTTTTTGCAATTTTGGAAATTTTGGGCCAAAACATAGGTTTTTCTGCCCAATGTGGCGTGCCACCTGGCGCTCGCTTTTGATGGGGACCGCTTTTTGAGGAAAACTCAGCTTTTTTGGATTTTTAATGGAAAAATATGCATGCTCACCAATAGCCAAGAAATTTTGACAGGTTTTGAGCTCCCAAAAAGGTCAAAAACAACCGAAAAACGACCTTTGAGCCCCTTTTTGGACACATAGGAAGCAGTGTTGGGAGAACTCAATTTTGGAGGGGAAAATGGAGGCCAAATTCAAAAATTCCACTTGTTATGGAAAGTAGATAGGTAGAAAATTCCAACAAGCACACTTGGAGGAAATTTGGGACTGGGAGGGCCTCCAAAAGCATCTTAAAATAGGCGCTACGCATAGGGAAATCAACACGACACATTGAGGAAATTTTTCTCAGTTTGACCAAAAATGCTTTGTTTTTTGCCTAGTTTCTTGATAGTTTGACTTTTCTTCTTCTACATGTCAAAGTCATGATGTAATTTATTGTAATTTTATGGATCTTGATGTAATTATGCTAAATTTTCACTCATAGAGGTAGATTCATCCATGAAAATGTAGTTTGCAACTGAATGAATGAGTTCCCTAGTTTTTAGAGGCAAGTTGTACCACTGCCTAATTTTTAGTTCTCAATTTAGAATTTGTTGGAACATCTCCTAAAATTATGTTCTTGACCCCTAGAGGCTAGGATGAGTTGTGTTTTTCCTATATCTTGTGATTTTTCAGTCATTAGCAAAGGTTGGACTGTTAAGAAAGCTTGGAGCTTCTTTGTATACATTTTTCAGCAGTTTTGGCTAAGGAATAGACCAGGGTTTGCAACACTCTTTGGGATTCATGTGGCATCTTGCTTTGATATTGTGTTTCCTTCTGTAAATGTAAGTTTACATGTGTTTTATGTATTCCAATATCTCTCTTGTTTCATCTTAACTAAAACAAACAAGGATAATGGTAGAGTCCATTGAAATTGTAGTGCTCTACCTAGAGTTTTCTTAGTTATTTATGTTTTTAGCTGTTTGAAGAGGATCCCTGAGGTTTTATTACCCTCTTCAAATCCTCATCCATCTAAGCCTCTCCATTTCATTCAAATCTGAAGTATCAAATCATTTTCCTATCTTTCCCCATTGAGATCTCTGCAAAACTAAGCCTCATTCCCCAGACCCAAAAATTGCCTTTCCCTTTGAGCCAACAAAACTTCATCAAATTCAATCAAACCCTTTTTCACACATACCTAGCCTAAAATAAGTCTTCATTCAAGTCATCTCAAGCCTCATTGATCATTTTTGCTGAGATTGACAGGAGAGATCCCTCTCCCGACTTGGTAGGGCTAGCTACCAGGGTAAGCTTGGCTTGATGTTACCCTAGATACTACCTTTCTGAGCCTGAGGTAGATTTAGGCTCTAACATAGTGGCGACCATACTGGGGAAGAAATTTTTGGTTTGTTAGTATTCTTCATTTTATAAACTACAGATGGAGCCTGAATTTATGCTAGGTAGCCTTCAAAACACTTTTGCTTTGCATTAGCGAAAGTAGATAAAAGCTACTTCAGTCAATCTCTAGTCTTATCTTATAAGTTGAAAATCTAACTTGAAAATTGCCCCAGTAACATGTATCAAGTTCAAATCTGATTGTTGATGATGGACAATGATCAGACAGCGGAAAGGCTGAAATCATTCACCTGGCGATTCCAAATCAATTTCGAGATCAGATCCAAGGACTCCATTGGAAGATGTACTGGCCAGCAGAAACATGAAAGGACAATATGGAAAGATTAGGTATTCAAGTTGGAATTTCATCCAAGACATTGCGTTCTTTGTTATAAATTATTTCTTCTCTTTTCTTGGGAATTTCAAGAAGTCTTTGCAAAGTATATTGTATTTGAGAAGAGATCCTCGGACTGCATTGGATTCCTTCCCTTTGAATATTGTAAATACCAAAGATTTGCATGCCTTTGAGCTTGATCAAGACCCTTTTTTTGAATCTTGTGATGACCGTCTTCAAACTGATGAGCCCCAAGAGACCAAGACTGATTCTACAGCTTCTGTACATACCCCACTACCTTGTAAAATTCGAGATCGATACAAGCCTCTGATTTTACCTCCTATATCCCATGCTTTCCCTAAAAATCATGACCTATATCTACTAAGATTTGATGGTGAATGCGACAACATCACTGCTAAGAGACATATATTAAATTTTGAGTCTTTTCTCGACCTATTTGAAGTTGATGAAGAAAATGTCAGTATTAGGCTTTTTTCTCTTTCTTTGCAAGGCAAAGTCAAGAGTTGGTTCAAAACCCTGCCTGATGCGAGCATCTCAGATTTCCAGCAGTTCGTCAAAGTTTTCCTCGACAGATGGGTGGTAAGGCAAAACCCTTTCTTGATTATAGAAGAGTATAACTAGCTGAAAATATTGCTAGGGGAGACAGTACAACAATTTTCTACTAGATTTAATCAAGTCTACTTTTCAATGCCGGTTAACATAAGACCTCCTCCTCGATCTGCTCTCTTGCACTACCCAAGTGCCTTTGATTCAGAAATGGAGTTTCAACTGAGAGAAAGGAACCTTGCAACACTTGAAGAGATGCAAAACAATGCAGTAGATGTAGAGGCTCATTTGCTGATACGAAGGGCAGAGTTGAAGGAAGAAGAGATGGAAAACATAAATCCGGAGGAATCGACATCTCTAGAGGTAAAGCTTGACATTTTGGTAAGTGCAGTGGAAGAGATGATGCAAAGGATCATCAAAAGGAATGAGTATAATGTTCAAGCTCATGGTTTGCTGGTTGAGGAAGAACAAGTTGCTCATCCAAAACATCTTCTTTCTTTTCCCAATTGTCATAGATCTAATAATGATTGTTTTATTAATCATCTTGGAGAAGAGAGATATGTTGATATGACATGTATGCTTGATGATGTCTTTTATACTGATGATTTTCCTTAGTTTGATTAGTATGATGATGATTATGTTCTCTGAACAGAAGCTAATCTTGCAGACAAATCAACAGCTAGTTTGTGGGAGGAAGAAGTTCACTTTCAGCAGCTCGAATAAAAGGTTTAGACATCACATATCAGCTATGGAAAGGACGAGGAAAGTGCAAATTTTTTTTGAGTAAGTGAAGGATATTTGCCTTTTTTTTTTCTTCATTTCAGTTCATTAGAGACAACATTCATGCAATCAGAAATCAACTGTTGACAAGTCTTGATTTGGACCATCTTGAGGGCAATTAAAACCTTGTTCAAGGCTTCTCATATCTAGATTTGCAGCCCCTGAATGCCATTGATTGTCAAGTTGTAGATGAATACTTGGAAGCTGGCACATATGATCAAATGATGCAAGATGATTCCATACCTTTTTGTTTTGAATCATTTTAGTTTCTGAAGGGAAAACTACATAGTATATCTTCAAATGAGCAACCTGTAGGAAATCATGTAACCCCATCGAAAAAAATAGAAAATGGGTTGCAATAATATTTTCAAGTTTTTCACGATCCAATAGCTGATGTATTGGATGATGTCTGCATTCAAAGTCCTTCTCCTATCTGTGAGCTTGAAAAAAGTATTAATACAAACTTGATCCGGTAGCTGGTTTCTTTGTCATTTTCAGCACGAGTCTCGTCACAAAGCTCAGAACAAAGTTTGCATTCATGGTATGAAGAGAAGAGAAGTAATCCATTGCATGAGCTAAGTCCCAGTGTGCATGAATTTCGAGATCCTTATGCAGTGTTTTTGGAGGCAGATAGAGAATCCATAGTATTCAACGGATCTATTCACAAGTTTTCGTGGGAGTTGCCTTTCAATAGTTCTCTCTTGTTGTTCATAAGCAAACTCTTACGGTGAATTCAAACAGCAGCCAAAATACTTACTTGGTTTCATTGGTTGTTTCATTTCACCTGATGAGGTGATAAATGGAACAACTATAGTAGGTTGTACTGAATAAGCTCCATTTTGAGCATATTTTCTAGTTTGTTAATTGTGTTTAGGTCTTGAGTAATTTTTTGTTTTATTCAATTTAAAGATAGTTTCAGCTGAGTGTCAAGTTTCATCTTTTGAGAGTCTTGTTTCAGTTTTGAATTAGTCAATTCAACTATGAGTCTTGAGTCAAAGTAATTTGTTTTTGGGTGTTTTGAAGTTATTGACTCCATTGCCCAATGGATAAGGCACTGGTCGACTCTCCCAAAGATTTGCCATTCTTAGCACCTCCAAGGAGCTACCATCCCCATTGGAGCCAATTTTAGTGTCAGTCTTTGCAGCCTTCCTCCAATGATCAAACAAGCTCTTACAAAATGATTTTAAGATGTCAAGGTCAAATTTTGTCATTTCAGTGAGTCTTCAAGCAAATTTGGTCACTAGGTATTAGGTCTAGGGTATGTTTTCACTCCTTTCAAAGTTGTCCAAATGTCGGTCCATGTCACCATTTAGCTAAGTGTACCATCATTCAAAGGGTTTTCATCATCATGCCAGGTTCCAATGGGTCATTTAACACCTTGTTCATGCTTGAGTTGTGCCTAGGTAAGGTTCATTTCCCTCTCCTAGGGTTTTGAAGGTAATTTCTCTTGGATGGTCAAATCATCAGAAAAAATTGTATATTGATGTTCACACACCTTCTCCTATCCTTAATATACCTTATTAAACACTTCCCATCACTGAGATCCACCAAATTCCTCATTTTCACACAAACCCTAGTTTCTTGCTACAACTTGACAATTTTCTAGGCTAGGCTTGTGTTTTGCCCTTTTCGACCCCTTCCCCTCACTCAATATTTGAAATTTTACTTTCCCCTACTTCCTAACATCCCTCCCTACTTCCAAAAATTTTCTCAAGAATTTAGAAGCCACTTATCCCCTTCATTTCACTTCATTTCCACAAATCCCCTGTTCCACACATCGGGATAGGTTTTACTCCAATGATGTTTCTAAGCAAGAAAAGATTAATTTGGGAAAACTGAGAGAGAATTTTGTCCACAATAGGGCAAGGAAGAAAAATATCCTTCACTTTTACATAGGTTTCATGGTTTTAGAGAAATGTCAAAAATACAGTTGCCTTAGGAGAATTGATGCACCTCTGAAGTGACCTTGGGAAAATCAAGATTTCTCCTATCTTGGTTGGCCTAACGACTTTCTTGATAAGTAAAATGATAATTAGACATAAAGAGATTTCCATTGAGGTACCATGAGCTCAGTTTGGGGTTGAGAAAGATCTTCAAAAGTTGACTGCAACAGCACTCTGCCTTTAGGCAGCGTCATTTTACACATTTTGATGAGTCTTGGGAGATTTCATTTTTGATAGGGAAAATGAAATCAAAATTGAAAAATTCCAGTTGGGTTTGAAAGTAGACTCAATAATATTTCCAACGAGCTCTCCTATGCTTAATTTCGACATTAGGAAGGCCTCCACAAGTCTCTTGAAAAAAGGTGCTATGCATTGAGATGGTGTGACGCATTGGGTAGCCCTCTGTAGTGTAAAAAATGAACTGGCGCGACACATTGAGATGGTGCGGTGCATTGGGCTAAAACACCTGAAATCCATTAAAATATTCCTCCAAATGTTGGACACCTAATCCTCAATGTGTTAGTCAAAGTAGTCCAAGAGACCTTCGGATGTGAAACCCAACGGTCACATAATGTACTATAAATGTATCATTTGTCAATAAAATTGTACTTGCATGTTTCATCTTTCATATTGTTCTTGCTCCCATGTGTGTTTAACATGGTATCAGAGTTGGTATGTTCATAACCTTCTCAATATTGTGTAAGTCACTTGTTTTTGTGGCCTGTGTAAACCAACGCTTCTATGTCTTAATGAAGCTTGTGGGTTTGTGATCATTTGTTAGGATAATCATATTGCTCATTGAGATTGAAGTCTGAGTGTAGTTCATGAGAATACAAAAAGTTTCTCATCCATGTCTCTCTGCGTAATTCACATTTTTCTTTTCTTTCTCTCAGATAAATATCAAAAATGGTGTTTTTAACTCGTTTCTGACGACTATATTCCCAGTTGCACATCGCTTATACATCTCTTTGTACAATGACTATTGCACCACCTATGCTTTTGAATAATGCATTAATCCTCTGATGAATTCTTTATGTGTAACTCTGAAATGTCTTCACTTATGCATTGAAACCTTGATGGTCATGGTATGTGTCGAACTCTAGTTACAAACCCTGAATTGAAGGTTGTGCACTTTGGCATTCTCTCTCTCATACCGTTGGCATGTTGCAGCGAAGTATATGCAGATCCTGTAGCATGTGATCTCGCACAATTGTTGAATATCGAACTTTGGCAGAATCTCTCATTTGTTGGTAGTATCATCTCACAAATTGAGTGGCCATAGAAGCTGCGTGGTCTCTAACCTCATCCTATAGATGGTTATCTTGAATATGCTTGATTCGATGTAATCTTACAGTCATAATGGAGACTGTATAGTCAAAAGCGGTCTTGTAGAGCGTTGATTCAGAAATCTAAATAGTAATAACCCATTAAAGATTCGTGCCTTACAAAAATTTCTCCTTCTGGTACATCTACTCTCCAACCGATAATATCAATGATGGAGCAGTCATTTGCGAAATTCACAATAACATTCAAGATGGAAAACTGGTAAGTCTGTAGTGTGGCGTGAGTGCTGGTTCATTGGTTCAACTATGTGTTTCATATCTGTGATGATTGATTCGCATGAAACGTTACTTTCAATTATGCGTACAAAAACCTTGGGAAATCAATGCGCCCAAATCTGAGGCACATTTTTCACTGCCAAACAATCCATATTCAAAATGTTGCATACGAAGACTTCATACGTTAACAGTCTCCATAATAACAATGTCTCCATACTGCCATTTCTAGCTTTGAAATTTTATACTCGTATCGTTGCAGTTACGGTATTATTGTGGTATACCACCTGTCCATAACTCCATACCAATTTTCCCATACCACAATATTGTTTTTCCTTCAAAACACCATTACAGTGAATGGCATGTAATAACCAGCAGAATCTGTAACCGCTATCCATATGCGTTAACCATATGCTTCCCCATACTCCACGCAGTTAAGTTATTGTATTGGTTAACAACCGTTTTTTTGTAACGTACGACCTGACATGCTAAACATGTTATTCCACTGTGCGCATACCTTAGTCCTCCATTTTTCACACTGCCTGGCCTGACACCGTGAAGCTTGTCACATCTGGACGTGAAAGTCTTGCTAAGGAAAGTTCGATGGTCACATCGTTTAGTCAAGGGTTTTTTCATATATTCTACTGAATATGATTTAAAGCTTCTTGAAAGTACAAAGGTTATTAAGGGCAGAATCTGTCGAGCTTCTGCCATTGTTATTATTGATAATAACCAAATTCTTTGGATTACGAATTGGGGTTTTATTAGACACAGAGATATCGTTTTCATCAGCAACAACAGCACCACAGTTTCCACCATTGGCTTGCTTTATGTTGGGGATCTAGGACTTGAGGTCATAGACAACCATCTTGCCGAATTATTTATTCCCGTGGGAACGGTGACCTCAGTTCGAGTCTGCCGTGATAGCATGACCCAACGCTCCCTTGGCTTGGATATGTCAATTTTCTTGACCCTATAGATGCTACTCAAGCCATTGACCTTTTGAATTATAAGGAACTGAATGGGAAACCTGTTCGGATCATGTGGTCTCACCGAGACCCTATAGCACGCAAGAGTGGAGTCGAAAACATATTTATTAAGAATCTGCATGAGTCTATTGGGAATGCAAGTCTTGCATATACCTGTTGCAGCCTTCAAAACAGAATATTTAGCTTGAAAATCTGGGAGTTACCTCAATGTATAACAGTGTTGATCAGCCCTTATTCCCTGAAGGTTATTTGATGGCCTCCTACGTACATTTAAGAGATTGAGAGTTGATAAGATCCTTGATCTGGGTTAACCTTTGTCTGTAAAATTAAGGACAACTCCATGTCAACATTGGCATCACCAGATGCTAACTTCAACACTTGTAGAGGCACGATTTGATCGGAATTTTGTTGATAACTTTCAGCAATTGGAAGAAGGTTTGATAGTCATACCATATTATATCATTAAAGTTTGCCTTTCAACAAAGGGTCTCACTCTCATATCATTGAAGTCTCGGTTTCACAGTCATATCAGGATCTCACTGTCATATTAGTGTCATTTGGATGTGCAACAACTTGGTTTTAGCAGTAATGCAGATTTAAGGCAGCAGACTTGTGTCTTGTTGCAAAAGGATGACAGGGGCAAAGAGCATCAGCAGTATAATGACTTCTTAAAATGTAACCTTAGCAAAAGAAGCTTTAGATAGAGTTGGAAAGCATCAAATAGAGGTCAGCAAAAGAAGGCATACTCAAGCAGTTTGTAAGTGATTGAAGATTCTAGTGATATTGGTATGTATAATTATCTGTAGTAGCATTCATCTGTAGTATTTGCAATTGGTTTGGCATGAGAGGAAGATTTCAAGATGGAAAGGATATTATATATTGAGAGGAGCGTTAATGGTTTTCCTTCACAAGAAGGGAAGAGGGAAGCTCTGTATTGCATCATATCTACAGCTTCCTCTTGTGAACCACATGGGGGAACTTAGAATGCAAATACCGCAGAAGTCTTGTAAATAATTGAAGATTTGAGCTAAATAACTAGGGCTCAAATGGAATTTGATGGTGTGCACAGCTTAAGTGTTGTCAGCTCCATTGAAGCGGAAGTGCAGTGGCTTGAAACCGCCATTTGTGGCTCTCCAAACCGCCACTCCATGGTTGATTCAAGGGAGAATGTGATTTGTTTTTGCAGTGTAAAGTTGATATATCATGTAGAGCGTGTATAATATCATGGTGCGTTGAGTTTATATGTGAAGTTTCATATGAGCATTTGTAATTGATTTGCTTTAGTGAATGTACCAGCTCAAATTAGTATTGGTTGTATATGACATGGAATATTAATTGAATTGATTCATATTTGAAGACTATGCCACTATATAAATATATATATAATTATATATATATATATATATATATATTTAATCGACTACGTTGGTTGATGCGTTGAATTTTGTGGCATATTCATGTTCCTTTGTCATCACCATTCAGTGTTGCGGCAATAGTCCAACAAGTTTTGTGTAATTTCTAGCTTAAAAAAAAGGATTGGAGAAAATGACTAGAATTACTAAAGTACTAGAGTTCATGAAAACTCTTATACAATCTACTGTTGATAACACATTCCAAATCAACAAAGGCTCTCTCTTAGAAATTCAGACATGTCTACAATACGCACAAGAACAGATTGAATTCTTGGGCTTGAATCTCAACTACAGCACAAAGAATTACAATAGTGGAGTCATCATTCTGAACCTATTTCTGTTGAGAATACTGAAACAGACTCCCATAAACAGCAAGACAATAATGTTACAATTCATTCAGATAAAACAACAATTGTACATGCAGATGCAAAAATTCAGTCTGCACTTCCCAAGCCCATCATCAGACCTTAGGAACAACTTGTCCACAACAAGAACAAAACTGGTCTTGGATATGACAAGGACTTGTCCTTTCATATTCCAGACTACGCCAAGCACATTTAGTTTTAGAGTGCTAGATTCGTTCATGACAGTTCACCTGCTCCTCATGACAGTTCACCTCCAGTTGTTCCAGATTCTGTCCCTCTTCCATAGCAACAATAAAAACAATAGATTGTGAAATGCCAACACTATGACCGAGTTGGCCATTTGAAAGATTATTGTTTTGTTCTTCATCCATGTAAGCATTGTCTTAAAAACACCCATTCTTCACATAGATGCTTCAGAAACAAACGTCCTACAAGAACAAAGATTCATCTTGGATGGATCGTTTCTTGGCAATGGGCATCAACAGCCAAGAAGATATTCCAAACACATGTCAGAACTTGTTCCAGAGTATTGAACAGTCTTGCAGTTGAGTTTTCTCCATCATCTCACGTTGTATCTGATAGGGGGGGAAATGATGGTCATCTACAAGCTTCAAAGCCACATCAAGTGAGCCTGAGCCACAACCTGTCACACTAGATTCATAATTGTAGCCAGAGACAAATATGCCCTTGAACATGCCTTCAGTTGGCAATCTAGGACACTTCCTCTAGTAGAAGACTCCAGCTTCTTGCTAGTTTCGGAAGAATTCCAGGAACAAAATTGGGGACACTTCCTCTAGCAGAAGACTTCATCTTATTTCCAGTTTTGGAAGAGTTCCGGGAATTTCACTAAGCATTCCAGTGTTGGTGGTAATACTTAAACCACCGCCTTTTATACCAACATTTCAGAGAGAACATTCAGCCTAGTGCTTCCATGCATTTTTTTCACATTTATATTATAGCTCTCTTCTTGGACTCATACATAACCCTTCGGATTAAGGGGGGGAATGTTGGACACCTAATCCTCAATGGGTTAGCGTGGAAGCTGAATAGACAAAGCAGTCCAAGAGACATTGGGATGTGAAACCCAACGGCCACATAATGTACTATAAATGTATATCATCCAAAGACTCTCAAATTGGTAAATTCTTCATTGCTGAAGTAATTTAACATCCCTCCATGACTAATGAATGAGTTACCTTAGTGTTTATGGTGATTTAATGAGAAAAAATCAAAACCCTACCTCTTTACATTTCTTTCCAAAAGCAGTTGCATAGGGTTTGCAAATTGTATGTTTTACTGATAATTCCACTACTAGCCATTACCCACTCCCTCACTCCTTCATTCCCTCAATCATTTTCTCCCTCTCTTTACATTCTCATCTACCCATTCCACATTTCTCGTATCCCTAATCAACTAACCCTAAATCCCTAATCCCACTATCCCAAACCCTAGTCAAGTATCCCCAAAACCCTAATTGCCATCCTAAACCCTAAATATCATCCCCTAAACCCTTTCATTCCCTAAAACCCTACAGCTAGCATCAAACCCTCCCCTCATCAGTCCCACTCATCCATGGAGGTCGAAAACATGAAGGCAAAATCGACAAGCTGCCAAGAGGAGGAAAATCAAATTGACCGCACTTGAGCAAGAACTTCAAGCTGATCATGAATCTTGGCTTGAGAGAACAAACTTGCACTTGGGAAAGGATGCTAGAGAAGGCCAACAATGAGAAAACTATGTTGAAGCACATGGCCCATCATTACTTGGCGAGAAACAAAGTGTGCAAGACAAGAATCAGAAACTTGAAGGCCAAGTTGAAGAAGGCATCGAGGAAGCGAAGGGAGAAAGATAGACTTTAGATCTTAGATGAGGCTTCCTTGGATCAACAAAGCACTTAATGGAGGATACTCAGCTCAAATTTCAAAAGATTTGGGACACTTTTTTCAATTTTGGAATTTTTGGGCCAAAACACAGGTTTTTTTGCCCAATGCGCCACGCCACCTGGCACTCGCTTTTGATGGGGACCTCATTTTGAGGAAAACTCAGAATTTTTGGAATTTTCATGGAAAAGTATTTATGCTCACCAATTTCCAAGAAATTTTGATAGGTTTTGAGCCCCCAAAAAGGTCAAAAACACCCTAAAAATGACCTTTTTGCCCCTTTTTGGATACACAGGACACAATGTTGGGAGAACTCAATTTTGGAGGGGTAAATGGAGGCCAAAAGAAAAAATTCCACTTGTTCTATAAAGTAGATAGATATACCTTTCCAACAAGAACACTTGGAGAAAATTTGGAGACCGGGAGGGCCTCCAAAAGCAGCTGCAAAAGGCGCTATGCATAGGGAAATCAGCGCGGCGCATTGGGGAAATTTTGCTCAGTTTGACCAAAAATGCTCTGTTTTTCGCCTAGTTTCTTGACAGTTTGAATTTTCTTCTTCTACATTTCCAACTCTTGATGTAATTTAATGTAATTTGATGGATCCTTATGTAATTATTCTAAATTTTCACTCATAAAGGTAGATTCATCCATGAAAAAGTAGTTTGCAACTAAATGAATTAGTTCCCTAGTTTTTAGAGGCAAGCTGTTCCATTGCCTAATTTTTAGTTCTCAATTTAGAATTTGTTGGAATAGCTCCTAAACTTATGAGCTCGACCCCTAGAAGCTAGGAAGAGTTGTTGTTTGCCTATATCTTGTGATTTTTCAGTCATTAGCAAAGGTTGGACTTTTGAGAAAGCTTGGAGCTTCATTGTATACATTTTTTAGTAGTTTTGGCTAAGGAATAGACGAGGGTTTGAAGCACTCTATGGGATTCATGTGGCATCTTGCTTTGATATTATGTTTCCTTCTATAAATGATATTTTACATGTGTTTTATGTATGCCATTCTCTCTCTTGTTTCATCTTAACTAAAACAAACAAGGATAAAGGTAGAATCCAATGAAATTGCAGTGCTCTACCTATGGTTTGCTTAGTTATTTATGTTTTCAGCTATTTGAAGAGGATCCTCGAGGTTTTCTTGCCCTCTTCAACTCTTCATCTGTCTAAAGCTCTCCATTTCATTCAAATCTGAAGTATCAAATCATTTTCCTATCTTTCCCTATTGAGATCTCTGCAAAACTGAGCCTCATTCCTGAGACCCAAAAACTAATTCCCTTTGAGCCAACAAAACTTGATCGAATTCAATCAAACCCTTTTACACACATACCTAGCCTAAAATCAGTCTCTGTTCAAGTCATCTCAAGCCTCATTAATCATTTTTGCTGAGATTGACAGGAGAGAGCCCTCTCCCAACCTGGTAGGGCTAGCTACCAGGTTAAACTTGGTTTGGTGTTACCCTAGATCCTACCTTTTTGAGCCTGAGGTAGATTTAGGATCTAACACTACAAACCCTAATCCTATGTTAAAAACCATCCCTTAAGCTACAACCATGTATCAAATGCTCAAACCTAAGTACAAATGTACCTAAAACACTAGCCTAACCAAACCTGGTCCTAAATCCATGCAAAATACATTACCTAAACTCTAACTCTCAGCCTTTGTTTATAATTAAACCATTATAAAACAAATATAACATAGCTAAACCACTAGCAGCTAACCATGGCAGAACCACCGAGAAAAAGCCATGTGAGCAGGTTAGGTGGAGGTTAGACCTAACCACGAGTCCTTAACTGAGCAGAGTAAAACTCGATATGTGAACACTTGCAGGCATAGTCGTGCAGTCAAGGTTTGTTACATGGTTTCAGTAGACAGTTACAGTTAGGCGGTGGTAGCGCTATGTGAGCGGTGGGATAACCGCCACCTCCAACCGCTATTGTAAATGGTTAGCGAAACCACCGAGACCTAAAACTGCTGTGATAACTGCTTTGTAAACACCTATTTGCATGCATAGTCAGTGCCTTTCGCCCGGTTAGCTAACCGCTAATAGTCTTCGGGCTATTCTAAGGTGCAAAGTGGGTTTTATATTGTTAGTTTGTTATAAATTAATTTGAAGACCATGGCCTAATGAACCAAGGTGGAAAATCATGACAAAACCAAACACATTCAAACCATAAATTCAGCTCATTCACCTCAAATGCAGTCAGGGAGGTTTGAATGTACTTACAGGCCTATAAGAGGTAGTTTTTCTCATTAAAGAATAGCTTGAGTGGTTTTAAGATTTTGTATGCAGGTTCCAGAGGGATAAAGGTGATTTTTTTGTTAGTGTTTCAGGAGCATCCAAAGTTGGATTTGGAAACCGTAAGTGGCGTTGGAAAGATGGTTTAGAGAGCTATCTGATGACAAAGGTAAGAATTTCTTGTGTGCTAGTTCAGTCTGTCCAAATCACTGTGTAATCAAATTCTTCTTCTAATTCCTAATAGAAATGGTCGCTCATCTTGAAAGCAAACCCAGAGACATAGTCCATCAGGGCCGAACTCTGTAATCAATCTTGTTGTCTCGTATATATATGTATTCACTATTTTCACTTCTGTTTTGCATCTCACTTATGGTTTATCAGCTATCATAAAGTGTTCTATTCAAGCAGTTTTCCTCGATTTCCATGCTTTCAGTTAACATTCAAACTCATTAATGGTTAATGAATTCTACATCACTTTTTAGTATATGGTCATTTTAGATCATATATTTTGGTATCAGCACAGGTTGCATTTGTAGAATGTGCCATTGAATGTTAACCAGGTCTAAGTCGCAACGAGGAGAAGGAATCCTTGAGCAGATCAATCCAAAGATTGGAAAGCGACGAGTCATTTAGAAATCAACCATGTTAGGACTAGATGCAGGTGAAAACACTGAGACTAAGATGAGTGAAGAGAAGTTTCAGTAGGCATTCTTAACCATGCAACATATGTTGGGATAATTGTACAAAGACAAGAAGGTGAGAGATGCTTCTTCTTCAAAGGCATCAAAGAATGACAAAGGTAAAGGGAAGACTGATAGACCTCATTCACCTCCATCATCTCCATCATCCTCTTCTTCTTTTTCTTCTTCTTTGAGTGCAAAATCTGAAACATAAAAGAAACCTAAGAAAACATATCTTTTGAAACTTGATGTTAAATTTGAGTTACATGTTTATGATGGTGAAATGAATCTAGAAAAGTTAGATAACTGGATAAAGTAGTTAGAAGTGTATTGTTGAATTCAGAACATTTCTAAAGATAAAACTAAAATTCAATTAGTTACACTTAGAATGAGGGGAACAACTTTAATCTAGTGGGAAAGTAAAACTCAGTTAGATGTCAAGCGTAAAGGAAAAATCATCTCTTCATGGTCTAAGTTTTTGAAAGCTCTTAGGAAACAATTGTATCCTTTAGGATACATGCAACAAGATGCTATTGATTGGCAACATCTGAGGCAAGGTAAAGGGTAGAGTGCTCAGGAGTTTACTGAAGAGTTCAGAAAGAAATCATTGGTGCATGGTATTTCATTGGATATACGTGAAACTTTGTTAAAATACATTGACAATTTACATTCATATTTGCAGCATACTTTATTGCTATTTAATCCTGATCATTTTGATGAGGTGAGTGTTTAGGCCATACATATTGAATCAGGTGGAAGACCATTCAAGTTGTCATCTTAGTCATCCAAAGAGTTGGAAATGAGAGATTCCAGTTATAGTAAGTGGAAGAGCATTTCGAAGAGAAAGAAATCAACGATCGTTTAGAAGGAAAGACCTACTTGTTCTCATTGCCAAAGAATCGGTCATGATGAATCGAAGTGTTGGAAACTTCATCCAGAACTTAAGCCCAAAAATTTCCTTCAAGTGCAGGATGAAAAGAAGGCCATTATATCAATCCAGCAGGATCTAGGTACAGATTCAGGTAATGAAAGGAGGATAACCTCCATGGTTACGAGAAGTAAAACTTCTAATACTCGTTCAAGTTTGAAAACTAATGTATCTTCTTCAAACATAAATCCTCCACATGATGATAAAAGAGTTGAACTCTTCGAGATAAGGATAACTTCTAAGCATACAAATATTGACACGATGTTTGACAGTGGATCACAAGAAAATTTAATATCTAAACATCTAGTTAATCAATTTGGATTGGAGACACGAAATCATCCAAGACCATACCCATTAGGTTGGATTAATAAATCAACTCAGATACATGTCACAAAGTAATTTCGGTTAAAATTTGCAATCACATATAAGTACATTGATGAAGTGGAGTTAGATGTGGTCCGAGTAGACATATGTGGAGTTGTCTTAGGAAGTCCTTATCTTTATGATAGAGATGCAGTGTTTTACAGAAGAGAACATAAATATCACCTAAAGAAAAAAGGGGTTGAATTTATTGTTATGTCACATAAAGTCAAATCAAACTTGGATTTAATTGTTACAAATCAAGTTAAGCAGTTAATAAGTTCAAGTAAATATGTACTCATGTCTATTAAGGAACAACATAAGGATGATTGTTCGAAATGTGAGATTTAGTTTATAGATCAATTGGTCAAGGTGGTTAATTCTATTCTAAGAAATCTTATTCCTGAACAGGATAAGCAACATGAGATACATTTAGTGTCCTATGAACATCTTCTTAAAGACTGAATAAATCTCAATTCATTCATTCAACTGAATTCTAGAAACGATCATCATCACCAATGTATTGCAGGGAATGGTACATGTGAGTCTAATCAGAAACTTGTTTCAGATAGTATGTTTATTTTCAGTTTCAGGGGTGTAGGTGAGTATTGGGGAAAGACAATGTTACATTCCTTTGGTATTGCATCATCATTTCATGCTTTAAAAAGTAATGGAGCCTCTCTTCAAGTGGAGAGGAAGTCTATAAGTTTTCATGACAAAGAATTTTCGAAAGAAGATCTAAAGTTTCCTTATAATGATTTGAAAACTAATGCATTATGTGAAAATGTTAGTCAATGGAGATAGCAGGTAATAGACAAAGAATTAGTGATTCAAGTAAATCAACAATTACTTAGATACTTTCAAAATCAAACTAATTTGCAGCAGTCATTTCATCACAGCTGGATGAGTTATGTTTAGAAAATTCACCTAGTAATCAGTCAACATGAAAGTAAATCAAGTCAAGTAATTGATGTGAAGTCAAAATCAAAGGAGTCTTTGAATATTTCAGTTATTCTAGAAAGTATATTGTTAGTACCCATTAGATGTATTGAACAAAATGCTACAAATACTATTTTCAGGGATGTGTTTGAATCACTAACTCATGATTCTTCATGGAAAGAATTCAATTTCCATGTTGATAACGAGTTGTTTGCCCATCTTCGCAAGTTGTTCATACTACGGATCGAAAACAGATCACCAAATCAAAAGGTATCATGGTCAGCATCATCACTTGTAGGTGATTGATCGAATACATTGGTACATCATCAAGTCAAGGTGGAAAGAGAGGGAGTTATACCCTCATCGACTATTTGTTTAGTCAAACTTTTGTGGTCCAAAAGCTTTCAAGTGGAGAGGAATGATCCAAGAGGATTCGTCGATTCAATTGCACAAGTGTTTAAAGTGCTGTCATCAGTATTCATGGGTGTCGTTCAATATCGACAGTGTTGGTTATGATCAGGTTGTTCAGGTAATGTTCATAGGATTTCATGGTATTTAGAGGAGATGGTTTAGCACCTGGTGGTCAACTTGATTTCATCAACAGTTCCCCAGGGTTTGGTCGATGACATGTGTTTTGTTGTTCGACTTTGCACGTTTGATGTGTCGACATCAGTGTCGTTAGTGGCATAGATTCATCATCCGAGTTGTCGTCGCAAAGATAGCTGAAGTCAACAATGTGCGTGGGTTATCATCGTGGTAGAGGATCAATATCTTCGTTTGTCGATGATCAACATGGATTTATTGTCATCATGTGACAAATTTTGTGAACGTTGCATTGTGACAAAATTGTACATATGGGTTTTTAAAATAAATCCTAATCTATGCATTAATCTTATGCGACCCTAAGCCTAATTTTTACAAACCCTAATCCTATGCTAAACACCATCCCCTAAGCTACAACCATGTATCAAATGCTCAAACCTAAGTACAAATGTACTTAAAACACTAGCCTACCAAACCTAGTCCTAAAGGCATGCAAAATCCATTACCTAAACTCTAACTCTCGATCTTTGTTTATAATCAAACCATTATAAAACAAATATAACATAGCTAAACCGTTGGTAGCTAACAATGTCGGAACCATCGGAGAAAAATCCATGTGAGCAGGTTAGGTGGAGGTTAGCCCTAACTGCTAGTCCTTAACTGAGCGGAGTAAAACTTGACATATGAACACTTGCAAGTATAGCCGTGTATTCAAGGTTTGTTCCATGGTTTTGGTGGACGGCTACAGTTAGGCGGTGGCAGTGCTATGTGAGCACTCGGATAACCGCCACGTCCAAATGCTATGGTAGATGGTTAGCGGAATTGCCGCGACATAAAACACCTATGCAAACACTATGCAAACACCTGTTTACATGCAGAGTTAGTGCCTTCCGCTCGGTTAGCTAATCGATAACAGTCTTCGGTCTATTCTAAGGTCCAAAGTGGGTTTTATATTGTTAGTTTGTTATAAATTATTTTGAATACCATGGCCTAATGAACCAAGGTGGCAAATCATGACAAAACCAAACACATTCAAACACTAAATTTAGCTCACTCACCTCAAATGCAGTGAGGGAGGTTTGAATGTAATTACAGGCCTATAAGAGGCAGTTTTTCTCATTGAAGAATAGCTTGAGTGGTTCTGAGCTTTTGTATGCACGTTGTGGAGGGATAGAGGCGATTTTGTTTTTAGTGTTTCAGGAGCGTCCGAAGTCGGATATGGAAATCATAAGCGGCATTGGAAAACTGGTTGAGAGAGCTATCTATTGACAGAGGTCATAATTTCTTGTGTGCAAGATCAATCTATCCGAATCACTATGTAATCGACTTCTTCTTTTAATTCATAATAAAAACAGTTGCCCATCTTGAAAACGAACACGCAGACGTAGTCCCGACGTAGTCCATGAGGGATGAACTCCGTAATCAATCTTGCTCTCTAGTATATTTGTGTATTTGTTGTTTTCACTTCTATTTTGCATTTTACTTATGGTTTATTAGCTAAGTGTTCTCTTCAAGCAATTTTCTTCGATTTCTGTGCTTTGAGTTAACATTCACACTCATTAATGGCTAATCAATTCTACATTAGTCTTTAGTATATGGCCATTTCAAATCATATAATTTTACCAACCAACCAACAAAGTATGTGACATGTTGTTATTTAACATATATGATGTTTTAATAATATGAAATTCCTCTTGTGCTTATTTTATAGCCTCATATATCTTTCATCCTCTTAAAAATAAGAATTTCTGAATTAAATTTATTTATAAAAAAAGTTTTTCAACTTAATATTTCTAAATAACTTTGTAATAAACCTAAAACCTAAAAAAAAAATTGAAATGAAAAAAATAAAAATAATAAAATAAAAATATTCTCATTATAGCTTGTATCCTACTCTAAACCAATATTCACAACCATTGTAAACTAGCTTCTAAATGGTCAGCTTTTGAGTGGTTGTATTAGGATCTATATAATATTCATTAAGTTAGTAACTAGCACTACCACTTTCTAAGGTTCCATAATTGATGTAAGAGATCTAAAGATATATGGAGACTTACATGATGTTCTTAACAAGTCTTAATAATCATTATGGATTATAAATTCCAACATTTCAAAAAATGTTATATTTTTATTTTACTCACTTTTATTATTTATATTTACATTAAAAAGCCGACCATTAAGAATCTATGCGTGTAAAAGTCTTACTTATAATGAATAAATTAATGATGTGCCAATTAAAATAATATATATAAAAATTATAAAAAGTTTAAAATTAAGTTAAATTTATCTAAATAATCTTTTAAAATAACTTTTTAGGCTCAACTTTTCTCCATAAAATTTGAACTTATAACGTAGTAGAGACTAAACCCATGCAAACTAACTAATCAGAAAAGTCCCTTGAGCACCACCGTGTAGCGAGTTATTTCTTAGTCACGCCACTATAAATAAACATAACCTATACATTTTTCTCATTGAACGAAACAAAAAATTGAACTGTGCAATTGGTTTTCAATGGATCCCATCAAGGTTGGTTACCTTCGCAAGGTTTATCAGCGCATCGTGTTAGCGCTTCCTGGTTTATCTTGGAAGGTAATGGGCAGCGAACCGAGTTCTGAAACGCCTCGAGCCCCTAGAAATACCCACAGCCCCCGCGGAGTTTGTCGAATGCTTCAAGAAGTCAAAGGGTATTGCGAATATGGTGGAGTTCTTGGCCACCTGCCCCAACTTCATGTTCCAAGCGGCCCTCAAGGAAGCTCTGCAAGTTATCGCTTACGTTTATTCTTCTAGGTTTCCCAATGTAGATGTGAATGCTTTGGTGGATTTTCCTGCCTTCACAATGTTGAATTCATGCTTCTCTTCGTGTTATCCTGACATTGATTTTAAGGGGCAGACTTCTGTGATATGGCAAGAGCTGAACTCGATCAACCGTTATGTTTCCTGCGCAGAATCCACAGTAAATTAATGACTCCGTGCGATGCCATGGAAGCATTAGGGTTCTTGGTGTGATTATGAATATTCCTTTTCCATTCATTTGTACATCACCATGGATATACTGCCATATTGGGTTCTTGTTGTTGTCAGTATGAATATGCTTACAACTGCTAAGGTTGAGTTGCATTTAGAATTTTGGGTTGCTTATATCCACCAAGGTTTGTATATGTCTATCAATCTTGCAGCCACATGGCAGCTCAGAATTTTTCTTTTCTCCTCATTCTTGGTCACTTTTAATTTTATAATGGTGTAAAGATCTCTTTTGATTATTAATGTTGTGAGAATAGTAAGAGTTTTATAATGTTATTCTTTTGAGTGGTTTCTGGCTTGTGATTTTAAAATTAGATTATTATTGTTAATATTAT
>APFE030626648.1:32891-51108 GCA_000404065.3 Pinus taeda
TTTTTTAACTGCATATTTGGATTCAGCGCCCTGGAAAACCCCTGGGAGCCATTGATTCTGCAGAAACTAGCTATCAAATTTGGGATTCCAATGAATTGCTGCCGGATTTTGACTTGAAAAATCCGCCGGAAAGACTTTCAAAAAGTCGCGTTATAGACTACTGCCTATAAATAAACTACCATACATTTTTCTCATTGAACGAAACAAAAAATTGATCTATGCAATTGGTTTTGAATGAAACAAAAAATTGAATTGAACTCTGCAATTGGTTTTGAACGAAACAAAAAATTGAACTGTGCAATTGGTTTTCAATGGATCCCATCAAGGTTGGTTACCTTCGCAAGGTTTATCAACGCATCGTGTTAGTGCTTCCTGGTTTATCTTGGAAGGTAATGGGCAGCGAACCGAGTTCTGAAACACCTCGAGCCCCTAGAAAATACGGAGAGGCCCTTCGGATTTTGTCAAATTCTCTCAAGAAGTCCCCTCTGCCGCCGCTGTGTTTGTGGGTATGGTTGGAGAAGTCAAAGGGTATTGCTAATGTGGTGGATTTCTGCAAGTTATCGCTTACGTTTATTCTTGGCGGCCCTCAGTGAAGCTCTGCAAGTTATCGCTTACGTTTATTCTTCTAGGTTTCCCAATGTAGATGTGAATGCTTTGGTGGATTTTCCTGCCTTCACAATGTTGAATTCATGCTTCTCTTCGTGTTATCCTGACATTGATTTTAAAGCCACTTCATGAATATTCTCAATTAGACTATTAAATATATCTCTCACCACTCTTATACCAAAGATCAAACCAACCCTCAATCTCTTATCATTCCCAATGCTCCAAAAAAGACATTGTCCAATTAAATAGAAGTGTAATACCATTTATTTCTAAATAATAGAAATATTATGCTATCTTTTTATTAGATTCATAATATAATATTATAACAAATCACACAACACACAATTGTGAACTAAAACGATGAAAGAGGTTGAGACTGTATGGTAGGTTCAACAGGAACTAAACTGACTGTAATTTGTATAATGATTCGAGGGGTCATGTTTGGAATGATCAAACCAACCCTCAATCTCTTATCATTCCCAATTCTCCAAAAAAGACATTGTCCAATTAAATAGAAGTGTAATACCATTTATTTCTAAATAATAGAAATATTATGCTATCTTTTTATTAGATTCATAATATCATATTATAACAAATCACACAACACATAATTGTGAACTAAAACGATGAAAGAGGTTGAGACATGGTAGGTTGAACGGGAACTAAAGTAACTGTAATTTGTATAATGATTCGAGGGGTCATGTTTTGAATGAATGAACTCGATGTAGGCATAGCATTGGAAGACCAGATGGGGTTTTGATACAATGATGAGGCACTAGGAGTAGTTGGGACTAACTAAGCTAAAGTGGTATAACCAGGGGATAACTAAGCTAAAGTGGTATAACCAGGTGGCAACATGGGATCACTAGTTTCAGGATAGGAGAGAGACCAAACTATACCTATATAAGGAAATCCTTATGGAGGGAATTCATATCCTTGCTCATCATCTAGGTGAGGAGTATGGGTAGTGAAAACTTCGGAATGACCGAGAGAGGAGACTGGAATGTCACCTTCTAACTCCATAGATGGAAACAATTGGTGATGAGGAAAGCTAGATGTACTAGGAGATAACTCCAAAGGAATATCATGCAGATCCTATGGATTATAAGGGCGCTGAGGATATATCAAAACACATGGAACAACGGATTCATGGAATAGACAACAAGCCTAGGTGGACTTTTAGGAGATTGCAGACTCTCACAGGTGTGAGTAGGATTATCAAACGAATCCAGATCAGATTCTTGAGGTGACCAGAAATATGATGGAGGTGGATGAGAAGACAAAGGTTGAATACTCAAAACAATTCCAAGTTCAAAACCTTGATCCTCAAGAGGCTAAGGAATTTCCAGATGAACTCCTTGGGAGGACCCTTTAGTATCAGAAAATGAAGGGGAGCTATGATATGGACTCAATAGTTCAGCATCGATGACTTCCTCTCAACAACAAAAAGGAAATGAAAATTTGTTTAGGGCATTAATAATCTTGAAATTAATAGGGAATTACTCAATATTGGTTCAAGAAGAAACTGCTTGGGTTCGACATGTTTATCATGGGCAGTTATTTTTTAGAAACAAAAACATTTCCTTTTCATATTTTAAGAGTCAAGAAAAGGGAAAAAAGGTGACTCTAGTCATTTTCAATAGTTTTCCGAGCTTGAAAGGACAAGGTGCTTGATGATAGTTTAAAATTTAAAGAGTCATAAAAGATCAAATGACTTCTCAGGTGTATATAGGTAAAATGAGTACCATGTAACCATGAACTGAAATATACACCTCAACAAATAAATTTACCAAGGACTTGACATATGTGGAGGTAAGCTCCCTAAATGTTGTGTTCTGTGTATCACATTTATGGATAAATGTTTGCAACCTATGGGGCTCTCTTTATATACGCAACGGTAAGGGGATAAAAAGTCCTTGTGCCGAAGTGAATGACACATGCTAAGTTTTAAAGATGCCAGACCACGTCTCTAACCTTGACCACTAGATATGAACGTTAATGTTTCAAATGATCCTTAAATTAATTAATAGATTTTAAAGTTGATCTTGTAATTATGTTTCAATTTCAAGGCCTTAACGATGTTACTCATTCCTAAAATGAAAACTAGATGATGAAATGAAATCCTTGAATTCGATGAAAGCTATCTATGTAGGGAAGAAGATCACTCAAATCGTGCATCAAACCAAATGAAAAAATGCATCCATGACAATCTCCAAATGCTAAATGCAAAATATGAAATCTAATCTTTCATATGATAAGCAAATGCAATGCCACAAAATTTCTTAAAGCATGATTTCCTTAAGATATAATGATGATTTTTTCTCTTTTTTCAAAATGAAACTAATGTAATCTAGTGCAAAGTAAAAGAGAATGCAAGCAATCCAACAAATATGAAAATCTCTTTCACATCAATGATTTGCATGCAACTCAAAATGCTTTGAAAACTATGAAAATAATAGCACTTTCACTTTCACTTTCTGAAACACAAAAAACTTCAAAGAAAACACTTCCTTTTGATTCTAATGAGGCAATTGATTTGTAATCTATAATTCGTCAAATGAAGCTTAATTGAATTTCAAAATATCCACTAATGAAAACAAATTAAGGCAAAAGAACTAAAAAGTGATCTGCAAAGTTGTCTGAACACACAAAGAGTCTTGAACACATGTAAGTGGTCTCTCATGTCTGATGGGAAGACCAATGAGTGGACAAATGTTGACCTAGATGACCTATAACCCTAAAAGGCTAATCGAACTTCAAGCACACTCAAACCAAGTTAAAAGAGAATTGCAATCAGACAATGACAAAGTCAATGAAGAGCACATTGGTAAATCACTCAGAGAAGGATAACATCACCGAAAATGAGAAAGAAAACCCTAAATTTCTTAATTTTTTGCAATCATCGCACATGTGAGGAGAAAAGCAGGGATCATCACTACTGTAAGTAGAAAACCCATGATATAATCACGAATATCAGGATCAAACCTGCGATGGTCGAGGAAAATAAAAAGAAACTCAAAATCTTCAAGAATAATTCATTTTAACAAACTTCAAACATATACCAGAACGTGACACTTACTATAGACAAGCAATGAGATCTAAAAATGAATGGTTACTCGTCAAAACAAAAGGTGAAGGAAGGGAAGGAAAGGGTCATAGGCTCCCTAGTGGAGTCGGTGTTCTGTTGACAAAGTTAATCCTCTCTACAGACAGAGATGATCCCTCCAGCCGAATGGGTGGGTCTAGAAATTGAAGTGACAATCAACTAGACATCTTCCTAGATTATAATTGAAAAGTAGAATGAGAGATATGACCTACCTCGTTGTGATTCTATTTTGATTTCCTTTGTTGAGATCCTCAAAATGCTTATGTCACAGACTTGTTCCTACTTCTTTCAGTGCTTATGTACCCGCACAAGTGATCAAGAGACAATAAAGCATGCCAAAAACCAATAACAAATCCAATAATAACCTACTTAACTCATCAAGGAATGCCAACCTAATACATACATGAACGTATATATTTTGGGAGGATGAACCAGAAGTTGTATATTATTTAAAGAATAAAGGGAAGCTCACAACCATATCCTTGATGTTGAAAGGCTCTCCTTGAGTGGTAATCCAAGTCCAAGCTAATAAAATCTCTAAACATTCATCCGAGTCTAATGAATAACCTCTAAGCAAAAGCTCAACATAGGGGTACAAATGGACATAGACCAACCATTTGGGAATGGGAGAGGAGTAATTTATAGGTTGTTAGGACTCTTCCAAAGATAGGATTAGGCCCACATCTCAAGGAGGTAGCTCATAACGATGAGACCAAGAGGTCAAATTAGGAGGATTCGACCTCAACTATGCAAAACCACCTCCAGCTTGCCACTGTGGAAGCTTCTAGATCATGAAGCTTCTCATCATCTTTGGAAAAACTTCCGTTTTGAGACCATAGCAGGTATGCAAGGGGATAGAGTGATTCCATCGCTGGCCTAACACGGTGCAATAGGTGATCATAGAAGTTTTTAGCTTCATAAGGGAAATGATCTTCATTTTAAGGTTTTAAGAGCTATTTCTTCACGGAAATCTCGAGATATTTTCCAAGCAAAGTTAAAGGAGGGATCTGAGTTGTATACATGGATGAGTATACTATATAATAATCATGTTTTAGGCACTTCAGGGTATGTCATAGGGAAGTGTAGGAGGCGTGACAAAATACTGTGTAACACCTTGCTTGACCATTCAACTAATATTTTTTTTCATGTTGGTCACAATGTCATGCTTACAGCCATGTTTTGGTCATGCACAAGGTCCCTCTTCATGTGTACAAGTTGTATTCGCTATGTAAACATTAGTTGCACTCACACACGAAGTTGTAGGAACTGTCACGCAAGTGTAGTCATGGTCATTTAATGATCTATCACAAGCATCGCACTTATCGCTCACACTGTCGGTTAGTCATGATGAGTATATGTTGCCTTGATGGTTTGCGGCGTCTTGTTGTCAAGTCATGTTGAGTGTGTGTTTTCACGGTCACATGTGCATAAATTCACTCGCTCACACACTTAGTCATTTTTTTTGAAATTATGACGACCAGATCACCCTCTAACAGCCGAACCTCAACCCCAGAATCAAATTGACCAACTGTCACCCAAAACAATGCAAAAGTGTCCAACAAGCCATTTCAATCTGTGTTGCGTGCAAGCACAACAACCAACCATCCTGTTGGTCAACTGGAGAGTTTGATTGGGCAGTGACCCCGTGACTCACTCCCCTTAAAAATTGCACAAAAATTGTAGAACTTTCTTGCTCCACTAATTGAGGAAACTGTGTAGACAAGTGAGACAAACACCTTGTGTCCATCCCTGTCTCCCTCAAAAAATTGCGTAGTTTTTCCAGCTAGCCACCGAGTCAGTCAACTGATTTCTCACCCAGAAAACTACACAGATTTCATGAGCAGTCCCTCAACTAACCAGTAGCCCGCTCAACTCAGAAACTGCACAGAGGTGTGCACTAAGTCAACCTTCGAACAATTGCATAGTTTTTGTCACCAACAATCATGTAGCCTACTCCCATCTTTCTAGAGGAATTGTGCATTTTTTGCTACCAAGTCCCTCTGCTACTTGCACTCCTTCCCTCAAGAAATTTTCCAGATTTTTCCTCGAGATGAGCTAGATCCACAGACAGTCACTGCTAATCTGGATTGTCCATCTCAGTCTCCTAGTGACTTCTGCACAATTTTCACCAGTAGTGCTTGGAGCCCGCATCCCAGCTTGAAAATTGCCTTGTGCAGTTTCATAACCTTGTCCTCTCTCCTAGTCACCTATATCCGAAAGCGAATGACCATGCATCATGGTAGACTAGGAGGTTTATGGATTTGATGTCATCTCATCATGAGTGATTGCAGATACAGGTACATGGATAAGACATGACATGACGATAGAAATGATGAACAAGGAGAGCACATGCAAGGATATTTTTTCACAAACAGACAAATAGACGATGCATGTGAGGATATTTTCTCGCAAATGGACAATGCATGTAAGGATATTTTTTTGCAAAAAAGATGATGCATGTGAGGGGATTTTTTCTCGAATAGAGGAACATGTGAAGCATGCTAAAGAACAAGCAAAGGAGCAATGTGCACATACAACATCAAGCGAACACCAAGACCATCGAAGACTCTGCACACCTTGCCATGCAGAGGTGAAGTTGTGATACACCAAGAGAACACCCATCACTGAGCAACAATGCAACTCAACATGCAAACCAGTAGCAACATGGACATACCAACATTATTGTGTCAATTCATATCATGAGTCATGTCGGCCACATCACTACTGTGGGCCATACCATGTAAATCAATGTAATGTAACGTGGAAGTCCAAGAGATCCAGATGTCATACGAAGAGTCATGTAAAGATGAAGAGTCAAATAAGTCAAACAATCATGAGGGAAGTTGAACATTCACAAGGGATAGTTTCACCCTTGGCTATAAATACCCCCTCATTTGCACATGCAAGGGAATTTTTGCTTTGGCTCCTCCAACATAGTCTTGAGAGTCTGTAGTATTTTATTTGAGGAGCAAGAAGTGGCAAAAACACCCCTTTCATGGGGCCAATGATGTATGGTGTACCAATGTGCCTTGGAATTTTCACTTAATTCAGAAGCCTAATAACAGGCCTACACGTTTTCACACATGTATTGTCACTGTTTGTAAGACTAATCTTGAACACTTGTAATGCATGTTGCTTTAACTTGTGTTAAACAATTGAACTCTTTCGGTTGCTCTAATACTTATATTGATGAAAATGTGTTGTATAAGTTGTTAACAATGTCCTTCCTGCGTGGGTTTCCTCAAGGAACATTAGACAAAACGTTTCCCATAAAATTGTTATAACGACCGCTGCACTCACGCGGACTACCCTGCTGGGTGTTGTACGTGCTATCTTCTCTTGTGTGTTGTGACTACTGCATCCATGTGGACTGCTCCTCCAGAAGATGTGGATTTCCTATTGTGTCCTATTATGTTGTGTGTCTTTGTCAGAGTTGGGACTTCTTCCCCTTCGACTTGAGACTCACCTCCACCCTCTCCCTCTACGGTGAAAGAACCTTGACACAAGTAACACTAGCACTCACTAGGCATGTGAACCTCGAAGACAAAGTAGACCACTCTCATGTGCTGACAAGTAAGAGGTAAGGAAAACATTTAAGATAATGGAAATCGGGCCATCATACCATATGGGACTCCTACACCAAACGATGTGAGGCCTAGTTGGGACTTCATACTGGGGAGATCCCCTGAATGTTGGCGGGTCTAGCACTGTCAACACATGCAAAATTGTATTTTTTATTATTTTTTGAAGTTTGTGAAGTATTATTTCAATTGTATTTTGTAGACACGTGTTGGCATAATATTTTTTTCTACTCTCTCAATAAATTAAAAAATCAAGAGTACCATTTTGAAAGGACTCATAAACAAAGATATTTGTATTTTTTATATTTTTTTTCATTTTGTATATTTCATGTTATTGATTTTTTATTCATCCCCTTTGAAACTGTCAAAAAAATTTCAAGCATTATGTTTAAAAGAAATTAGATAAAAAATATCATATGAATTAAAAAAATGTCAAACTCATATTCCATTGGATAGAAGATTCCTTCATGAATCCAACATGATCAAATTTGCCACATAAGGACAAAGTTTACCTAAAGTCCACTAGTGGACAAAATGGTGTTGTAGAGAATTCTACAGAAGGGGAGCTAAAACTCCATTTTTTAGGCCCTCAACAACTCAATTGAGCACTTAAAAATCTTGATCGAGTGCTGAAGGTAAATTTGAAATAGCTCAATTGAGGGTTTAACAAACCCTTCATCAAGCTCTTGATATGGTTAAAAAAATATCGATCGAGCCCTTTAAACTATAAACTCCCCATTGTGTTTTGGGAGGGAAATAACAAAAAATAGCTTGATCAAGAATATTGCTCAATCAAGATCCTATGTAAGTATGGGTTATGTAGGAGCTCAATCGAAGGTTTATTTTGAAGTACTCAAACAAGTCGATTGAGTGCTAAAATATAGCTTGATTGAGCTTCTTTTTTCTCCCTCCCAACTCATGTGCTTTCCAAAAAGTGTAACCCATCTTCATGGATTCATCCTATCCAATGCATCTATTTATGCAATAGGATTTCAAGTGAACTCATATCCAAATTTGAGTAATGTACCTTGAGTAATGAATACTAGGATATGATAAAACAAGTGCTCTAGTGTGAATGGTGCCATGGAATGTCGAAGCATGGGGTGGAATTTCTCACTAGTGATTGATTGGAAGCAAGATTCAATGTAGTTATTCTCATGGCTCTTTTTTTCATTGGAAATGGTTTGCATATATTCCCTTTTTATGCAATGAATTTCATTTGGGACTTGTCCATTTCAGTCTTGAATACACAATGGATCTTATGAAATGAATGCAAGGAAATCCTCTTTCTCTGGCTGCCATATATTCTCTCCATCAATTATCATCCATTGTCCTTTTATCTTCTCTTCATGCTTATAAGAGTGATTGAGAAAACTTATATATCCTCTCCTTATGGAAGTTACTCATAGATGCTTTGTTTGTCTATTTTTTTTGAGATGAAAATCTATTTCTTATTACAACTTAAAATTTAGAAAGGATTTGAGATATCCTTGTAGTGTCATACCATCCTTTTTTGAACAAACTCTTTAGCATCCTTAAATTCGTCTTATTGACCAAAAGTCCTTACTTGCAAATGGATTAGTAAATGAGGGGGTTCTTACTACACCCCTATTTTGGAATGGTGAGGTTTTTCTTATTATACTATAAAATATACCTTTAATATCCTTAGGTTTATATATATAGTACCAACGTGACAAGGATTTTCAGAAACTCACTAGAGTGAATGCACATGTTCTTACCTTTAGTCTTACCATTTATACTCCATACCTAAAATGTTTATACTAAAGAAAACATAACTGATTTTTTTTTAAATTGATGCAACAAATAATATCGTGCCCTTGGCACGTGCAATTTACATGTTTAAATCCTTTGAAATTAAAGTCTAGATGTTTTAAGCTTGTGAGATGTCATGCATTGTATGTGCAAGGTGATAGTTTTCTATCTTGAATTCTAATATGATTCTAAGGAAAATAAAATTGCATCACTCATCACACGTCAAAAATCAAAATCTCACTCATTCCTACTTGGAAATGTTCATGTACTCAAGCACGAATCAATATACTAGGATCTTGTTGTCAACAATTTATCTTTTGGATTGATTTGGGTAGTTCCTCTTTCCAAGAATCTTTGAAAATGAAAGAGGACTAATATATAAATTGAAAAGAGAAAACTACACCATGGAAATATATCCAAGCATTGAATTGACATTTACTAGAAAGTGATTATTAAAAACACAAGTTGCAACCATTCAATTCAAGAGACTAGAATTTTCCTGCAACAATATTCTTAAGTAATTTGTTCAATACAAATCAATTATTAAATAATCTCTTTATATGATTAACATACTTGTCAATGAAAGCATATCAAGAATTGAAATGCTAAAATAATAAGCATATAAAAGAAATCAAATCTAAATAATATCTTAACTAAAATAGATGAAATGGAGTGTAGAATAGATTAAGGGGTTGTTCCTAACTAGTTTACATTGCAAAAATATCTACAGTCCTATGAAATTATCACACCATAATTTAAAACAACAACTGTCTTTACATTAACAAAATCAAGTTCACGAGTGTACAATGGTTTACTCACCAATCTCACATATATCCTATTCATCTCACCCTTGATTTTATATATAATACATATTTAAATCAAGGAACTCGACCGTTCCCTTATTTTGTGGATCTACCAAATGGATATAACAATTTGATACAAAATACAAAGCCTAAAGTAGATCCCCTAGGCTAAGTTTTAGCTTTGCATTGATGAAGGATGGAAGGTTTATCATTATAATTTGATATTTTGATGACATGAATGTTGGGTATGTGCTATATTCTTTGCATGACTATCCATATGCACTATTACATTGAATTGGGTGTAGAGGTTGTGACAACCCCCCTTATTAGGGGTTTGTAGGGGGGTGTTAGCCTCCTTGCACGGGGTTCGGGGCAGTGCCCCATTTTTTTCTGTGGAGAACCTACAAATGGTTGGCATGACCCAAGGATGAGGGTGGACCCACCCATGGTTTTTCACATAGTTTTGTGCATCATTTTATGCATGATGATTTTTCCCATGGTATTTTGTAAATCTGTTCGAGGGAAATACTGTTATGTTCTAATCTAGGGTTAATGGATTGGGGGTTTATAAAATCTTCGAAATGTACATAATGTATTATAACATTGAAATGAATAAAATGAAAAATAAATATGGTTTTCTCGGTTTTGGGATCCAAGAGAAAAATATATGTGTATATTTTTTGTTCTTGACATTGTATATTTTTCATTTTTAAGAATTTGTTTACACGTAAGTTGTGTACATGGTTAAAACCTTCAGTGAAATGCATGAAAACATTCCCTTCATCCACTCATTCAAATCGATCATCACTAATGTTGCATTTATATATACAATTGACCTAGAGATTTCAATCAGAGGTGGTGTCATCATTATTTATCCCAGAACCAATTTGATCAACACAAAACCATCTCATGGTATCTAGGAACAAAACCCATGTGGCGATTTCCTGCTAGATAAGCATCAATATTCCAAATGATAAATGGATATCCAAATGAAAAAAAATATGATGCAATTGATTCATCAAAAATAAGGAAAATTAAGTAAATTTTAAAACTTGTTTCCTCATAAAACTTGTTGCAACGTATTGCTTGGGAAGCATGAAGAATATAGAAAAACAAGTTAAGGAGGTAAGATGGAGAGTAATAGGTTAAAAATGGAATTGATGATAGTGAAAAATGCACCGAAGTTAGGGCCCAATACTCTCCTATACTGTTATTTGTTGAAAAAATTGTTTCCATTAATGTCAAAGGGCTTATATCAATGATGTTATATATAAGTATCCAAGTATATTAAAATGGGTTTCTTTTGAAAAATGAGAAGAAAAAAATGGTAGTTTCAAACCCATAATTTAGGAAATCCATGGTATATTCTCATGGTATTTGAAAAAGTGAAATAAAAACGAGAATTAATTGTTGAATTTATGAATTGATGTCACCCTTTGAAAGAAAATGTATTTTTTGAAGGAATGTGATAATGTGTAAAAGGAGAAAGTATTGGAAGGAAAATGTGTGATAAAAATGTAATTTGTGGGGATAATGGGCCATCTTAGATTTCTTGCAATAATTTTTTTTATGGACTATTTCAAATGGTGAAATTTTGAGCATATTGAGGAGAGATTGAGCATAACATTGGGCTAAAATTTAAAATAATGGTTCACTATACTTTCAGAGATATACAATATGGAAGTTATGGTTTATGACTAATACTGAAATATGCTTCAAATGAGTTATCTCGATATGTTCACTATAGTTTATATTTTGGGACATTTTAGATTGTGAAATTTTGGATAGTAACTAACACCGATATACCTCTCCATAGAAATTATGCTTATGAGGGAAGCTTAGATATTTTTGCCCGTCTAACATGTCTAAGTGCAGAAAGGGGAAACATCCTCCAATACTTAGATCCTAAATACCTTCCAAACCAACCAAATAAACATGAGACTTATTCCCATTTATCTCCATACCTGTAGCCTTATTATAAAGTCATAAAATGTTCTTGAGACCTCATCCCTCCCTTCATGATGAAAAACAAAATAAGAAAACATCATATGTAAACAATAAGAGTGAGAGTGCCTTAGATATTCTATTCTGACCCCATTGATTCTCTTCATTCTTGTAGCTTTACTAATTACTTGAAGTATCTATGCTACCAAATGAAACAGGAATGGTATGAGCGAGAAACACTGCTTAAGTTCCCTCGAAAACATAAAGAGCTTTGATGTCGATCCATTAATCCATATTTCAAGGCCAATAATATTTACACATACCATAATTCACTTAACTAGTGGAAGTGAGAATCCCCTATAAATTAAGAGTGGGCAAAGGTACAAAAATTAAAGACTACCAAATGATTTGGAGAGATATAACTTTATCACTAACTTGGCACAAAAAATGAAATAACATACTGGTTTCTGAATGGTCCCTAATCCAAGAGGATCCATTGATTCAATTGCATAAGTGTTTAAAGTGCCATCATCAGTATTCATGGGTGTCGTTCAGTATCAACAGTGTTGGTTATGATCAGGTTGTTTAGGTAATGTTCATAGGTTTTCATGGAGTTCAGTGGAGATGGTTTAGCACCTGGTTGTCGACGTGAGTTCATCAACGGTTCCTAGGGTTTGGTCAATGGCACGTGTTTTGTCATTTGAATTTGCAGGTTTGATGTGTTGACATTAGTGTTGTGAGTGGCATAGATTCATTGTTCGAGTTGTCGTTAAAAAGATAGTTGGAGTCAACGATGTGCGTGGGTTGTTATCGTGGCAGAGGATCGATATCGTCATTTGTCAATGATCGGGATGGGTTTATTGTAATCATGTGACGAATTTCATGAATGTCGGATTGTGACAAAATTATACATATGTGTTTTTAAAATAAATCCTAATCTATGTATTAATCCTATGCTACCCTAACCCTAAGTTCTACAAACCCTAATCCTATGCTAAACACCATCCCCTAAGCTACAACCATGTATCAAATGCTCAACTGTAAGTACAAATGTACCTAAAACACTAGCCTACCAAACCTAGTCCTAAATCCATGCAAAATACATTACCTAAACTCTAACTGTCAGCCTTTGTTTATAATCAAACCATTATAAACCAAATATAACATATCTAAATCGCTAGCAGCTAACCATGTCAGAAACCGCCGAGAAAAAGCCATGTGAGTAGGTTAGGTGGAGGTTAGCCTTATCCGCTAGTCCTTAACTGAGCAGAGTAAAACTTGATATGTGAACACTTGCACGTATAGCCATGCAGTTAGGGTTTGTTCCACGGTTTCGATGGACAATTACAGTTAGGCAGTTTTAGCGCTATGTGAGGGCTAGGATAACCACCACCTCCAACCGATACGGTTAATGGTTAGCAGAACAGCTGGGACCTAAAATTGTTGTGATAACTACTTTGTAAACACCTGTTTACATGCACAGTCAGTGTCTTCCGCTCGGTTAGCTAACTGCTAATAGTCTTCATGCTATTCTAAGGTGCAAAGAGGGTTTTATATTGTCAGTTTGTTATAAATTAATTCGAAGACCATGGCCTAACAAACCAAGGTGGAAAATCATGACAAAACCAAACACATTCAAACCCTGAAGTCAGATCATTCACCTCAAATGCAGTGAGGGAGGTTTGAATGTACTTACAGGCCTATGAGAGGCAGTGTTTCTTATGAAGAATAACTTGAGTGGTTTTAAGCTTTTGTATGTAGGTTCTAGAGGGATAGAGGCGATTTTGTTTTTAGTGTTTTGAGAGCATTCGAAGTCGGATTTGGAAACCATAAGAAGAATTGGAAATATGGTTTAGAGAGCTATCTGATGACAGAGATAAGAATTTCCTGTGTGCAATTTAAGTCTGTCCAAATCACTGTGTAATCAACTTCTTCTTCTCATTCCTAATAAAAATGGTCACCCATCTTGAAAGCGGATCCAGAGACGTAGTCCATCAAGGAAGAACTCTGTAATCAATCTTGTTGTCTGGTATATCTATGTATTCACTGTTTTCACTTCTGTTTTGCATCTTACTTATGGTTTATCAACTATCGTAAAGTGTTTTTTTCAAGCAATTTTCCTTGATTTCTGTGCTTTCAGTTAACATTCAAACTTATTAATGGTTAATGAATTCTACATCAGTTTTTAGTATATGGTCATTTCAGATCATATAATTTGGTATCAGAGTAGGTTTCATTTGTAGAATGTGCCATTGAATGTTAACTAGGTCTAAGTTGCAACAAGGAGAAGGAATCCTTGAGCAGATCGATCTAGAGATTGGAAAACGATGAGTCGTTTAGAAATCGACCACGTTAGGACTAGATGTAGGTGAAAACACTGAGACTAATATGAGTGAAGAGTAGTTTCAGTGGGCGTTCTTAACCATGCAACAGATGTTGGAAAAATTGTACAAATACAAGAAGGCGAGAGATGATTCTTCTTCAAAGGCATCGAAGAATGACAAAGGTAAAGGGAATACTAATAAACCTCCTTCACCTCCATCATCCTCTTCTTCTTATTCTTATTCTTCGACTGTAGAATCTGAAACAGAAAAGAAACCTAAGAAAACACATATTTTGAAACTTGATGTTAAATTTGAGTTACGTGTTTATGATGGCGAAATGAATCCAGAAAAGTTAGAAAACTCGATAAAGGAGTTAGAAGTGTATTGTCGAATTCAGAACATTTCTAAAGTTAAAAATAAAATTTAGTTAGTTACAGTTAGAATGGGGGGAACAACTTTAATCTGGTGGGAAAGTAAAACTCAGCTAGATGTCAAGCATAAAGGAAAAGTCATCTCTTCATGGTCTATGTTTTTGAAAGATCTTAGGAAACAATTGTATCCTTTAGGATACATGCAACAAGCTATTATTGATTGGCAACATCTAAGGCAAGGTAAAGGGCACAATGTTGAGGATTTTACTCAGGAGTTTAGAAAGAAATCATTGGGGCTTGGTATTTCATTGGATTTAAGTGAAACTTTGTTAAAATACATCGACAATTTACATTCATATTTGCAGCATCCTTTATTGATGTTTAATCCTGATGATTTTGATGAGGTGTGTGTTTAGGCCATACATATTGAATCAGGTGGTAGACCATTTAAGTTGTCATCTCAGTCATCCAAAGAGTTGGAAACGAGAGATTCCAGTTATAGTAAGTGGAAGAACATTGCAAAGAGAAAGAAATCAATGATCGTTTAGAAGGAAAGACCTACTTGTTCTCATTACTTTAGAATCGGTCATGATGAATCGAAGTGTCAGAAACTTCATCAAGAACTTAAGACCAAAAAATTACTTAAGGTGAAGGATGAAAAGAAGGCCATTGCAGCAATCCAGCAGGATCTAGGTTCAGATTTAGGTGATGAAAGGAGGATAACTCCCATGGTTACGACAAGTGAAACGTCTGATACTCGTTCAAGTTCGAAAAATCTAATGTATCTTCTTCAAACATAAATCCTCCACATGATGATAAAAGAGTTGAACTCTTCCACATAAGGATAACTTCTAAGCATACAAATATTGACACAATGTTTGACAGTGAATCACAAGAAAATTTAATATATAAACATATAGTTAATCAATTTGGATTGGAGACACGGAATCATCCAAGACCATACCCATTAGGTTGGATTAATAAATCAACTTAGATACATGTCACAAAGTAGTTTCGGTTAAACTTTGTAATCACATATAAGTACATTGATGAAGTGGAGTTAGATGTGGTCCCACTAGATATATGTGGAGTTTTCTTAGGAAGTCCTTATCTTTATGATAAAGATGTAGTGTTTTACAGAAGAGAACATAAATATCACCTAAAGAAAGAAGGGGTTGAATTTATTGTTAGGGCACATAAAGTCAAATCAAACTTGGATTTAATTGTTACAAATCAAGTTAAGCAATTAATAAGTTCAAGTAAATATGTACTCACGTTTATTAAGGAACAACATAAGGATGATTGTTTGAGATGCGAGATTCAATTTATAGCTCAATTGGTCAAGATGGTTAATTTTTTTCTAAGAAATCTTATTCATGAACAGGATAAGCAACATGAGATACATTTAATGTTCTATGAACATCTTCTTAAATACCGAATGAATCTCAATTCATTCATTTAGCTGAATTCTAGAAACTATCATCATCAATAGTGTATTGCAGGGAATGGTACATGTGAGTCTAATCAGAGACTTGTTTCAGATGGTATGTTTATTTTTAGTTTTTAGGGTGCAGGTCATTATTGGGGAAAGAAAATTTTACATTCCTTTGGTATTGCATCATCATTTCATGCTTTAAAAAGTAATGGAGCCTCTCTTCAAGTGGAGAGGAAGTCTATAAGTTTTCATGACAAAGCATTTTCGAAAGTAGATCTAATGTTTCCTTATAATGATTTGAAAACTAATGCATTAAGGGAAAATGTTAGTCGATGGAGATATCAGGTAATAGACAAAGAATTAGTGATTCAATTAAATCAACAATTACTTAGATACTTTCAAAATCAAACTAAGTTGCAACAGTCATTTCATCACAGCTGGATGAGTTATGTGTAGCAAATTCACTTAGTAATTAGTCAACAGGAAAGTAAATCAAGTCAATTAATTGATGTGAAGTCAAAATCAAAGGAGTCTTTGAATATTTCAATTATTCCAGAAAGTAGATTGTTAATACCCATCAGATGTATTGAACAAAGTTCTATAAATATTATTTTCAAAGATGTGTTCAAATCACTAACTCATGATTCTTCATGGAAAGAATTAAATTTCCATGTTGATAACAAGTTGTTTGCCCATCGTCGCAAGTTGTTCATACTACGGATGGAAAAAACAGGTCACCGAAACAAAAGGTATCATGGTCAGCATCATCAGGGTCATCACTTGTAGGCGATTGATCGAATACATTGGTACATCATCAGGTCAAGGTGGAAAGAGAGGGAGTTCTACCCTCATCGACTATTTGTTTAATCAAAATTTTGTGGTCCAAAAGCTTTCAAATGGAGAGGGATGATCCAGGAGGATTTGCTGATTCAATTGCACAAGTGTTTAAAGTGCCGTCATCAATATTCATGGGTGTCGTTCAATATCAACAGTGTTGGTTATGATCAGGTTGTTCAGGTAATGCCCATAGGATTTCATGGTGTTGAGTGGAGATGGTTCAACACCTCGTTGTCGACTTGATTTCGTCAAAAATTCCCCAGGGTTTGGTCGATGACACATGTTTTGTCGTTCGACTTTGCAGGTTTGATGTGTCGACATTAGTGTCGTCAGTGGCATAGATTCATTGTTTGAGTTGTCACTGCAAAGATAGCTGAAGTCAACGATGTGAGTGAGTTATCGTCGTGGCAGAGGATCAATATCGCCATTTTTCGATGATGAGCATGGGTTTATTGTCATCATGTGATGAATTTCGTGAACGTTGCATTGTGACAAAATTGTACATATGGGTTTTTAAAATAAATCCTAATCTATGTATTAATCTTATGTGACCCTAAGCCTAAGTTCTACAAACCCTAATCCTATGCTAAACACCATCCCCTAAGCTACAACCATGTACAAATGTTCAAACCTAGGTACAAATGTACCTAAAACACTAGCCTACCAGACCTAGTCCTAAAGTCATGCAAAATCCATTACCTAAACTCTAACTCTCAACCTTTTTTTATAATCAAACCATTATAAAACAAATATAACACAGCTAAACCATTGGCAGCTAACCATGTCGGAACCATCGAAGAAAAATCCATGTGAGCAGGTTAGGCGGAGGTTAGCCCTAACAGGGAGTCCTTAAGTGAGCAGAGTAAAACTTAACATGTGAACACTTTCAGTTATAGTTGCACATTCAAGGTTTGTTCTGCGGTTTTGGTGGGCAGCTATGGTTAGGGAGTGGCAGCGCTGTGTGAGTGCCGCGATAACTGCCACCTCCAATTGCTACGGTAGATGGTTAGTGGAACCTCCGAGACCTAAAACCGCTATGAAGACACCTGTTTACATGCATAGTTAGTGCCTTCCATCCGGTTAGCTAACTGCTAACAGTCTTCAGGCTATTCTAAGGTGGAAAGTGGGTTTTATATTTTTAGTTTGTTATAAATTAATTCGAAGACCATGGCCTAATGAATCAAGGTGGCAAATTATGACAAAACCAAACACATTCAAACACTAAAGTCAGCTCATTCACCTCACATGCAGTGAGGGAGGTTTGAATGTACTTACATGCCTATAAGAGGCAGTTTTTCTCATTGAAGAATAGCTTGAGTGGTTTTGAGCTTTTGTATGTAGGTTTTGGAGGGATAGAGGTGATTTTTGTTGTGTGTGGAGCATGATTGTTCAGAGGTCTTTGTTTCAGCCGGATGTATACCCCAGGAAGTTTTGTAC
>APFE030626657.1:0-10488 GCA_000404065.3 Pinus taeda
TAAGAAGTTGTGGAAGTAGCATATATGAATCTGGTTATGGAAATGAAAAAGTTTTATTAATATGATAATACTGATTCCCCCCCCCCTCTCAGTATTATTTCCAACAAAAAGTACCCATTAGGGAAGGATCTTTAAAGAGACCTACTCCAACACTTTGAAGTGACAGCAAGGGTCTGTGTACCAAAAGAATGCTTCACGTAGCTTGTGAAGTATTGGCAAAGAAGGCTAGCTTATCAATGACTGTGATTCCACCCTTAAAAGGGAATGCAATAGTACGAAAGTACGTGGAAACCAAAGCACCCATAGCATATACCGAAGGCCTTCCTAGTAAATTTTTTTAATCGAGGGGCCTGTCAAGTAACTCAACTTCAATAGTAATTGTTTTGCCCCGTAGTTCGATTTACAGGTTACTCAAAATCCCACATGGAGTATATTTTCTTCCATCAAAAGCTTTCAACGTGGTTGGTGATCGTGACAATGGCAGTGAACCAAGTGTTTTCAAGCAACTCATGGACATAATGCAAGTAGATTCCCCCTTGTCAATAATAGTTTGGTGAAAATTATTATTGAGAGATTTTACTTGAATTAGGAAGGCTAACTGCACCAGTAACTATGGTGTATATCTCTATGGTTAAAAACCACAAGATTTGAATCCATGGGATCTATTCCACCTATTGTTGACAGTAAAGCTTGCTTCTGGGAAGGACAATTTTGCAACACCTCAAGTGTGGACATAGTAGACGGTGATTGAGAAAGATCTTTGACTATGTTATAATTTTGAGCTACTCGAGCTCGAGGGTTGAATGTCGATTTATGCATAACTCCCTTTGGTCATTTTTTGTCAATTCAGGTACAATGGGTGGAACAACTTCAGATGAAATCAAAGTTGAAGGATTAGGTTGATCAGTGGCCTGATTATTCGACAATGATGATAGATTTCCATAATCTTTGTTTCTCGTTGACACCAAAACTTTGTTTTGTTGCTTTGTGATGGATAACATGAGTACTTGGGATGTGCAAGCATGGTTTATTGCAACCAAATGTGTCTCTGGGGTTGGAAACAGATCAGTCAACACTGTCGATGTATTTGAAATCTTTTTCCACTATAGAGACCTAAAACCCTTAAGTGGTTTTTGAATCATTCAATTCATCCTCTAAACCTTCATCATTAACAAGTGATATGGGATTTTCGTGAAGATACTCTTTATTGCATTCTTCATTGGCTTGAGCTTCACTTTTGATGTCTATTGCACTAGACCTTATAGAAGTTGATCCTCTACTAACAAATAACCTTTTTTATTACCTCCAATTGAATGTATAATCTGCTCTTCATCGGCAGTTTCTTCAGTAATGTCCAAATCATGTGATTCATCTTCATTATCAATGTCTCCTAGTAATGGACTATTTTCCAAATCTACATTTGAAATTGGAATATTCTCTTCCACATCACATTGTCCAAGCTCTAGATTTTTGGATGCAATACTATATTCTAGTCTGAACAAAGTGACTAAATAGGGAGATATATTATATCCATGAGTAACCTTTGGTGTCTTCAATGAATTATTTAACTAGGGCATTTCCTGCTTACATGCCACTTTTGTAATATTCTCTAGGAGTTTTTCTAGTACAAAATCATCCATTCCTGAACAAAGAAACATGTCATTAGTGTCCGTAGGTTTGGGCTTCTTTAAAAGAGCACCAGAGTCATTACATTAGAGGGAACAACCCATTGTTGGAAATAATACTGAGAGGGGGGTTTAATCAGTACTATCAATTTAATAATATTTCATTTCCATGAATAGATTTATATACACTACTTCAGTTAATGAAATTCGCGTGTATACACAACTATGTTTAGAGCAACCAACATACATCTTGTAAACTTATAATTTAGTCAGTTGATCTTTAATCTATGTATTTGAACCATATAAGCAGTAATAGGTATAGTAAAAATAGAGCATACAATCACACACAAGAACACAAGATATAAGGTGGAAACCCAATGTGGGTGAAAACCACCTGTTGTAATTTGTCTCTATCTTCTTATAATAAGAAACTTCTTTTTACAATATTTCTATACTAGTGCAGTCTTATACCAGTATGTAGGCATCTACCTGCAGAAGGCTACAACCTTCTCTCATTCTTTAGCTTCTCTTGGAAGGGAGCTACAACCCCCTTGCTCTTGTAGTAGTAGATGTACTAGTACTTAGGTGCTGACCTACAAAAGGCTACAACCTTCTCTTTTCTTCCAGGGAACACATTTCATAAATTTTCACACTGGATCCATCAATAGCATCAATCAAACATCAAAATATATCTGCATCAATCAATCTCCCTTGCACTAACCAAAAACTGAATCAAACAATCACTTCTCTGAATGTTGTAACCAGAATATAGTAATAGTACCAGAACCCAGAACATTGCAACAGTAAACAGAAGTAGCTAAAACATATTTTATGAGACGTACGCTACTTGAATATGTAGAACCTGCGTGCATATGCTGCTATATGAAGGAAAACCTACATATACGTTGTTTTGAATTACCAAAGCAGCATGTATATGTGCCTTTTCTATACTAAACCTACGTACATATATGTAAAAGATAATTCACCCTTTTCAACTATTCAGACATCAATTATACCTACTCAATTATACCTAGATCATCAGATTTATAGATGAAGACATGCGCCAAATATAAAAGATCAAAATCACACAAAGATACTTCTCTTCAAGCCTTAAGATCTTGACCCATCAATAGAACTTATCCCTCTTCTAATGCTTAGATTCCTCCTTGATTTAGATCCAGCTATGCCCTATAACCTAATCACCAGTATTCTAGATCTTACTCTTCATTAGATATTCAATGCTTGAGTGCCTTTGCCTAATGATCTCCTCCTCCTTTTATAGTCTTAGGCCTTACTCAATACCATGGTCCAAAACCACTTAGAAGCAATACCTTGGACCAAATACCTGGGGTCAACACTTCGGTCAAGATACCTTGGATCAATACCATGGGTCAAAATACCAGGGACAAAATACTATGGACCAGAACCAATTTTTCCTTGCGTGAAAGTGTGTGTATATGCATACGCGCCTTCTGGAATTCTAACCTATGTGTATACGCAACTTGGTTAAGGGGAACCTACGTATCTCTCTTTTCCTTCATTCTGAGAGCTTGAATTGTGATCTATCATCTGAGTGATTTGCCATCAAGGACAACACCTATGTCATAGCGCCAAACCTGTGTCATAATGCCAACAATCTCCCCCTTTGGACTTGATGGCAACCCCAAGTCACTTAAAGTCATTCTCCACCTTTTTCATCAAGGGCAAAGGGTTATGCTCCCCTCAAGTACATGCTAAACTTTTTGGATATGCAGAAGTGTACTGTTCATGCTCCCCCTAACTGAAGGTAATGTCTGCAAAAGGATGTTCTATAAGAAGAACATGACTCTATACATCATAAATGACCTTCCTATCACCAAAGATTCATACATATATCCATCTCCCAACCAGGTAGGGATACACCAAATGTTGATACATGATTAAACAAGAACCTTACATCATCTATCCCAGGAATAGTGGGGAAACAAAATAGGTCATTACATGACCTTGATAATAAAAGATAGACATGACATAGAGACGAAATATCTAAAACAAGACTATGATAGTCATCAGCAACTATCATCAGCAGCATCTGTCAATCACCATCCAGACCAGCAACCATGATTTCCCTCTACACCTATTCCACCTGAATCAGAAAAAATGTGAAATTGTACCAAGATCTTTGAAGGTAATGCCAATAATGATAATGCATTATATGCTCTCCCTGGACTCGTGCCAGATGATCACTGATGGACCCATATCAGACTCTTTTCTTCCTGAGTCTAGTCCACTGATATTCTTCTAACCAACATATACACGATTGTATCCACAGAAACCGACATATATACGCAGATACGCTTCATGAAACTTGCGTACAAGCACTGTTTTCTGAAATAGATAAGTGTCAATGGGAAGATAATGCATCAACTACTCGCAGCTTCTGTCTAAGGTATTCAAATGTCTCTTTGGGTAGTGGTTTGGTGAATATATTAGCAACTTGTTCCTTGGAGGGAACATAGTCCAATTTGACCTTTTGTTGAAGCACTTGTTCCCAGAGAAAATGATATTTGATAGGTATGTGCTTGGTCTTAGAATGCATGATTGGATTGTTTGAAATACTGATTGCACTTGTATTATCACATAGAATGGAGATGAGTGGAGTACATGTGATTTGAATGTCTTGCAATGTTTGCATCATCCAAAGGAGTTATGTGCAACAAGATGCAACAACCACAATTCTGCTTCAACTGTAGATAGTGCAATTGAACTTCGTTTCTTGCTGAACCAAGACACTAATATGGAACCCATATAGAATGCACCACCACTAGTGCTTTTTCTATCATCCACGCTTCCTGCCCAATCTACATTTGTGTATGCATGAAGTGTAAGATCTATGTCCCTAAGATACCATAAGCCAAAATTCTGAGTTCCTTGAAGATATTTGAAGATCCTTTTGACTGCCTGTAGGTGTGATTCCTTTGGATTTTCTTGGAATCTTCCAACTATTCCCATTGCATGCATGATGTTTAGTTGGGTATCTGTTAGATAGAGCAGACTATCAATCATGGATCTGTAGGTTGGTTGATGTACTACTACTGATTCATCATTTGCACTGAGGTTGCATCCTGTTACCATAGGGGTACATACTGGTTTAGAATCTTCCATGCCATATTTCTTCAAGACCTGCTTGAGGTACTTGGTTTGTGATAGAAAGATACCATCTTTATTTTGTTGAACTTGTAAACCAAGAAAATATGTGAGCTCACCAAGCAGGGACATTTCAAGTGCTTTTGGCATTACCAAAGCAAAGTTGTGACTCATGGCTTCTTCATTGCTACCAAAAATGAAATCATCAACATACACAACAAGTATTAGCAATTTTTCATTGTCAATTTTTATATTTAAATTGCTATAAGCTGATCCTTTTGAAAAACCTTGTTGTTCAAGATATTTGTCAAGAAGATAATACCAGGACCTTGGAGCTTGTTTTAGACCATAGATAGCCTTTCTGAGTTTGCATACATGTTTTGGATCATTTCCAAGGATGAATCAGTCTGGTTGCTCAATATATACTTCTTCTAGATCTCCATTAAGAAAGGCATATTCCACATCCATTTGATATACATTGAACTTCTGAAAGCTACAAAGAGCAAGGAACATTCTTATGGCTTCAAGTATAGCAACAGGTGCAAAATTTTCTTCAAAGTCTATACCTTCTTGTTGAGCATACCCTTTATAGACAAGTCTGGCCTTGTTTCTAATTACCTCTCAATTTTGATTCAGCGTATTTTTGAATATCCATTTGGTTCCTATGACATTCTTATCATGAGGTCTAGGAACTAATTCCCCGGTATTATTCTTTCCAATTTGCTCAAGTTCTTCATTCATAACCTTTACCAAACATTCATCTTTGCATGCTTCATGTACATTTTGCAGTTCGATGGAGGAAAGTAATGCTATATAGCTTGAATCTTGTGTAATAGTTCTTCTTGTCTGCACACCTGCCTCTTTCTGTCCCAAAATTTGAGTCTCTAGAAGATTTTTCTAAACATATCTGGATGGACTCTTTTCTTTTTCCATTATCTGCTCTTCTGGTGCTTCATTAATTTATTTTTCTTTAGTATTAGTCTGATTTGACGTGGAAGGATAATCCTCATCTTCTTCCCACTCTTCAGTTTTTACTTGCTTTGGATTTTTGCCTGCTTCATCAACCACAACATCAATACTTTCAACAATTTTCCCAAGTCTTTTATTATAACATTTGTATCCTTTACTCCAGGAAGAGTAAGCAAGGAGAATGCCTTCATTTTCTCTACGTTCAAACTTTCCAAGTTTTCCATCAGTCCTTTTGATATAACATTTGCTTCTAAAAACTTTGAAGTATTTTACAGTAGGAGTCTTACCATCCCAAATTTCATGAGGATTTTGAGTGTTGTTTACCCGAACATTTGTTTTGCTGAGAATAGTGATGGCAACAAATGTAGCTTCACCCCAGAAGTTTGCAAGAGTTCCAGACTCATCTAGCATGCATGAGCCATTTGTTGAATAGTTCTGTTCATCCTTTCTACCACTCCATTTTGCTGAGCAGTCCTTGCGGTAGAGAATTTCGTTCTTATTCTATGCTTTTCATAGAAGTCAAAGAATTCATCTGAGGTAAATTCCCCTCCTCAATCAGATCTGAGACATTTGATTTTGTGATCTGATTCATTTTCAACCAAAGTTTTTAAGGCTTTGAAATTTTCAAATGCTTCATCTTTATGCCTTAGAAGTACTACCCAGCACATTCTGGAAAATTCGTCAATGAACAATCTAAAGTATTCTTCTCCACGAGGTGAATTTTTCCTTGATGGAACACATAAATCAGTATGGACAAGTTCAAGCGGCTCACTAGCTGATCCTTCTTTCATAGGGAAATGTGTTCTAGTTTGCTTACCAAATTGAAATGATTTGCATATTGTATTTTCTGGAATTCGGATGTCAGGAAGATCATGTACAACCTGGAATTTGCATGTTTTCCTTATATGAGGGAAGCTTAGATGCCCCAATACTCTATGCCAAAGCCAGTGTTCATCATTTTTGCTTAGATAGCATTGTTGCTATCCTTCCTTGAGTATGTATAAATTATTTGGAGTTCTTATGCCTTTGATCACTATTTCTCCTGTATCAAGCTCATGAACAACACATCCATTTGATCAAAATACTACCTCATTTTCTTGATCACACATTTGACTAACACTCAATTGATTATGCTTTAAACCATAAACATACATAACATTCCCAGCTTTGACCTTTTCTTTTAAGAGAACAAAGCCTTTACCTTTTATGACTGTAAGGGTGTCATTTCCAAATGAGACCTTCATTTCCTTTTCCAAGCCACTATATGACTAAAGTTTTTCTTTATCACTTGTCATGTGTTTTGAGCATCTACTGTTGATGTACCATTGATTTTCTTATCCTTCTGCATATAAGGCTATACCACATCTTCCGGTCTCTAGTTCTTTCTTTTTCCAAGTTTTTGAACCCAATGAGTCTTTCTCCTTCTGAGATGTTTGCCAAAATTCACTCCTGCATTCAGAGTCTTAATGACCAAAGTTGTTACAGATAGAGCTTTCTATTTCATTTTCAAGAATAGAAACGTTATTGTAGGTCCTTTTTGTGATTACAGACACATTCCTTTGATTTCATGCTTCTATAGTCATGATGGTCTTGTAAGCAACACATTGAGTAGCTTTGCGTCCAAAGTTATGACATGGAAAACATTGGCCATTAAAGAAATTCCTGCGATTATTGAATCTACTGACCTAATGATTGTTGTTTCCATTGACCTTCATTCTTGAAGCAAATTGAGAATGATTTACTTGTGGTTGGTTATAGTTTTTATTCATCCTTGAAGTAGATTGAATCCAATTTACTTGGTGATCTACTTTAAGCCTCTGTTGACGATTGTCAACCTGTTCATTTCTCCTTACTGCATCAAGATAGATTTTGGAGGTTGATGGCTTCTGTGCTTGAGATGGATCTTTAGTATATCTAAGACATGTCTTTATCAGAGGAGAACATTTAACTTTGATAATTTCATCTAAAGTTTCTGATCCTTTAGCAAGCTTAAGATTGAGAGCTCTTGTTTTCTCAATTTCTTTTCTTAGATCCACAATTTTACATTCTAGCTTTTCATTGTGTTTTTCCCTTTCAGCAAGTTGGAATGAAGAGTATCTATAATCATACTCTTTTCTTATAAACATATTCTAAGTTCAGAAATTTCTTCATAGAGACCTTCTTCATCTAAAGCATCCAAGAAATCATCATCTTCAAAAGCCATCAGAAGTCTATAATCATTACTATTTTCATCTTCATCACTATTTGATAAACCATCACTATCTTCATGGGTAAAGTAGCTCTTCTTATTTACACTTTGTTTTCTATAACATTTTTCTTATTCCTTACCTTTATCAAGCTTATCTTTGTGAGGAAATTTGGCCACATAATGACCTACTCTTCCACAAGAAAAACATTTGAAAGGTAGTTTACCTTTGAATCTTCCAGAACTCTCTTGAAGGTTCTTGACAAATTTTGATTCTTCCTCTCCTTCTGACGTATGTCCCGACTCATTGAGTTCTCCTTTTCATGAAGCTTTGAATGCGGCTTCTCTCATATCTAATGGACCCCCTTTTCTCATTTCAAAGGTAGTTAGGATTTCGTGCAGCTCTGACATAGTAATACTCTGAAGATTCTGATTTTCTTCTATGGCAGAAACTTTTGATTCAAACTTAGAAGACAAGGATCTTAGAACCTTTTCAACTAAAGTAACTTATTTTATCTCTTCACTCAAGTTTTTCATGTGATTAGTAATCTCATCTATATGTAGGAAATAATTAGCTACACTTTCATCATTGTGCATTCTGAGAGTTTCATATTGAATTCTGAGAGATTGTTGTTTTGCACGTTTTATCTGATTGTCTCCTTCATGGCTTAGAATGATCTTGTCCCATATTTCTTTGGCGGTTTTGAGCTTCATAACCTTGACAAATTCTGATTGTGATAGACTCCCCAATAGAGTACTGACAACCTTTGCATTTGTTTCATACTGATTTTTGCGTAGAAATGTGTATCCTCCTTCCACGATATCCCAAACTTTTATTCCAAGAGATTGAAGAGAGGTTGTGGTTCTTACCTTCCAATAGACAAAGTTGCTCCCATCAAAGATCGGTGGCTTGATGGATGCCTCTTTTTCGTAGTTGCTCATGATGATAGATCTTCCTTCAAGCTATCAAGCTTCTTCTGAAGGACTTGCTTTGATACCAATTATTGGAAATAATACTGAGAGGGGGGGTGAATCAATATTATCAATTTAATAATATTTCATTTCCATGAATAGATTTATATACACTACTTTGGTTAATGAAACTTGCTTGCATACACAACTATGTTTAAAGCAACCAACATACACCTTGTAAACTGATAATTTAGTCAGTTGATCTTTAATCTGTGTATCATAACCGTATAAGCAGTAACAGGTACAATAAAATAAGAGCAAACAATCACACAGAAGAACACAAGATATAAGGTGGAAACCTAATGTGGGTGAAGACCACCTGTTGGAATTTGTCTCAATCTTATTTTAATAAGAAACTTCTTTTTAGAATATTTTTATACTGGTGCAGTCTTATACAAGTACGTAGGCTTCTACCTGCAGAAGGCTACAACCTTCTCTCGTTCTCCAGCTTCTCCTGGAAGGGAGCTACAACCCCCTTGCTCTTGTACTAGCAAATGTACTATTATGTAGGTGCTGACCTACAGAAGGCTACAACCTTCTCTTCGCCTGCACACCAATAAACACCTAGTCTCAATTACGCAAACCAAACAAAGAAAAGTTGAACAATCAAATCTACAACTTGGGTCCCTCTACTCTGTGTTGCTCTACTAAATCAAAGAGACCATTGATAGCCTAATATAGGATCATGTTAGGGTTTTGACCTAGTCAACCATTCATCAATCTTTAAGTCATGGGATCAAAGTTTATAAATCCTGTAAGCTTTCATCGTATTGGCATTATTATTGAATACCAAAAGAGAACACCGATTAAGATCTCTTGTGTGCTCATGATAATTGTTCCATTTTGATTAAATTGCACTGTCAGCTTATTGTGTTTATATTTATTCTATTTTAAGTCTTAGCTCAGTTCAGCTTGGACCTTTGGGAACCCAACCGCCATAATTTTGCTAAGGTATTATCAGAGCAAAAATCAACGCAATGTCATTTCTCAATTGCACTCCCAAGCGCAATCCTTATCAGGAGTTCTCTAGAACAAGTTATAATGTAGGATTATTTTCAACCAGAAATACGAAGTGAGTACTCTAATAAAACGAAAATGAAATGTCCCAAGTTAATATATTTTTAGATCCAGGTCCAAAATTTTCCATCCAGCATTACCTCTAGTTAATACCCAACCTAAAAACTAGAAGCTCGGGCCAGATATGTTCCAAAACAGTGGAAGAACAACCTCAAACTCTATAGAAGCAACAAAGGGCTTAATGTTGTTATGCTAACTTTCCAATTGCTCAGATCCTTATAAGTAGAAGAAATCATAGGAATCCCACATCTATTAATAATCTAATCTTAATTCCTTATGGAAATCTAAAATGGTGTAAGCCCAAATTTCGGATCCAAAAGAGCAAAAAGATAAATTCCAGCAAATTAAGAAAATTGTAACTAAACAAGCTTACACCGATCTCTGTGTCATGGCGAATCAAAACCAACTCATTCCTCTTGTGAGAACCTACAATCATACCAGTGTTGGCCTCCATTATGTGACTCTCGGGTTAATATCCCAGTATGAATGCTTTTATTTTATGCAATCTCAGGCAATCTTTGAAAAAAAACTGCA
>APFE030626660.1:51189-125250 GCA_000404065.3 Pinus taeda
AGGGGAGAACAAGAACATAGAGTGATAAATGTGAAGCCATAGAGGGAGGAGGGAGAGGGAAAGAAAGAGGGAGGGAGAGAGAGATAGATATATAGATAGATATGGACAGAAAGTGTGTATTTTTGGGGATTGAGATAGAGAGACAATGGGAGATAGAGATATACATGGAGGGGGGAAAAAGAGAGAGAGAGAGAGAGAGAGATCAGGGGAAGAGATAGTGAGGGAGAGGACGAGGGAGAGATAGATAGATAGATATGGAAGGAGAGTGTGTATGTTTGTGAGCTGATATAGAGAGATGATAAAGGAGAGACAGAGGGAGGTAGAGATATAGATGGAGGGGCCAAGAGGAATAAGAGAGAGACAAAGAGAGGGAGGGAGGAAGAGAGATAGATATGGAGAGAGAGGGAGAGAGAATGTGACACATGTTTAGGGGGCTGAGATAGAGAGACAAATAAGGAGAGATGGAGGGAGGTATAGTTATAGATGACAGAGGGAGAGAGGGAATAACAGAAAGATAGAGAAAGGGAGGGAGAGAGGGAAGAAGAGAAAGATAGAGAAAGGGAGGGAGAGGCAGAGAGAGAGAGAGAGAGAGGAGGGGGAGAGAGGGAGGGAAATAGACACATATTAGAAGGTGGAGAGAGAAGAATAAAGAGACAGACAAACACAAATACAGACATAAAAGTTAAATCTAGAAATTCTTGAATATTTTTTTCCTGAAATAGATGTATTGATTTCAGTGTAGTTGTTTTCTAATACTAGTTGATCACTTCACTAGATGCATTGATTTTAGTGTAGTTATCCATTTCTAATCCTATTTAATACCTTACAATAGGTGCATTGATTTCAACATAGATGCTGATTTCTACTCCTATTTGATTTCTTTCACTTGATGCATTGGTTTCCGTGTAGATATTGATTTCTACCCTTATTTGATCACTTGCATTAGATGGATTTATTTTAGTGTAGATGTTGATTTCTAATCCTATTTAATACCGTACACTATATGCATTGATTTCAGTGTAGATGTCGATTTCTATTCATATTTAATACCTTACACTAGATGCATTGATTTCAGTGTAGATGTTGAATTTTCTTTCCCTACTTCTCTCTCTCCCTCTTCTCTCTCTAACACTTCTCTCTCCACACACACACACACACACACACATACACACACACATATATATATCTTCCTCCCTCCCTATCTTTGCCTCTTTCTTCTTCCCTCTCTGCCCCTCTCCATTTATATCTCTATCTCCCTTTGTCTCTCCTTCTAGCCCACAAAACTCACATAAAAATTATTCATGAGGTGAATTGAATTATGTGTTACAGTAATTCAACCATAAATACAATACTTGAATTTTCATCCTAAACAAATTTTTCACTTACCAGAAATGTTTTCTTACTGAAACTGTAAACTATTTATAATTGGTTGCTTTCTTATTATTCCCATTTTTTGTAGAAATTCTCACTGTAGATCACCTGATGCAATGTACTAAAGCAAAATACTTGATCTAGTTCTACTATCAAACTTTGCGGAAGCTTATTCAATTTCAGCAAGATCAATCGGAACACATATAACAGAGAAGAAGAAATCATACACATTAAACACAGAAGAATACTCTGGGGAAAGCCTCAGCTAAAAACCTCGCTATCTGTATTATCATACAAGTGGAAATATCTTAGGATTACACAAAGCTTTAGCTCTCAAGCTATCCAGCTCTTAGTGCAATCCCTCACTACTGCTCATAGACAAAATAGACAATACATATGCCTTCCTTCAGCCCTCCAAGCCTCCTATTTCCTTGCGCAGTTTCTCTTGGGTCCTCCAGCTGCAACCTGTGTGATTCTCACCTCACACACAACACTAACCTCTGAAATAACTACACAATCCTGAAGGAGTTAATTCCTTCTGCATGGATGAGTTTACTTTATAGGAAAATTCCTCCAACTGATAGTACACTGTCCCTTCCTTTCATCTCAACTGGGTCTTTCTCTGAACTGACATGCGTGAGTTATTTATGAGAGAATATTCAGTTATCTGGAGAACCTAGTTGCATGCATGCATGCATTAATTGACTGAACTCACAATTAGTTCCTCGAACTGTTTGGAACTAATTTAACTGGACTTAACTCAGTTAACTGAGCTAACTAATTACAACTCAAATACAACTCATCCTTATCTCCTTAATTAAAGGATAACTTCCTTAATCAAAGGGATAACTGTTGCATGTCTTCACAAAGACTTCATGTTTGATTTTCTCCAACTAATTAACTCAAGATGAATTAATTAATTATTTTTTCAAACAGCTAGTGAGACTAAATTCGAATTTTAATTCTCAATTTTGATTCAAGGACAAATCAAAATTGGAATATATCAAGAAATGCTATTTATAGCAATGCTATTTTTAGCATTTCTATTTTTTGCTATTTCCAACAGAGTTGGAGTATATCCTAAAATGCTATTTATAGCAATGCTATTTTTATCATTTCTATTTTTAGCATTTCTTGTTGCTATTTTCAACAACCCAGAGTCATCTAAGCCATCAAAATCACCCCAGAATCACACCCGACCTGAGTCACACTAGCCCTTAGGATGGTTGGATATTTTCACATGGAGTTTAGAATCGCTGACCTTCACACCATAGAATGCCTTAAAAAAACACCCTGTCACTATCTTCTCTACGCCCCATGGGAAACGTATCTATTTAATCTATTAATGTTGCTGGGAATAGCAATGAACATTTTTTATAGCTCATTTCCTAAACCATGTTACATTTAACACAACAATCGTACAACAAGGAATTAAAATTTTTGTATATCATATTCTATATTTTCTAACTATTATTTTTCCTTAAGAAGTTACAATGATTATATGTAACATGCATGATCTTCATATGTTGTAAACTTCAAGACTACAAAAGGAAAAACATGTGCCTATGATTTGATCATGCGTTTTGTGAGTTGACATAAGAAAAGTGAATGAGACTATTTTGTGGATGTGTGTTTACATTACTAAGGATTGAAATGTTGATTTCTTAGATTATTAATAACAGCTTGGATATATGAATAAATTACATAGCTATATTCCTAACTACATTATTGACTATCGTGAGAAATATAAATGAACTCTAGGTAGAGTATTTATGGTTGATAAACACCAAGGAAGTTGATCAAGGAATTCATGGGGAAGATTTCTTTCAACCAATGTGAAATCTTATCATGCTAGATTAAGTTACACATTGGTGAAAGATGATATTGAAAATAGATAATGCAACTGTTAAAAATCCAAATATTTTGAAAGTTGTTAGCATTGGTGTGCCAAGTTGGTGAAAGCAGGGTGATGTTATCACCCTACGAGGGTTCATGTCCCTCCATTTAAGGTAATTTTTGTTTCATGCCTATTATTACGATAAGAATTAGAGCTAAGTGCAAATCTCATATGAATTTAACAAAATAAATATACCTATTCATGGCTTCTTAGAGAAACAAAAATTGATTTGAATATCATAAAATAACTATATTGATAGTAAACTCTCATGTATTAAAAAGTGGAAGAATTTCCACATCAAGACAATCAAGGAATAGGAAAAAATATTTGAATGAAAATATCATGATGAAAAAACAATCTTTTACACAATCCATGTGACTAGCCCACCAAGAAAAAGGGAAACATTGAAATTTCTACATCCCACAAATAATTGAAAGTTTCAAATAAAATTAAATTCAACTACTTATATATGTGTTTATTTACTTTTTCGCTCCTATTGTATTTTCCCATCCCAAAAAAATTTCTTGACTTAGTCATTTTCTAACTGAAATGCCCAGAAATACTTCACCACTTCGCAAATCTCCACACACTTCCACACCTGTAATATAGTTTTCGCAATTTTGATACTTATTTTTTTTCCTTGTGTTCAAAATGATTCATGAATTATTCTTTCATACATATAATCTCCCACGCATCATTTTCCTACACATATAATCCTTTCACCTATCCATTATTCTTGCATATTCAATCGTTCGCATGAGAAATTTTCTACGTGTTCATGTTTCCACACATAATATCATAAAATTTCATTTTTTCTTATGTTCCATACTTGTTGAAAATCAATGGTTTTCTCCTTTTGAGGCTAATCAAAATATCTTTGAAATTATTTTGATCCTTGAGGTGGAAAAAGTTACTTGATAATTTTTTACATCAATCATATCCGCTTGAACCTTGATAGTATGTTATGTTAATTATCTACATGTCACATCCTACATGTTCACTATCGGGATTACTTAGCTAATCACTTTGATACTATGTTACATGAAGTATTTCTCATAACGTCTTTTTAAGACTAGACATCACTTATTAACTTCCATTATCACTCTTATATGACTTTGATGAAGGTGGTATGTGAAAAAGCAATATCCTATTAAAAACTACCATAAATTGAATATGCTCTTACTAAATGTTCAAGCATTAATATTTCTCATGATATCAAAGTCCCTTGAATGATTAGGGACTCTATGATAGTCCCTAAACATGTTTTAAAAGAATAATTAGATGCTATTAGAGTATTATTGGGGGATAAATTTGGCAGTCTTACTAATTTCATGAAGCCTAAATCAATAAATGGATGGTCATGTTTGTTAATGACAACATCAGCCAATCAACTTATATTGTGAAATTGTAGTTGGATGCTAAATACATAGAAGATGAGACATTTACTCTAAGCATGAAGCAAGACATAACCATCTGTTACACATAATTTTGTCACCATTCAGAAAATGACCCCAAATATGGATCTCTCATTATCCCAAGAACCCTTCTCAGTAATCCCCCACAAATTCAAAAGAAAAAACATTTTCAATATCCCAAGAATCCTGGATTACATTACTTAAAAACCCTAATTTTAAGCATTGTCGCACCTTTTCTAGACACAAACTATGACACCACAAGTTTAGTCATTAACACATGTGCAATCCTTCGCATTGTTCTCCATTACAGAGTGTGACATCCTTTCAACATGGGTAAAAATAAAAACATAAAGTCTAGAACCTTGTTGAGGAATCCTCGCCCAACCAACTAGACCATGAGCTCCTACCTCTTTTGACCTCATCCTAGGAGTGATCAATCTCATCCCCCTTATCATGCAACCAATCCCCTCTAATTGTGGATCTCATCCCTTAGAAGATGTATCTCCATCTTCCTCTCCTCTCTTATAAATGCAATGTAGACTAAAGGAGTGTGGGTTGGCTTTTGAAGTACCCTTATGCTGTCAAATTGAAGAGTGAAGGCTTATCGTTGCAAGAGGAAGGAATGGAGATATCTTGGAAGAGATCTTATGACATCAAGGCCAAAATGGTTGTAATCTTGTCTTCCCATTGTTAATACAAATTTCACTATTTTTCTCATACAATGTGTTTAAAGTTTACATATGTATACAAAAATCCTTGATTTTTTGGTTATAAATAGCTTGAATTCATTTATATACTGTATTCTTTGATCTTGTGTTATTTATGTCATTATAGATTCCATTGTAGGGATTGAAAGTGGAGCACGATCTCAAGCAAACAAAGGATTCAAGGCTTATTTTGGTCATCAGGTAAGTTTACATTTGAATGATTTAAGTATTTCTAGAGAAGAATAAGTGTATTTTGTCATGTGTCTTCTAGACTTAGGTAATGAGTTTAGGGATATCACTCTTTTCCACAAGAGATATCTGTAGAGACAATAAATTGGCAACCATACTTGGGAAATATTAAGTTCTTCAGTGATTTCCTTTGCCCACTATGGCCTTCCATCATCTCTAATATTTTGTTTTGATCCTTAAAATCCAGTTTTTAGAGGCCTTTGAAGAGTTTTTGGGTTTTTCTTTGCATGTTTGTCTGTCTCACTATGCCTTGAGTAACAAAGCAACACTTATGCACTTTACCTTCACAAACAGAGTGAAATCACAATGGTGTCAACTGTGTAAGTGTGATATCCTTAGAAAAAGTCAAATTATTAGAGTTTTACCCTTTGGATCTGAAAATTTTTGTTTGTTGTGATTTTTTGAGTCCGTATTCACCTAGGAAAAGCCAACCTTAGCTTGAATTGTTGTTTGTTAAAGTGTTGAAAAAAATATTTTATTATTTTTCATTGGTGAAGCATTTTTTGGCTTTGGTTTTAAAGAAAACAGGTTTCATGGGGGGGGTGGTTCCAGGGGAAGAATCATGTATTTTGTATTTTCTTTGATTTGAATTTTAAAAAATGGTTCATGTTTCTTTCTTGGAAAGTTGCAATTATTTATTTTCTTGAAATCGCTCATTCCTTACGGTAAATAGGATTCATCGAATTGAAGGGATTATAATTTCATGTTAGTTGCTTTGAAATTGAGTTATTACACTCATTAGTCATCATAAAAATTTGAATACTTTTATAAAAAGAAAATAATTAAATCAATTAAAATATACCAAGGAATTAATTAATCACATCACATTTAGTGGATCTAGGTTAGACGATATGTTCCAATGTCTATAAACATAGGAGTTGTCATTAATTGTCTACATTACATTCTACGGGTGGTCGGTATTCAATCTACGAAAAGTATATTAGAATTCTTCCCATAGAACAAGATGCATTAGACAAAATTATTACCAAATGATCTTCCATGTACTCTTGGGTATATAGGAAGACCCTATCTAGGTTGCAAACCTTCCATAGGTAATTGAGTTAGCCACCTTGTTATTTGTGATACATTGAACATAACATTCAGGGAGATTTCCTGCATGTAATTAAAGATATATTGGAGTTCACAATAGTATTTACTCCTTTTTTGCTATTTTGATTGATACCAATTGTTAATTTAATCATCATACATTGTTACAATTCTTAACTGAAATTCACTTTTTAGTAGATCTAGGGTTGAAGTTGATGACCAAAATTCTAGAATTTACCAATCATGGAACCCCTTTTAACAGGGATCCTAGTACTTTTCCTTGCTTTGGAGATGTTGGTCCTCCTTACATGGCTATGTTATCTCTTCCTAGATTCACGATAGTTTTACCGATGTGGTTTTTTCCAACCTCGTTGGCTTCAAATACCCAAGTTGCTTCACCTCAACCATATACTTCTCCTCAACCTCAACCAAATACTTCTTATCAACCTCAACTAGATATTTTACCTTATTTTGACCATTTACCTTCTTCACCCATCATGTATTCTTTCCTTTCTTCTTCCTCGCCTGATGAAAGTATTAATACTAGCAACCAAGAGGCTAAGAGGAAGAAGAAAATGAAAAAGAAGAAGAAGTAAGATAAGGATGGAGTAAATCAGCCAATCATGGCTATGAAAGTTGATAATTGAGTAACCCTCCAACATGCAATGCAAACCCAAATACCTTTGCAAGATTTGTGTGGCTAACCACTTCCTTATCAATTTTCTTGGTATTCCTAAGGTCTTTGAAGTATGGTCTAAAGATTCTCATAAACTTATTATTGATCCATCGACCAGCGACTCTAAGGTTCTAGGGAAAAAGGTTTAAAATTATGTTTCCATGTAGGTTATGTGAAGGGATTCATCAAAATCACCTTTTCCCTCTGTTGTGCTTATCAACAACCCCCCCATTTACTAGTAAATGGGGACCCTTCCAAAAAATCAATCCTAGCATCTAGTCATGCCTTTATATTTTTATAATAAAATAAGATATCAAAACGGAACTTGCTAAATCATGGAAAATTTACCTTTTCATACTTTAGGCACATAAAGATTTGCAAATGATAAGTTTCTTAAATAAGCACCACATAATGAAAAATCCTAAGAATAACTTTATATTTAGAAAGTCGTGAGTATTAAAATAAACCTTGAAAAACCCACTCCTAGAAGATTATTCTTGCATCGCAAATCAATTAACACAGATCTTCTTTATAAAAAGTTACCTTACGCAATTGCGATCCGTGAAATGTGAAATCATAAAACTCTTAAAAATCATCTTGCATCGCAATTTCAACTTAAAATCATCTCGCATCACAGTTTCAAACCGCGCAGCACTATTCAACAAAGTATAAGCCGATATTTTGAAATGCGATAGCATTTCGCATATCGTATATTGCATCAGATCATATGGCAGTAAGTCTTAATGATTGTTTTTTTTGCGATATAGCGATCAACACTTTTTGCGATATCGCAACTCAAAGGGCACACCTTTCTAGGAGGGTACTTCCCGACTTTCAATGTGGAGTTATGAGCATTAAGTTAAGCATAATGGTTCATTAGTGAGCATTTATTCAAATGATTGCAATCAATTGTGAAAGGGCATTTGACGCAAGTTGATATCTTTAATGTGATTTATAATTAAAGACCCTCTGTTACCTTATTTTCATCTTTCTATTTATTATTTCTGCATTCACTATTAGTTTTATCCTACTCTGCTCTCTGCTTGTAACTTTCAAGAAGAACACACAAAGTAGAACATCTGAAGAAATGGGGAAGAAAGGGAAGGCAACCACTTCAAAGAAATCAAAAATGACCCCCTTGTTTACAGATACCACCTGTAATCGAGATGCAAGGACATCCACATGGGAAACTATGTATCAGCTCTTAGAAGAAGAACAACTGAGAATTATGGAAACAATGATCACACTGGATGGACACGGTTCTTCTGATGCTAATCTGACTGAACTTGCATGCTCATTCCTGCAAGACCAAAGATACTCCCTTATACCAATATGGTTAAGTGGATTATAGATGATGTTTACATATCTGACAAATAATTCAAGACGAAAGGCCAGGAATTCATAGGATCATTTACTCCAGACAACTTGAGGTGCATGTACCATCTACCAAAGTCGCAAGCCATATAAAACGTACAGTTTTTCGAGAAGTTTTCCAAAGAAAATGAAGACTTGGCAAAATGCACAAAGAATTGGTCAAACAATGAAGAAAGAATCAAGAAAGATAAAAATAGTATGTACGCCACTGGTTCTCTTGGTTCTCCTTTTTGTTTTTCTATTGCTATGTTATGTAGATTGTTTGGTAAACAAGACAACACTGAATTCTCTTCAGAATGGTTACCCCTAGTAGATGCAGCTGTCAATGCTATAGTAATGAATTGGGCTCAAATCTTGTCAGACAATTTAGCCACTACAATTTTAGAGTACAAAAGAAAAAGAAGTAGTTCATGAGCGCTTATGTTATGGACGCTATTTGTTTTGGTTCTGATTCTTCTCTTATGGAATGGAAGTGGACTATTCAAAATTCACTTCCTATTCAAATATATCATAAGGTTATGTGGGATTCTAATTTTGCACCAAATTTCTTCAAGATTTGTCACGGGGTTATACTTCTGATTCATAAAAAGAATTACAACCTAGATGCCCCAAGGTTTTCCGAAGAAGCTGAGGTAGATGTTCTTCCTGTAGCCAGATGGTTTGGGGAAGAATTTTTCACATATATCAAAGTATTCGGAAGTATTTCCTCGCCCCATGTTCTACCATTTTATGTCCCAGACAAACTGATGGCTAGAGAGATAGCCTATTAGACATGCGGTGAGGGAGGAATGAGTAAAATACTGAAAGATTCCAAGAAGGCCATTTGGCCTCAATTTCCTGTAACATGCAGAGTATTTTCATTTCATGACTTAGGACATGCTTTTAGAGAGGTTGACAATGTATTATCTTTACAATTACCCAAATCTCTGGGAAGGCAATATGATCCATTTGGTATTGTGAAAAATTTTAATATAATGGTCAAAATTAGAGTATTCACCCATGAAAAAGGCCCCTTTGATGATGTTTTCCTATAGAAAAACACCTTCAAAGAAGAACAACATATGGCTGAAATATTGTTTTATTAGGAAACTCTTGAAGCATTTGATAATTATAGGAAAAAGAGGTTATCTAAGGTCCCATTGGACCAACTACGCATTGAGCCAGTAAGAGATCCTACTCCCAGTGCAAGAACGGGTGGAGATTCAAAAGAGAAATCCAAAACAAGTTCTGGAAATGAATCCACAAAAAATTCTTGCGATCAATCTGAAAAAACAATAGAGAATGAACATAGCAAGAGCGAGGAGTCAATAAACGATATGGCCCAGTCCACAACAAAATCTGATCAGCAGACTTCTCTCATAGAACATGCTGAAGCCACAACTCCCCTTACAAAGCAAGCAAATCTACTTGTAATTAATTTAGAAGAAGAATGGGAAAGTTTCAATAAGGTACTCAACACAGAGGGAGTAATCGCAGAGCCACTAACAAACCCACAAGAGAGGACCACATAAATGGTAATATAAATAACTGTTAGCACTCAAGAAGCAGAACACATTCCCATTGCTTCCACATTTGATATTATATTAAGAATAGAGGAAATTCCTCCTCTATATGTATTCTATAGTCCTCAACATAAATTCATTGTTAGAAGGCAAAGAAAGAAAAGGAAGCTGGATTTTGTGCTCACTCCTGAGGAGGAACCTCTAAATGTTCTCTGGAAAGACCCATCTTCAGACCCATAAGCTAATCTCACTAAACTCTCGCAGGTGGCAGGCGCATATGCTTTAGCAACCATTGACAAAGCAGTAGAGGTACAACTGCTGCTCAAAGAAAAAGAAGATAAAATTTTGTCATTTGAACAATAGCTACAATAGGTCAGTACTAACCAACAAGGAGAAATGCAGTTGGCTAAACTTCAGCAGGAGTTTCAACAAACACAGTTGGCACATCAGAATAGTTTAGATGTTAAAGAGGCATAGTTACAGAACATAATAGAACTGGATAAAGATGATCCCAAAATTGAACAGTTTGTCACAGAAGCACTTAGCCTCAATTCCCAACTTTTACAACAAAAATAATTACTATGCCAGAAGATTTTGCAATGTAATTCTGACTACGAAATGAGTGATAACATCATAGACCAAGTTGTGAAATTACGACTTGAATATGATACAAATCTTAACTAAGTTTCAGACTTCTTAAACTGGCATAAATATGAAGATGGGAAAAGAGAAGACCTGCCCAAAATAGATGAATGACACAAAGAAATCTTATTTGCGAAATGGGATTCTAGGCTCAGAGAGGCATAACAGAAAATGGAGGATGCGGTAGCAGTAACAAATAGCGTCATCAAATGTATTAATGAAAATATTCACAGTGCTAATTTAGTGGCAAAAACCACCCCCGGTTTTCTTCCAAAAGCACAACATCTTCAAGCAGTGTGGAAACAAATGCCCGAGGAAAGGGCAAAGGCAATTAGACAAGTGAACAGGTTGAACTAGGAAGCATACTGGTAATGCCTTGTTGAAACCACACAGCCAATGGATGACCCTGAAGTGCTTGATTACTTCCATCGAGAAAATGGTGCCAGCACATACCAATGTCATATTCGTAGGACAACTAAAAGTTGAAGTCAGCCAACCAACACTCCTCAAACCCATGCTAGATATTTGCAATCTCAAGGACCAGATACAGGATTAGTCATAGACATATTTATTTTTGTTTTTGTTTATTTTAGCTTAAAATGAGGCAGGTCGTTTAAACCTCCTCATCTATTTTTGTAATTTCTATTTTTGAGTTTCATATATTAGTATTTAAACCCCTCTCATGCATTTAGAGAGGGGTCGAGAAATTTTATCAAAAACATTCTTCAGAATGTGCACTTATGCCCCCCACTGAGGAGGTTTTGCTAAAATGAATGGAACGAGATTTATTTTCTACTTGAGTTTAGCATCTACGACTGAAATTGCACTTTTGTACTCTTAGTTGATGTTAAGTGATTTGAAGGTAGATCAATATTGCTAGAGCACATGAGTAGGATGTATTACAAATGGTACTTCTATCTCTTAATGCTTTTTACTTATGTTTCAAGCAATAAATCATTTTCAATTATTTATGTATGAAAGTTTAAATCCTTAATTATCATTATTGCACTTTTGTATGATGATGATTTATTTTTTATGCTGAATATATGAATGACTCTTTATGCGATATATTTCTCATATCGTTTCAGCTAACTTTTTATACGAAACGATCATTACTAGATGGATTCTCTTCTTATTGTGATTGAATGATCTTTATAATCAATTACTTTCAGAAATCATTTTAGATCGCATAAATGAACATTACTCCTGAGATAATCTTAAACTTAGAGATGTTTCTTTGATTATGATAGATTGCATATGATAGTTAGAAGATAGATTAAAGTTTAGAAGTAAGTATTCACCCTATAAAACCCAGAAAAGAAAAACGTCATCCTATTAGCGTAAGCATCATAAATAGATTGGGAAATTGGTCCCATCATCCCCAGTCGGAGCCACTATTCCAAACAAAAAAGGAGTTGTCCTAAGGTCCAGACCAGGTGGTTATCCCCTTGTTGGAGTCCCGATTTTTCGAGTCTTCAACACCCTCATAGCCTCTAAATTGTTGGAAAATCTTACTATTTATCAACAACAACTTCTAGCTAGCTACCATAAGATTTCTTCCAACCTATCATTAGTTGATGAAGTGATTGATCTAATTCCAAGCACATTCAATCCCACTCTTCGAATGGAGAGTGAAACCCATAGTACTTAGTTCTATGAACTGTTAGTTGATCAAGTGGTCAAATTGACTCTATCTTCGGTCAATCCCACTCTCCCCTTAGAGAGTGAAGTTAATACCACTCATGTTCTTCTTGTTACTTCAGATTCCATAGTAGAAGGGAGAATTTCACCCTTTTCTATGGAACCCCCTTCAAGTACCAAATTCATTTCCTTTGATTGGAATATAGTGATAAAGCCTCATCTCCCTTCTCGCATACCATTCCAAATGATTGTGAAGGCTTGTGATAAGATCGTGCATCACACTATTGTAGATGAAGGTGCTTTTGTTAGTATTATATCCTCAACCACTTGGCAAGCTTTAAGTTCCCCTCATATTTTGTCTGTCTATCAAAATATATTGGCTTTTAATAGATGATCCAGTGAACCTTTAGGGATCCTTCCTCAGTTTTTGATTACCTTGGAAGCAAAAACTATTTATATTGATGTTATGGTAGTCCAAGGCCCTTGGATTTCAATTTTCTCCTTGGGTGAGACTATGTCTATGCCATGAAATTTGTCATGTCCATACTCTTTCATGTGATGTATTTCCATCATAATGGAAACATTGTGACTATTGACAAGCTTTCATTTGTTGGTCCCAATCTAACTACCAACCATCGAACCTCCCTAAATGTTCCTTATACACAAGTGGTATCCAGCCCACCATACGTTAATTATGTGGAAAATTATCCCATGCGTTTGCTTACCGATAAAAATGAGCCTCTCATTGTATGCTCGACTTCATTTGACTTAGATCCAATATGTGACATGATGAACCCTTCAATGGGGACACTGGAACATCCTACCCCTATTGAGTCACTTGACATGTATTTCTTCTAGAGAATTGTTCTTCCATTTGTTGGAAACCTCTTGGAAGCCATGATTGAGGTGTGTCTCTTGGCATGTATTCCTTCAAAAGAATTGTCCTCTTGGAACCCATGACGAGTTTCCATGAGAAAAGTTCCTTTTCTATGTCAAGCTCATTAAAAAATGAATCAGGTCATCGTGAGCATAGTTCTTTTCTTATGTCAAGCTCGTTAAAAAATTAATCAAGTCATCATGAGCATAGTTCTTTTCTTATGTCAAGCTCGTTAAGAAATGAAACAAGGTGTCATGAGCATAGTTCTTTTACTATGTCAAGCTCAATAAAAAATGAAATAGGTAAAATAAGCATAGTGTTCTTATTGTGTCAAGCTCGTTAGAAAATGGAACAAGGTGTTATGAGAAAATTTCCTTTTCTGTGACAAGCTCATTAAAATATTGAATGGGCATTCGAGCATAGTTATTTTCGTTTCAAGATCACATAAAAAATAAACCAACCTATGAGCATAGTTTATTTTCCCGTGTCAATCTCATTAAAAAATGAAGTATATCCCCCTCTAATTGATTCGATTCTTTGACTAGATCTCGTAAATGTTGAGTCAATCCTTGTACCTAGCCTCATAAATGAACCTTCATTTCAACTGCCTATTAGTAACCAGTAGTCTACTTAGGCAGATCAAATGAAGCTTGGGGGGGCATATACCTCTGTAGGTTATGCTTGGGGAGGATTCCCCGAAGAAATTTATGCTTAGGGGGAATTGAAACCTATTGCATCCATATTTTTTTCTCTATTTTAATCTTGTGTAAAAATGAACCTACCTCAAGCACAATTTTTTCTCTATTTCAAGCTTGTGCAAAAATGAAATCTATCTTAAGTACATTTTTTCTCTATTTCAAGTCTATGTAAAAATTAAACCTATCTCAAGAATAATTTTTTCTATGTTTCAATCTTATGTAAAAATTAAACCTATCTCAAGTCCATTTTTATTATTATTTTCTAGACCCGTTAAACTCATGAAAATCCCAAGCTTATTTTGTTGTTTTTTCATGCATGTAATACACACATGAAAATATTGAGTTCTTTCTATATTTTTCCCACTCATTACCTAAATTCAAAGTCAGAAAGTGATCTATTTTCCATTATCAACCTCCTTAAACTATGAGAAGTACACGAGTGTACTTTATCACTTTTTCAAACTCTTTAAACTTACAAAAAAATGACATCCTGAATTTACCTTTAAGCTCTGTTCAGACTCTCGAAATATGAAAATATTTCCAAGTACACTTATTTTTTCGAGCTCGTTAAAGTATGTGAAAAATACATATACCTAGTATAAGTTTACCCCTTTTACGGACTACGTAGGCTATTTAGGAAAAAGGTATACTTTGATCAATCATGGCCAAAAGAGTTCTCCCTTGTATTATTTTACACTTTTAATGGCTTGGGGGACTAAATTTACGAAATAGAACACTATGGAGTTTCCTTTTCATTTCTTTTTAGACTCCCTAAACATGAAAAGAAGTCGAGTTACCCCTTCACTAGACTCGTAAAACACATAAACAGTGTAGGACTCGTCAATAATGATGATATTGAATCACTCCTTCCCAGGGTTTGTTAAAAATACTTCGAATGACCTATCCGAATGATAAGCTTATACGACAAACATATCTTATCCTCATCCAGCTTGATAAAAATAAAGAGGTAATTTCTAGAGATGGTGGGGGAAATTTGGAAAAAATAATGCATTTAGTTTATGTTTGGTAGTTGGTCACTCTTGAACATGACATTCCTTCACTTTCCTGTCTGATTGGGTTGGGAAATTTTTTTACCTATCTATGGATCATACCTCCTTCATACTAAATTTTTATCTCATATTGAGATAGTGTTGCCAACTTTGTATAGTGTCGCTAATATGTTCAATAGAAGTTCAACCTTAGTTAAAAACTTTTACAGTACTTGTAGCCTTCTTTCCCATTGGCACTTCCTGAGTTAGTCATGAATTACTTTGTTTGTCTTACTCAAAATACTGATAATTATTTTGTGTCATTTATGGGGGATAAATCAAGGCCCTCTTGCAATAGGTCATTTCCTATTGACTTCAACACATTATCTAGGAAGTTGACTTAGAAATTACCTTTAGTGTTTTGGAACTTGCATGCCTCAATGGCAGGTCTCCTCGCTTTTGACACTAGGTTCACATCATTTACCTTCGATCGAAAGATTCTATGAGTGTTTGACTATAGATCATTTATTCATACTTCATAGATTGTACTAGTGTACCTTGAGAGGCATTAACATTATTGGTGGTTTCTCTCGCATCTGTTAACATTTCTCATCATTGGCTAGTAATAAGATGGTGTCTGCCATCTTCGACTTCGACACATTCATTCACATGGTTAGACACGTACTATTGAGTGGTGATGACAAAGAACCTGGATTTAGTTTCATCCATCGAGGATGTGTGAAATTTTCATGACTGATGTACAAATTCATACCGTATGATCATGGCTATGTTCATATTGAGTCTATTCAAGCATGGAACCATGATGTATGTCTAGTGGCCATGACTTTGATATGTTCAGATGGATTTTTACACATTTCCATACTTAGGTCTAAAGTTATTGATATGTTATATTAAGTATGGGAATGCCTAACTTAGATATTTTTTCATTATGATATTGTATTGTGATCCTTAATTGTCTACTTTCAGGCCACCAACTAATTAATCTTTGATTTGAACTTTCACATGATAAAGCACTTCATCCCTTATACATAGTTTCTGAATTTGCACTTTAGGGGGAAATATATTACACGTCATTTTGTCATCATTAGGAAAATTACCTAAATCTGGATCAATCACTATATGAAGAATCGGTCTTAGTAATCCATTAAAATTTTTGAAGGAAAACAATTTTGAAGATCCCAAGAATCCTAGATTACATTGCTTAAAAACACTAATTTAAGCAGTGTCGTACCTTTCCTATAAACAAAATGAAACACCACAGGTTCATTCATTGACACATGTGAAGTGTGTTGCATTGTTCTCCATTACAGAGTGTGACACCCTTTCAACATGGGTATAAATAAAAAATCAAATTCTAGAACCTTGTTGAGGAATCTTCCCTCAACCAACTAGACCTCAAGCTCCTACCTCTTTGGACCACGTCCCTAGAATGATGGATCTTATCCCCTTTATCATGCAACCAATCCCCTCTAATTGTGGATCTCGTCCCTTAGAATATGGATCTCCAACCTCATCTCCTCTCCTCTAAATACAATGTAGACTAACAAAGTAGGGGTTGGATTTTGAGGTACCCTTGTGCTATCAAATTGAGGAGTGAAGGATTATCATTGCAAGAGGAAGGATTGGATATTTCTTGGAAGAGAACTTATGGAATTAAGGCTAAAAGGGTTGTAATATTGTCTTCCCATTGTTGGTACAAAATGAATTACTTTCCTCGTACGATGTGTTCAATGTTTACATATGTATATCAAAAGTCCTTAATCTTTTAGTTAGAAATAGGTTGATTTCATTTATATACTGTATGCTTTGATCTTTTCTTTTTTATGTCATTCTAGCTTCCATTTCAAGGTTTGAAAGTGGAGCAGGATCTCGAGAAGAAAAAGGATTGAAGACTTATTTCGGTCATTGGGTAAGTTTACCTTTGAATGATTCAAGTATTTCTATAGAAGAATTAGTGTATTTTATCCTGTTTGTTCTAGACTTAGGTCCTAAGTCTAGGGAGATCGCTCTTATCTGCAAGAGTGATTTGTTTGGTTAACACCATCCCACCCATGAAGTACCAAATCAAATAATGGCTTGATAAGTTCTCAAATGAATTCATTAACTCACAATAACTAGCCTGAATAATTAGGATAATGAACATTCAGGGAACCGCCTATATAAATTTTATACTACAATAGTTGCAAAGAGAGAGAGGATTCATTCCATTTGTGAACATTCTGAAATTTTATGACAATTTTTTTTCTTTGAAGCAATTCCCTTTTATCTTCCCAGTGTTTTATCATTCAACTTTATTAAACTTTTTTATGTTTTCTAAAGTCGATCCTTGAATGCATTTTTTTCTTTGTTCCAGGTACTTGTATCACTATTGTTTGGTCCATGGGAGCCCCATCCCAGTCCCTTAGGGATGAATGCATTTTATTTTATGCTTAAGTAATAGTATTTTGTAACCGTGCTTTAAGCACTTGACTTTATTCTAAAACTTAAGTTTGTAAATTATTCTATTGACTCTTGCATGTCATTTGTGATTCTGAAACTTTAATTTTCAAATAAGAAGTAAGAAGGCTTGTGTTTTTTCCTATGCTCTTATGATTTTATATGTGTGAAATCATTTCACAGTTCTATGAGTATCTAAACCAATACTTTATGTTTTTATTTATTTGAATTTGCTTCAAATGTGTTTCATCATGTATATTTATGGATGACAATGTGGAATGGATTTGTGAGTACATAATTTAGTTTTCTATCGTTTCATTTTTACTTTGAAAAACACCTAATCCAATCGTAAGTGCATGCACTAAATGTTTAATTTTTAATATTAAAGTTGTATGCATATAAGAGTGTGACCAATATAGGAGTACTACTCTATAAAAGAGTAAACCTAGAAGCATGTCATAGGAGGTTGATTTTTTTCTCTGTTACGAAAAGAGATCAACATTTTTGGTGATATTTAAAGGTCAACATTCTATGCATTGTAGGTGACTCGTCTTGGCCTAGTCCAACCTCATCTTCCCATTGGATTAGAGGACCAAATAAGCATATCATATCAATTGTATATTGTTGGTACTTTATTTTTCCCTCATTTAGAAACCGGTTCTTTCCGTGGGTTTTGCCTTGTGTTTCCCCCATCATATGACTTCCTCTCATATTTCAATGATCGAAATCACATGATCGAATCTTCATAGCCTAAAATATCCCTCACATTGGAATTATTATTATAATAATAATTATGATTTAAAATCATTATTATATTAAATAAATAATTAAAATTCTAATCATAAAGTAAAAATTACAAAAAAATTATAATATAAGCTATAATTATTATTATAATTATTATAAAATAAAAATTTCTCGCAGAGTTTTGTTTTAATGGTAAAAGTGAACTATTAGAGGCAGTCCATTGTAATAGGTCATCAGTTCCAATCCCCCTTTAAATACTGACTTTAAAAAAAATATAAAACAAAATTAAAAATCAAAATTTCAAAATTATAAAAACTAAAAATTAAATTAAATATAAATAATAATTAAATATATTAAATAAAATATAAATCAAACCACAATTAAATAAATAAAGAAAAATAAAAAACACATATAAATAAAATATGAAATAATTAAAACCCCTCGCTACCTTGCATCCTCCTTTACATGTAAAATATAATGAACGTTTTGTTTAGATTATAAGAAATAAATATGCCTTTAAGCTTTGTCTCTTATCGACCTAAGGGATTTATGCCTTAAGCTCCTCACTTGAACTATATGCATAAGAACTTTGACTCATATAAATGCCGTTCGGAGGTCAAACAAGTTTCCATGCGATATAAAACAACCATCATTCGATTAAAACATCTAGCAGGTTTCGTAAGGTCAAAATGAAGACAATTAACCTATCTTAAAATCATAATGGTCCACAAAGAGAATTTTTACTGCATTCTATTTAATAGTCTATACGTAATTTTTTATTAAAAAAAATAGTAATTATTTTAAGTTTTATATCAGTTTACTTTTTTTACTTAATTTTTTTTTCTTAGTCATTCGTACCATTTTATTTTGAAAAAATTAGAAAAAATTATCAATTAATAAGTGAAGTGAGAATTATTGGTTTATCATAAAAGTTTGTGAATTCATTCGCTTAACAATATATATACTATTGATAGATTGTATGAGTTCTATTAGTTGTTTACGAATTATTGAGAAGCAATACAATACATGATATTGATTCTTGTCTTACTAGTATTACAACAAATAGTACAATAATTCAAATGCTAGAGTATTTTATGTTGGTTTTTATTTTTTTTATCTTTTAATCTTTATTTCTATTTTATGTCATATTTTGTGTGGTATTGTTAATTACTCATCTTGTGTATATGAATATTTATCTTGATTTGCAAGTCCTTTATTATTATAAGTCTCTATTCCATCTATAGCTTAACCACTCTTCCTTTCAATGACACACTTTCATATCATTAACCTGGCCATATTTATTTGTTGAATTAGAAAATCTATTTGAACCACATTAAGTACAGTGAATACCCCTCGAGGTTGAGGGGGGCTAGCCATTGTCACCTGAAGTGGGAGGGTTTTAAAACCTCAGTGAATGTCTTCTTGGGTTGTTCTTAGTTACTGGAACAATTTGAGAATGAACATATATTTTAATTTTGCAAATTACAAAAACTCAAGAAGACCTTGAAAGATGTTGGAAAAATTTAGCTCAACAAGAGTTACTTATATTTCAAAATCCAAAAAGGTGACTTCACTAAGGGATATATTTGAAGCTAAATGAGTCAAATAATCCAAAGAGGCCCTTAACAAGAAGTCTAAGTAAGAAGCTTTTTGAAAAATCTAGAACTTTGAGAAAGAAGAAGCTTATCATATTTGCCCACCAAACAAGGACAATTTGAAAGCTAATAAGAAGGAAGACAAGGGAGAAGGAATAAAGACAAGAAAGTGACCATCCAAAGATTAAAATATGAAGAAAGTTAGGTCCTCTTTCCTTACATGGTGAACAACATCCCCTTCCTACTACACCCTAGAGTTTTACATCTATTTAATGGTGATTGTGTGATGAATCCAAACAAGCATATGGATCAATTCCTGGCTATTTGTGACATCCGAAGGATTGTACATAAAGACACCATGGTTATAGTATTTCTTCAATCTCTAATAGGACATGCCTATGACTAGTATATTTCTTTTCCTATCGTATATTATACCATGCTTACCCAGTTTACCCTAGTCCATCTTGAAAAGAATGAGAAGATTAGAATTTTAATATCTGATTTTTTTAGACCTTGTAACAAATACCTCAAGATACTCACCTTAATTCCCCATTCATATTTGGGTGTTACAAAAATTCAATGCCAACAAATGTTAAATATGCTTTAAAAAATTCACATATTAATACATTACAAGAAGCCATGAGGAAAGCGTAATAAATGGAGGAAGATATGTTAGAAATTAATTTCAATCTAGATATTGTTCTTGGAAAACTACAAATAGAAATTTCCTCCTTAAAAGTATCAGAAACAAAGAAGCCAATAGTGGTTCAAAGTAATTCAGATACAACAGTTGGAAGAGGAAGTTTCCATGGAAATCCTCCCAATGTGAAAATTGTTCTTTCATTGGAAGAACCATCTCATTTGAAAATTGATTTAGAAATTTCCAAATTGAATAAAATAGTAAAACACATGTAGAATGAAATCTTAATATTAAAGAGAGGGGATGTGCAGAGGCCTTGACCTCAACAAAATATTGGGTGACTAACATATGTTTTTTACAGAACAGTCTGATCAAGGTCATAATATGAACAATGCACCTCCAAGGGTACATAGGCCTCCAAGAATTGAAAATCCAAGTTCTTTAGTAATGGAAGATGAAGAAATTCGAGAAGAAGACATAGAGTTGCCTAAAAGTCTTACAAAATAAAATTCAAGCACCTCATAGTTTACGGAAATGGGATATGACCAAGTATTTTCATTAGAAGAAGAGTTTATACTAGACAATCAAGAATTTATGGATAAACAAAACATTATATAGGAAAGCACTCAATTGAATAAAGCAAAAGTAAAGGGTCCAACTCAACACACAATATAAAGAATCAAGAAAAAATATTAGCACAAAGAAATGTGTAGCATGAGAAATATGGACTAGCCTAAAGAAAATATAATAATCTAGTAAATCAAATTCAAATGTCTTATCATATTATGGATGACTTACACAAACTCCAAATCAATTTACCATTTTCAAAAATGATAAATATTCCTCAACAAAGAGAGAATCTTCTCAAATTTCTCAAAATGAAGATACATCCAATATGAGAATAGCGATAATTGTTATCTCTCATAAGTAGAAGATCCCTACTCCTACTATCAAGTCTTGAGGTAAAGTTCCTCCTTTTTACATATCACTAGAAACTCCAAAATTTATATTACACAATTATTTGGTAGATAGTTGTGTGACTGATAATATCATCCCACTCTACATCATGGAAGAAATAGGTTTAAGTTGCATTAGGTACTATGAGATTGGAGAAATTATTTGTGCAATCGATTCAAGGAGGGTATCAGCTTATGGTGAGATCAAATATTTCTATGCTTCTATAAGTTTGACACCAAATATCACAATTATTTTCATTATAATATTGTTGGACTTACCTCTTGCATATGGAATCATCTTAGGAGAATGGAGTCTTCCTATAGGATGATACATGATGCATGATAGAAGTTGTATGATTCTTCCAAATAAAGATAGTCATATGATAAGGGTACTATGGAATTGAGGAATCCTACATTTTTTGAGGAAAAATAGGTTAATGGAGTAATCAACTATATTGAAAATGGCCATGGAAATTATGCCATATTGAACAATGTAAATATTATAGATAATAATAGTGTAAATGTATCCCAAATTTGATGGAAAATGTTCTTCGGTGGTGCTTGTTGAAGAACGGGACCAGGATCTAGTATAATATTTGAAAGCCCATATGGAGCATGTTTTCCATATGATTTAAAATTTATTGTTTACCTATATAAATGATGAAGATGAATATGAAGTTTTAGTTCAATATTTACTTCTTGCTTAGCGGAAATGGATTCAAAACACTATTTCTATTGGAGATTCAAAATTAATTCTTAATCATATTTGCAAGAAGTACAATATCAATAAGAGTAAACTAAAAGATTATGTAGAGAATTTGGGAATTAATAGAAAACTTTGTTTTCTTTGAAATAAATTTTATTATGAGGGAGAAAAATCAAAAGTTTGTTTCCTTAGAAGTGGTAGCTTCTCTATTTAATTATAAATCAACTAATAATTCATATCATGTTGAGGTTTTGTTTCATCCATTTGTCCCAAATAATTAAGAAAATTGGAAAAAAATGACAATGAAGGACATATCATTGATTTTCTTGATCAAGAAGATGATGTTGGACATGGAATCCCCCCACAGCACGTTTTGGGGCTCAAGGCCCAAGTTTTGGTCAAATATGTTGTAAGACTCCACGAATTGCGGCCACGGAGCGAGAAGTATAGGTTGAGTCATAGGGTTGTATGCCCTAAGTTTTGTAATGTAATGTAATGTCATGTCAGCCTACCCATGGTCCGGGACCATGGGATTGTATAAATAGAGCGAGGCTCTAAGTTGTAAAGATAACGAAGAAGAAGATAGATGAATATGAATGGTTCGAGCATAGAGTAAGAGTTTAAGTGTATTGGGTCATAGTAGAAGGGAGAGGCTCTGTAGCTGAGTGCGCAGAGGCCTAGTAGAGTTTGCAGCTGAGTCTGTGGACCCCTGCAACTGAGTGCACAGGGCGAAGTTGAATCTGTAACCCAAGAACAAGAGTAATAAAGAGAAGTTTGATTCTAAATATTATGTATCTGATTTTGTATGATTTTCTAAGCATTTATATTATTTTATTTATCGCGCGCACTTATATGAATGCTGCATATACTGTTAATTATCACTAGACTTGCACAGATAAGTTAAGTAATCAGATAATAACAGGTTAATAGTAAGGAACTTGGGTAATAATACGGATTATGCCCCAAGTAGGGCTGCACGAAGGCAACATCATAGGTTGTGAGGGACTAATAGATACGCGTAGCGACGTGCGCGCAAGGTCAAACCGCGGACCTCTAGAGCTCATCAGACATCCCCAAGGTGCGAAAACCTGGTTCTAGCACTCTCCTATACTACTTCGGGTGAGACCTCAGTCATCGCTCAATGGACTATTGCCGAAAGGGCTAGTAGTACCGGGATTTGTTTGATTAAATCACCTCTGAACCTGGGTCAGGCCCATACAAGCCAACAAATGGTTTCGTTGTTGGGACCGAGATCTGCATAATGGATGTCTAATGTCGTGTCACTGGAATCCAACGAAGAAAGAAACTGAAGAGTAGTTGGACAAGAGGATTCATGAGTTCACGGCACAAGAAAACAAGAATCCGTGAGTATCGAAGGAGCAGTGGTTGGAGCACTACTTATATACGAAAATACATGGAATTTTCTTTGCATCCTTTCCTTCTGAGCTGTACAAGTGGATTCCAAAGCTAGCAAAAAGTCAAGGAAGGTGTAGGCTCGACAAACCAATCGTGTGGACTCTGGAATTAGTGCGCAAATTAGAAGCATCAAGAGATAAGATCGCGCGAGCTGTGGACCATTGGCTCGACCGAATTATAGGATGATTTATCACCGAGTTCGCAGTAGATACTACTGTCAACTACAGTGAGGCGGAGCGACGCTTCCTCAAAGGACCGCGAGTGGGAAGATCTACAAAAGCGGAGGTAGTGAAGAATTAGAAACCAATCCCTTAATTTCACCCTCGCGGGAAAGTGAGGAAGAGCTCGTGAAAGTTTCTCTGAGAAGCGCAATCAATTTGATAAGGCAGCGAATTCCGCGCTTACCACCTCCACCTACACTGCCACCCGTCTCACCCCCCTCACCTCCATCTCCACCCACCCCACCTCCGCCACCACCATAATTCAATATGGCGAGTGCAATCAAACTACTGGTATTTAGAGGAGTAGGGAATGAAGATCCGAACCAGTTCTAGCTCATAGTAAGGGCGGTATGGGAAGCACATGGAGTCGTGGATGACAATATCAAAAAGGCTACGTTGGTTAGTGCGCTGTAGGATCACGCATTAACTTGGTACATCAAGCATTCTAATGATCATCCAAACACAGGAATTGTAGAAATCTAGACCATGCTGAACAGGGAATTCATCAGGCCAAAGTCGGAGACACAATCAATTATCGAGTTTAAGGAGATCGCAATGCTCCCAGGCGAGACCCCCTAGGATCTGGACCAAAGACTGAAGGGTATGATTCGTGAAGCCAATATGACTTTGACAGATGGATAACACTACGCATAGTTTGTAGCTTCACTAACATTGCATCTAAGGACGGCATTGTCACAGCAAAAACTTTCCACCCATGCCAAAGCTTTGGAGATGGCAATGAGATTGCATGAGACCCCTATACAAGACCATGGTCTAGGAGTCCAACAAATCCATGCACAACTGCAAAATCTGTGTCTAGAGATGCAAAGTTTGAAATAGGAGAGGACACCTCGGCTAGAGGCGCGCAAGGAGGTATGGTGCATAAAATGCAAAGGCCAGGGGCATGACAAAGACCAATGTCCAGTGTTCATAAATTACTTTGCGGGAGGAGGGTCAATGCCATTAAGACCTAAGGCACAGGCAGGACCCAACACGACGCCTGCACTATGGTGCGCGATCTGTCAGATGGGAGGAAAATACACTACGGATAATTGTCATCTATTGCAGAAGTATACGTAGAAGTCCCAACAATTGTTTTGTAATTTTTGCATGTCGGTAGGCCATGATGAACGCACCTACAGAGGCTACAAATTAATTATGGATCGGACTCCTGCCTATAGGGTGCAGACCGAAACAGGAGCAGTCGACCCAAATGCAGGAATGGCGCGCACTGGATTTTAGGGGTGTGGTCGAGGTCGAGGTGGAATGGGACTAGGAAGGGGTCACAGACAACTAATCTATTACAATTGTGGAGGGCCAGGACATTATGCTCGCGATTGTACAAACCCGACAAGGACATCATGTTTGTACTGTACTCAGTTTGATCATGAGGCAGAAGACTGCCCTTCGTTGATAGTGAGGATGCGCGAAAAAAGGTACTCCAGCCCCCTCTGACTCAAAATTTGAAAATGATGAGGTCTGAATTGTGCAAAGAAGACCCGAATGTAAACATGATGCTCAGGAGCGGTATGACCACTGGCGATGATAAAGGTAAGCAGATAGAAGAAAGTGCATGGGTTCGCAAGGCTCCTGCAAAGGAACCTGAATTTGATTTAGAATGTGTGAAGGAGACATTCATGGAAGCTAAGAAGAGCTTAATGGAGGCCTCCACTTTAGGTAGAAAGGATCAAATAGAACTAGGGATGGATCCTTCAATTCTCACTACCTTTATGGAGACATGCATGAAACTGCTATGTGACAACAAGGTAGTAAAAGGACTATAGGAACTTATCACTAGGTGCACGGGGTCAGGAGAACTGTGCATGGTATGGAAACTTGGAAAGCATGCATTACGCATGGGAAGGGAAATGAGGTTGATTGCACAAATTGGTTAATATGATATGGATCAGGTAATCCTAGATCTCGGATCAGATGCGAATGTACTACCAAAACAAACATGGGAACGCATGGGCAAACCGCGCTACATTGGTCTCCTATTCAGTTGCGAATGGTGAGCCAACAGAAGATCTTGCCCATGGGAAGATTGCAAGGGGTCATGGTGGATATTGAAGGTGCGAGCGCGCAGGCGGATTTTGAAGTGATAGAGATTGTCGATGACATTAATCCCTATCCCGCACTACTTGGAATAGACTTGGCCACTGATATGAACGGATTCATAAGCCTGAAGAAGTGCAAAATTATTTTTGAAAAAAATCACTACGTGTAGTAGTACCGCTAGATCCATCCGAAGGAGTGCGATACACTGAACCAGTGCATGACGATGATAGTGATGATGATCTTGATTGCATCTACAAGATAACTATGCGAGAGCAGGATTGGGTGAATCTGACTGCAGATGGAAGGATTCTGTGGGAGCGTGAAAGCTCCCACACTTCGGATTCAGATGAAGAAATAGCACGATGGTAGAATCGGCTGCATGAAGTAACAACGCTCAACTGCAATAAAATGATGAGATCACTACGCTGCGTGACAATAGAGGCAAGGGATCTGCCTATGTATGACAGGTTGACAGTGGTGGATGAGTTCATGAACAATTTTGAAAGCACAGTACCAGAACAGCAGTGGTACGATGCTCTGAAATGGGCACTGCGCATAACACCCACAAGATGGTGGGGTACACATCAAGGAAGTTTTGAGGATTGGCGTGGATGCAAGAGGATGATGCACCTATGATTTGGAAAACCCCTGCTAAGGATGAGAGCCTATTACCAAGGGTAGAACAACTTGCGTGCCCACCTTTCCTGATGGGTATAGACATATGACATGCAACCTGCATAAGCGCACACCACTCCGAGAATAGAGAATCGGAACAGAATGTAGCACCCAGAAAGGTGAAGCATGCCAAGAATTATCCACGGATAAGCATTTGATAGGGTGTGCGAAGTACTGAACAAGGTTCACACGCAAAACACACTGATTGGGAGCTGCGCGTACCAGCAATTCAATGGGCCTATAGGACCATGTGTGAAACCGTGACCGCAGAAATGATTCCAAAGGTGCGGAATAGAGTAGGGACCATAATTTTTGAAGAGAATGCAAAGAGGAATCCACATGTAATAGCGCCCATAGATGTGATAGTGCGTGAAGCCCAGGATGATGAAATCACACAGCTACGCGAGGTCGAACACATAAGGCTTCAGGAAGCCATTCGGCGAGGGAACTTTAGACTTCGCAAACTCGAAAAGGATCGGGCATAACTGAGGAAGAAAGGCATTTTGATGGACGCAGAGGTCAAGAGGCTGGAAAACAAGATCAAGCAAGCATGTCTCGTCGATAAACCAAGGATGGCAAGGCAAGGTGCGGCTGATCATACCACTGAATTAGAAGCCTATCACTGAGAATTTATGACTTTGCTACCATGGCTACGACTTGCATGTCACCAAACACTACAACTAGGGGAGCACACTACATAAATAATTAGGATAGATGCATTTTAACCAAATATCCAAGTAAAGAGAGAAAGACAAGTGACTAACAATGATAGAGGAAAGATAGTGCATGATTCTTTTAATTTTTTTATTTCTATATTTTCTTTGACATGATTGATCCAAAATATAGGTTTAATATTTTGCAACCAATTATGTTTTTTTTTTTTTTTTAGATACGTTCTTAAATAAAATACAATGGGATCATATTTAAGAGAGAGAGAGAGAGAGAGAGAGAGAGAGGTGGAGGGGGAATAGAGCACAGGAGAGAGACATAGAGGTAGGAGAGATAGGGAGAGAGGAGGAGATGGGAAGGGAGAGAGATATGGATTTGGAGGGGGAATGAGAGGGAGGGAAGATCAAACACAATGAAATAAAGAGGTGGAGAGAGAGAGGGAGTGATAATGGAGAGATGAAGATGGGATGAGGGAGAGAAGAGATGAGGGAAGAGAGAGAAAAATAGAGGATAGAGATAGGGAAAGAAGGGGAAGAAATATACAAGGAGACATAGATATGGAAGTGGGAGAGCGAGAAGGAGAGAGAGAGGGAGATAATGACAGGGTTGGAGGTTGGAGAGAGTGTGTGTGTGATGGGGGGGAGAGATAGAGGCAGGGGGGATAGAAAGGGAGAGAGATGAAGTAAAAGAGAGGGGACTTGAGAAAGAGGAGAGAGACAAGGCGAGAGAGATATGGAGTTGGAAGGGGGAAAGAGAGGGAGGGGAGAACAAAGAAAATGAGAGATAGAGGTGGAGAGAGAGAGGGATTGATAAGGTAGAGATGAAGATGGAATGAGGAAGAGAGGAGATGAGGGAAGGGAGAGAAAATGAGAGGATAGAGATAGGGAAAGAAGGGTAAGATAGAGACAAGGGGACATAGATAAGGATGGGGGAGAGAGGGGGGTAGTAAGAAGGAGAGAGAGAGGGAGATAGTGATAGAGTTGGAGGGTGGAGAGAGAGTGTGTGTATGATGGGGAGGAGAGACATAGGGAGAAGGGAGAGAAAGGGAGAGAGAGGAAGGAAGAGAAAGATGACTTGAGAGAGAGGAAAGAGAGAGGGGAAAAGAGAGATGGAGTTGGAAGAGGAAGAAAGACATAGAGAGAGAAAGGTGGAGAGGGAGATGGAGTGACAAGGGAGAGATGGAGAGATGACGCGAGAGAGAGAGAGAGAGAGAGTGATTTGGGGGTGATAAGGAGAGACAACGTTGGATATAGATATAGATGGAGGGGGGAGAGATGACAGAAGAGAGAGGCGAAAAGAGAGAGAGAGAGAGAGTGTGTGTGTGTGTGTAGGTTGATATAGAGATAAAGAAGGAGAGATTGAGGGAGATAGAGATATAGGTGGAGGGGTAAAGAGGGAAGAAGAGGGAGAGAGAGAGAAAGAGAGATGTGTTTATGGGCTAATATAGAGAGACAAATAAGGAGAGATGGAGTGAGGTATAGATATAGATGGTAGGGGGAGAGGGAATAAGAGAAAGATATAGAAAGGAAAGGAGAGGTGGAGAGAGAGAGACAAAGGAGAGAGAGAAGGATAATGGGAAGGAGATTGGCATGGAATGGAAGGTTGAGAGAAAGGGAAAGAGACACAAAAAAAAATACATACATATAAGTTAGATCTAGAATGTCATGAATATTTTGGTTTTTCACTAAAATAGATGCATTGAATTCAGTGTAGATATCAATTTCTAATCCTATTTAATACCTTACACTAGATGAATTGATTTTAGTGTAGATGTTGATTTATACTCTTATTGATTGCTTGCATTAGATGCACTTGTTTCAGTGTAGATATTGGTTTCTAATCATATTTAATCCCTTGCACTAGATGCATTGATTTTAGTGTAGATGTCAATTTCTAATACTATTTAATACCTTACACTAGATGCATTGATTTTGGTGTAGATGTTGATTTATACTTCTATTTGATTGCTTTCCATGGATGCATTGGTTTCAGTGTAGGTAATGATTTCTAATCCTATATGATCGCTTGCACTAGGTGCATTGATTTCAGTGTAGATGTCAATTTCTAACCCTATTTAATACCTTACACTAGATGCATTGATTTCAATGTAGATGTTGATTTCAACTCCTATTTGATTGCTTGCACTGGATGCATTAGTTTTAGTGTAGATATTGATTTATAATCCTATTTTAGTGTTTGTAGTAGATGCATTGATTTTAGTGTAGATGTTGATTTCTAATCCTATTTGATTGTTCACACTACAAGCATTGATTTTAGTGTATATGTTGATTTCTAATCATATTTGATTGTTTGCACTAGATGCATGATTTTAATGTAGATGTTGATTTCTAATTTGATGCAACTAGATGTACGATGTACATTAATTTCAAAGTAATTAGATTAATAGTGTGCATTTATTTCAGTGTAAGCATATATTTGCCCCCTCCATCTATATCTCTATCTCCCATTGTCTCTCCTTCTTTATCTATCTACCCCCCAAACACACTCAATCTCTCTCTCCATATCTATCTATCTATGTCTCCATCCCTCCCTTTTCCACTCCCTCTTTCTCTCTCCCCCTTCTCTCTCTCTCTAACACTTTTCTCTCCATATCTGTATCTCTTTGTCCCTCCCTATCTTTGCCTCTCTTTTCTTCCCTTTCTCCCCCCCTCCATCTATACCTCTATTTCACCCCCAAAACATACAAACTCTCTCTCTCATGTAAGCATATAAACATTATTCATGATGTGAATTGACTTTTGTGTTACAATAATTCAATTATAAATACAATACTTGAATTTTCATTCTAAATAAAATGTTCACTTATTTCTTCCTGAAACTATAAACTATTTGTAATTGGATACATTCTTATTATTCCCATTTTTCATCATTTAACATTTTTTGAAATTGTAAACTATTTTTAATTGGCTACATTCTTATTATTCCCATTTAGATCATTCAACATTGTTAATGACTTTGCATTCAAATGTGGTAATAGAAAATAGCTAATACTATGGGCCAATATTATAGCTTATCAATACCACATGCACAAAAACCATAACTCATTTAAAAATCAAAATATTTTATAAATATTTTATTTTTATAGCAATTTTTAACTTAAATCTAATAAAAAAAATACGAAAAAATGATGTAAAATCCCCTAAACATTTTAATTTGGTAAAATAATAATAATCATTATAATTATTAATAAAAAAAATTATGAATCAAATTACATAAAACTAAAAATAAAATAAAATAAAATTATAACCTAAAATCAATAAAATAAAATTATAACCTAAAATCTTTATAGATGTAAGTACATCAATTTATGTGATTGAAAAAGTGAATGGCATCGAATATAATTTCCATCACAAAGATAAGATAAAAGCATGTCATAGATTTATATACATTCTTTTAAAAATATTGCAAGAAACCACCACATCTTTGTGCAATTGTTGGAATTCTAAATTCAACAAAGGGGCCAAATAAACGGTTGAACAAATAAAGCAAACGACCAGAAAGAGTTTAAGAAATATATATATATATAACCTTAAAAAAATATATAATCTAAAACACTCTAACATAGAATCTACTAGTCTAGAATTTGATGCATAGAATGTTAGCATATGTTTACGTCACGTCCCTATGCATTGAATGTTTCACTACCGCGACCACACAATTTCTGGCTGTCAGTTGTGACAGTGACCCGACGGTTGACATGGAGAATATAGAGGTAGGTGCAGGAGTATGCCAGGTTTATGATGTAGAGCATAAAATTTTTGAGCATATACTTAAATTGTATGTGTAGTTTATTGAAGTGGAGGAATTGTTTGGATATTTAAAAGTGATTGGTAATTAAGAAAAATAATTTAAGAAATTTTACAGTAGTAATGTTGGAATTATTTTGAATCATATTTTTGACAGCGGTGGAAATGGATTCAACAAAATCAAAAAAATTTAAAGCACCTAAAATCTTAAAATTTGATAACTATAACTTAAATTTACAAAACACCTTATCAAAATTTATCAAAATATAACAAAAATTTCTATAATATTCAAAAAAAAATAATAATCCTATTATGAATCCCATCAAAGCTATCACTAATTAGTCTTGTTCTAGAATAAAAGTTCAAATCTGTCGTATCAGTGGTATGACAAAGGAATCAATTTCAAAATGGCAATAAATAAGGAGATGGATGACTTGCCTAAGTAAGTGGTCGCCTCAACCAGCTCTAGACCTTTGGCCTGCGGATATGCATTAAGGAAAATAAACCTCAATAAGACTATTCAGCCACATGTGCAATGTTATTAAATCGATTGGAAATGTTAAATAGCGATGCCAATGTTAAATAGGCAGCAATGTTCTCTATAACTTAGGCATGGATCTGAAATAATGCATGGATCTAGATAATCGACTATAAATGACCATAATTGCACAAATAAGATGAAATCCATGGAAACCAATTAGAATTCAAATAAATAAAATTAATATTTTTGAAAAAATAAATTAATTTCATTTTATAAGCTGAACATTATACATTTTCATTCAATTTTAGTCAAATAGGAAGCTAATAGTTGGTCAATGGGATAACAAATGCGTTATCTCTATTATATTTAATTATTTTTAATATAATTTAATCACTATGTAACTTATTTTAATTTATTACTTTAATTTTAATTTTATTTGACTATTCTAACTAACTTTTATTTTTTCTCTTTATTTCGCTCCTACAATATGTCTATTTCTCAAGATTCATTTTCATAGAGGGTTATTTATCCTTGGTCTCTCTTGTTATCTTTCAACACAAATCTCTATTCTTGATGATGGGTGAAGTGTTCACTTGAAACCTTTGAACAAAAACGCACAATATTATTCCAAAAACATTTGTCCAATATGATGACTAACTCTGGAAATCTTCGAATAAAGATTCAAGAATAATTTCATTTAAATTATTATTATTATTATTATTATTATAAGCCTTTTGCATGCCCAAAAAACCATAACTCATTTCATATGAGTTTCCCAATTGTCAAAAGCACAGTTTGACAACGTCATACTTTTTTCACATCACATTTTTTTCCAATCAATCAATTCAATAAAATGAGTAAAGATACATAATTGTTTTACAGATAAATTTCATGCTTCGATCTACTATGAATATTCTATAATATTCCATGCATGTTAAATCTCTACCATCCATCTAATACTTACTGATATATAAATTAAAATTCTAAAAACCAACCCTATTTCAAAATAGACACATCTATAAAAATTAAACACTTCTATTTATACAAATTAAATTATAACTTTATTTTAAATTATTATTATTATGAATTATAAAAAGAATTAATATAAATTAAACATGTAGCAAGGTTCTTAACCATGGAGATTCTTAATACACAATGTTCGAAAATATGTATAATTGCACAACTCCTTTGGAATAAAGACCTCGAATGCATTATAAGAGAGGTCAAGTACTCCTAACACTTTTAACTACCCAATCTCATGTGGAATTATTCCACTAAAATCATTTCAGGAAAGATCTAAGTATCGCAATAGAGAGAGGTTGTCAATATATGGGGCTAGTGTACCATTCAATCCACAAGAAGGGAGTAAAATTGCAACTACTCTTTTCATGTTAGGTTTGCATGAAATTCTATTCCAACAGCACACATTATCTGGAGAGAGATCCATAGCAATCGTATATGATGCCCCTTTTGAAGCTCAAAAGTGCCTCCACATCCCTTTTATGGTGATACACGACCATGGATGATGGGAACAGAGAGGGTTACCCCATCATATACCACCCATTCAAAGGAAGACGTTGAAGATAAGTTAATTGTCACGTCTCCACGCTAGTGGAAACTCTAAGTCCACTTGCGAGTGTCATGCAACACCGACTAGCCTTTTCATTTCACCGCTACTTGTAGTTTCAGAGTATGTCTACTACCAACACTTAGTTAAATTTCATTAAGTGTTCACTTCTTCTTTTAACATGTGGCGTAATTAACTTCAATTCTCTTCTATATTCATTCATCATCAATATGCAATGAACAAAAATGTACACATAAACATATGGGAGGGGAAACTCCCAACAATTCTCCCATAATACTTAAAATTAACTTCTTAAAGTATTTTTACAAGTTTACAAAGTTTTATAATGTTGTGTAGTATGTCGTACAGGCCTGCCCAACACTTTCCAACTTCGCGCAGTGTCTTGCACTTTTCCTGACCGCATCTCGCCTATCGTACAACAACAACCCATTGTCTTATGCAACCCATGCCAAACTCCTCATGCAGCTCATGCCCAACCCCTCGTGCAACCTATGTCCACCTCTTGTAGCCCATGTCCACCTCATGCAGCCCGTTCCCACCTCATGCAGCAATGGCCCACTTCATGTAATATGCCTGCACTATAGAGAAACCCCTAGTCTTCATTCAGTCAAGATGCAAAATTGTCATTCAGAAATCCGCATTGCCCACCCTATGCAAGCACATGGCCCGGTTGTTGCCTATTGCACGTGGTCGCCTTGTCACACTGTGGTACACCTTGCGACACCTACACAAACCCTGAACTGTTTTTCACAACTAGAATTCACCCACATTGTTCGTTCACCTCTGCCTTCACTCTACACTTATGTGTTATGCAAATTTCAGTTGATTGATGCCATGAACAGTTTGTCCCTTCATTTTATTTATATGCCTCTTGCCAAAACGTTTTTCCAAATGACATGTTTGTTCAGCCTATGAGTCATCCTAAACATTCCCCTACCTGTCCAGCTAACATGTTGAACGCCCCGAATGACCTTTGCCTATGTTTGGGTGGATGCCCTTCATTGGGTCCACACGCTCCTACCCGTTTTCACACTGCCTTGGTCACTTGCCCATCCGCACACCTTGTTCGCACATTTGTCCACATGCCCATTTGCACGTCTGTCTACATGGCCTGCCCTGGTTGCTACATGCACGCGCTCACTGTGTTGCGTGCGCACCCATCGCTATGGCATTCTCACCGTTATGACCCATCACACATAGGTTGAACATGTTCAGGCACCCCACCTTAGTGCAGACGTGCGCCCTCCTAACTCGTCCACATGTTTAGTTAAACATGCCCACTACCCATTTGTTAGGTCCCTATACTACTAAGGTAACCCCTTATTGTTATTAGTACTACCCCCTTATTATATTGTTGTGCCCATGTGGTCCCCATATTGTTATTATTGTGCCCCATAGAAGCCCACTATTGTTATTATTATGCCCTTACATTATTATTGTTATGACGGCTCTAATTATATTATGACCCCTTAGACTCCTATATATAGAAAGGAGGTCTTGTCATTTGTATCATCCAAGAATTGTTCATTTGTGTAATGTAAAGGAGTTTTCCCCCTTCAAGAGGCTTATTTTGAAGGCGTTGATCTCTCTTTTATATATTTTTGTGAGCTAGTTTCATAACATTTGGTATCAGAGCTTTGGATTCTAGGGTTTTGCTGCTCCAAACAGGTCATCATGGAATTTTCGCTATAACATTTTTTCTGCGATGTTTCAGAAGCTAAAAACAAAACCCATTTGAACCGAAATCTCACTAAACCTCAGGCCCCAATTTCAGATCTTGTTACGCTATAGTTGTGGTGATATGATCTAAGGAAGTTACGGTTTTTGCAAGCTCCAAAATTCCATCTCAAATAAGTCAGTGTGGAATTTGCGCTATAATTTGTTTTCTACGAAGTTTTAGATTTGGAAATTAAAAACCATTTGTGCTGAAAACTTGGTGAAGCTCGAGTCCGAATTTCAGATCTTGCTTCGCTATATATTCGTAGATACAATCCAAGATATTTAGGGTTTCTCTCGGCTCCCCAATTACATCCCAAATAGGTGACCTTGGGAAACTCATCATAACTTTCTCTTTGAGCATCAGATTGAAATTTCGTAAGAAGTTGCAGAACAAGGACTAACTTTATTTTTGTGTGTATCAGTTTCAGGTCCTAAGGTTGAAACAATGACACGTGGAATTTCATACAAGTTCGCTCTACTGAACCAGTCTATAATCAAGTCATCATGGGAGATTCTGCATAAATCTTTCTTATAGAATCCAATTTCGATCACACTGGTGGCATTGGAAAGAGGACGCAGAGGGCTACCACAGTTCACAATTCTAGACCTTGGAGGGCTGTACTTTCACAGATACAACAGATTCAAGATCGAGATCCTAAAAGAAAGAAAAAGAATTACTCGAATCAAGAAAATAGAAACACCGAGTAATCAAAATGGGATGGATGTTTTGAAGAATGCGATCGAAGCTAAGATAAATAGTTTTATATATGCCATGGAATCTGATATTGATGGTATGAAAGCCTATTGGAAGAAAGGCATGGAATATTTGAAGAAAGACAAGGAAGGTGGGACAAAGCTGCTACAAGAAGGCCTCCTAATGACGAAAAGGTAGTAGAGGAAACTCATGATGAGAAAAAAATAAATGTTAATCATGATTTCATAGAATTTAACATTGGATTGAAGACCCACCATATTCCAAAGATTGATATGAGGAAGTTTGATGGAAAGGATCAAGAAACATCAAAAGAAGAGGATATACACCAGGAACCAACCCCAAAGAAAGAAGAAATGAATCTGACCATATCTTGTAAAGAATTGGCAAGAATTACCACTCCTTAAACTCTCAAGATAGAAGGACATATCAAGAAGAAAAAGGTTCAAGAAGTGAAATATCACATCGAGAAAGAAGAAATGAATTCAACCATATCTTGTAATGCATTGGCTGGAATTACCACTCCTCAAACTATCAAGATAGAAGGACATATGAAGAAGAAAAACGTTCAAGTGAAAGATCACATCGAGCATCAAGAAATGAATCCAACCATATCTTGTAATGCATTGGAAGAAATTACCACTCCTCAAACTCTCAAGATAGAAGGACATATCAAGAAGAAATAGATTCAAGCAGTGAAATATCACATCGAGCATCAACAACAAGTTCTCTAACTTTTAAAGGATAACTCCACTTTGGTGCAGAATCGAATGAAACAACAGGCAGATCAATTGTTGGCATTATGATACAGGTATGATACAGGTGTTGTCCTTAATGGCAACTCACTCAGATGATAGATCATAGTACAGCAAGAAAATAGCAAAGAATTAATGATCAGAGAGGTATACATAGGTTCCCCTTGACCAAGACGCATATACACGCGGGTTAGCTGACCAAAAGACGTGTATGCATATACATGCACTTTCACGCAAGGAAAGGTGCGTACATGTTGGAGACCTAATTTTTGGTCTGTGGTATTTGGTCCATGGTATTTTGATATTGGTCCATGGTATTTTTCAGAGGTAGTGACCCCAAGTATTGGTTCTACATGGTTTTGGACCATGGTATTGAGAGAGGCCTAAACCTATATAAGGAGAAGAAGGTTATTAGTCTAAAGGGCGCAAGTGTGCAAGTGATGAATATCTGATGAAGTGTGAGATCTAGCATGCTGGTTATGGGTTTTTGATGCTTTGCTTGATCTGAACCAAGGATGCACCTATGAGGATGATGATGGAAGATGGATCAAGATCTTAAGGCTTGGAATGCATTGTTATATGGTTTGATCATGGATAGTCTAGATCTGTATTACTGACACATATTTTATTTTATAAATGATATGATTTGGGTATGTCTGATGTTTGGGGTAGCTGCAAAGTTATGAGTAAATATTTACATATCTGTACGTGGGTTCGCTTTGGTAAATGCATGTATACATGCGCGTTCGGCTCATTAGAGTCGCATATACAATAAGAAGTATGATATTTGATGTTGCAGTTGGATCTGGTTGTTGTTGCAGAGTTTTGGGTTCTACTCTGTGTTCTGGTGACTGTGTGATTCAGTGTTGGGTGATTCAGAGATGGTTGTATTGTAGTAGTGATTGATTTTGTGCTTCAATGTTGTTGATGGGTCCAGTATGAAAATTGGATGAAACGTGGCCTTTCAGTTTGGTGTTGTGCTTCAAGAGTATCCAGTATGAAAATTTATGAAACGTGGTCCCTGGATAAAGAGTGAAGGTTGTAGCCTTCTGTAGGCCGGTGCCTATGTACTAGTAAATGTATCGGCTAGTACAAGAGCTAAGGGGTTGTAGCTCCTTTCCAGTGGTAGCTGGAGAACAAGAGAAGGTTGTAGCCTTCTGCAGGTGGGTGCCTGCGTACTGGTATGAGTCTGCGCCAGCACAAGATTGTAAACAGGTTTTTCTTATCTTAAATAAAACAACAGCAGGTGGTTTTTGTCCCGCATTGGGTTTCCACCTTACATCATGGTGTTCATGTGTGTTTCTTATGTGTGATGATCTGTTCTATTTATCTACAGTCCAAGGATGCTCCTGGAAACAGTCCCATTGCGTAGAATTTTTCATTCTGAATCTACTGCATTTTGAATGGGCTAAAATGGACTTCGGATGAAGAAGTTATCGCAAAAAGAAATTTGCCTTTGTCCTTTGAAAATGAGGCAAATTCTTATAAAACTGGGCTTAAGGCCTTATATGGGAAAATCACATCGGAAGGGTTAATATTAGCCTTATGCACTAAAAACTTTTGTTAAGCGTTAAACCTTTATAAAGCGTGTTTCGCATTGAAATTCGGATAAAGCACGTGGGCAGTAGCGGCCAAACGGACCCGAAACATTTATGGAAAATAGACTAAACCTTTTGAGTTCTGGAAGAAGGGCAGTAAGCGGTATTTCGGGTGGTCTTCAAGCAATAAGCGGTATTGGACAGGTTCTGCCTGATTCCATACATTGACTGACACGTGGCACGGTGGAGGAGAGGAAATCGTTTTTTCGGGCGGTTAATCCCCGTGTAAGTTATGCGCCCGAAATGGATTGTCAGCCGTCGGATTAAAAGTCGCGGATCAACGGTCAAGATCTGATCGGCAGATCGACGATCGGCATGACCAAAGGAAAGAACCCATGGGCTGTTACCAATGCGATATGCCTATAGCGATATGCGATATTGACCGTTCGATCGAGGAGTCAGATCAACGGTCTAGATTTAATCGACAATTGGGAGATTGGCGAATCCCTGATACCAAAGGGCCGTTACCAATGCGATATGCCGATAACGATATGCGATATCGATCATTCGATCGAGGAGCAAGATCAATGGTTCAAATTTGATTGGCGATCGACGATTGGTGATCCCCGACACAAAGGCTAATGCACCATGTGATTTGCGATAGCGATATGCTGATAGAAGGCGGACTCGATAGGGATTGTGGACGCGATTTCATAATATTTGAAATCCGGAAATGCTGGATTTCTTTGTATTTCCAATGTATTGGGTTTTTGGCCAATACGCCTATGCGATTGCGATTTGTGATAGAATGGTGGACCCGATGGGTTTATAGATGTGATTCTATATTATTTGAAGTCCGAGCTAAAGGCCCATGATGTGTTTTGCGTGTGTTTCTTGTGTATTCCGTTCTTTGGCTGTCACGGCCAGAGGAAGGCAAAACGATCGGGTTTCCCCACGCCGATGATTCCTTTCCATTGTAAACGGATTCTTGTGGTGAACAGTCGGGTTTTCCATGATGGAGGACTGTAACCGATGTGTTACAAATGCACACAGCGCACAATTGCAAAAGGGAGCTGGAGGACTGAAAAAGGTCGCTGGAAGGTTGTCGAGAGTCGCTTGGAGGTCAAGTGAACTACAAAGGCACGCAGAGGCCGAGAGAAGCTCAGAGAGAACTAGAGCCAGAGCCAGAGCCAGAGCCAGAGCCAAGAGCGAGAGCGAGAGCCTGAGCTAGAGCTAGAGAGCTCACAACAGACTTCTAAGAGCCATGGAGCCATAGTGAAGCTGCAGAACAGTAAAGAGATCAAATGATCCAGTTGTTGCTGGTGTCCAGAGTGGGTTGAAGATAGAAGAAGGCATTCCAGAGACAGTGAAAGAATTCTGAGGGAGTTGGTGCAAGCTAGAGCAAGATCACTCAGAGCGTTGATTGAAGGAATCTAGTCCAGAGAAGCCTAGATCTGTCTGTAGAGTGAGGTCAGCCAGCGGGGTAAGATGGCATTCTAAACCCATAGGTTCAGCTGTAAACCAATGGAGTTGAGCGTGGAGCTTGTAAAAAGAATTTAAGCCATAATCTCAAAGGGCCTAGTCGAGTTGACTAGAGCTCGAGGAGACGTAGCCCAAGATATTAGGGTGAAATCCATATTATATCGCTGTTATGTGTGATTGCTTATTGCTGCATTGCATTTGCTGCTTTTATTTATTGTTACTTGAGTTTTATTTCAGCATAAGCAAATGAACTCAAAACACATAAACAGTTAAGGACAAACACAAGCATACACCTATTTTCAAGCACTTTAAAATTCCGCAATTGGTTAATCATAAGGTTTTGGAAATATATAAGCTTTGGAAGTGGGAGAGGTTCTTGTAAGCTGGCAAGAAGCCTTTAGTGCCCCATTTTCAAATCAGGTGGTATCAGAGCTTAGGTTTGATTAACCCCACCTTCAAAGAAGGTGATGTCAAAGCTGATTATACCAGAGTAGGTGATATCAAATCAGATTACTTGTCTGAAAGGTGTTTAAACAGTTAGAGGTTGATTGTATGCTTGTTTGCAGATTGACTATTGTTTGAGTTACAGAGGTGAAGGGAAAGCTATTGATAGCTCAATCCAGGAGAGGACAAAAAGGAAGAAGGGCTAAAGGCATTCTTCTTATCCCAAAGGACCTCAAAGCAATCCTTGAAGCACAAGAGGTTTGTTGCAAAAGGTTGCTAAATAAGCTCTTTGTTAATCTTGTTTGAAGTTCTTTTGTTCATTCTGATAATGACAACTTCTACAAGCGAGTCCTCAAATTCTTCTTTCTTCACAAGAGTCTTTGATGAAGACATGAAGCAAAATGTGTCCACCATGATGGATATGGTGAGAGAAATGTATGAGGATGGAAAGAAGAGCAGCATACTTAGAGAGCATTTGAATTCCGCGGAGGAAGAGAAGCAGTTGCTTTCTGACAAATTGCAGGAAATGGAGAGGCGACTTCATATTGCAAATATGAATTTGAAAAGGATGCATGAGTTGGAGACACAGCTCTTTGTTGCCAAAGAAGCCTTAGTCAAGTATCAGCTTGAAGAAGAGGTAAACAATTCCTGTTTGTCTTCAAATTCTTCTAAGAATGCTTATATTGGTTCTTTTGAAAAACATACAGAGGCATAGGTTCCAAGTTAATGTCCAAGATGGGCTATGAAGGAAAAGGCTTGGGTAAATATGCACAGGGTATTGTTGAGCAAATAATAGTTGAGGGAAGGCCTAAGTATTTGGGTCTTGGCTATGGACATTCTTATGGAGAAAGTTCCAAAGCTGCCATGAAGACAATTGAAACAGTTCCAAGAAGGAGTTTCATTTCAGGTCTTCTACCTCAAGAGTGTGAAGATTGTGTTCGTGGAGAATGCAATAGCTTGAAACATCATTTGCAGGATGTAGGTGTTCATAAGCATGCACTTGAACCAGAGAGTTGTGGAAACTCTGACAACCTTGAAGAGGTTGATGATGTTCCAAAGGTAGCTACTTCTTCATTCAGTTCACCTCCTCAAGAAGGTAATAAAGGTGAAAGAGAAAGGTATAAATCTGGTTCTAACCATATTCCTTTTGATTATGTTCAACATGATAAATTTCCATATAAGTATGGGAAAAAAATTGCATGTTCCTTTTGTGGTTTGGATAACCATGATGTTTCCAGATGTTGGAAGAGAATGGCCACATACAGGGAACTTTTGAAGGAAAGGAAGTAAGAAGCCAAAGGTCCATTGGACAAGGCAAATCATGCTGTCAAGAGGATGCACATGTGTTGCACTTACTGCCATAAGCAAAGACATCTTGCTGCAAAATGTTGGACTCTGAATCCAACAATGATTCCTCAAAAATTGAAGAAGGTGGAAAGAGAAAATGGCAGAAATGGAAAGGAAGTTTCCATGAATGGTGTGTTTCAAGATGATTCACATGTTGATGCTGATGTGCGGACAAAGGTAGCACCTTTGAAATGGATTGGTAAGAAATGGTTAGAGTTCTTATCCAATTAAGATTGCATGTCTTTTTGCATGAACATAGGGATGTTGATGATTTCCTTGTATTTGAACATGTATGTGTAATTAACTTGCAGGGTTGATTGCTTTGTTGTAAACATGCATGTAATATTGACTTGAGAAAAGTTGATTTGGTCTCCAAGATGGAGATAATGATGAAGTGTTTCATCTTTTGAAAAGAATCCTTGAGATCTTTTCTACATGCTTGACTTGAAGGGTCATTTGTTTTAAAGGCATGTTTTGTGGGCTTGGTATCTAGTCCATCATTTGTATTCAGATGTAAGACATGGAGGTGTTCACAAGATGTGAAAATCTGTTTCTTTTGTTGAAGCAGGAGTTTTAGGCCATCCAGTTGTTGTCTGTATTTCTGTTGTTGTTAACAGTTGTTGTTGACAGCTTGTCGAACAGGTACAAATGAAAATTTTGTGAAGCAAATGTAACTTCACATTTGTTTGAGCCACCTTGTCTCAGCAGGAGTTCTGCATGAAGTCAAGGAGGAAAACAGCTCTTCCCAAGAGGACCAGCACATCCAGGAAGGAGTGTGGTCAAAGGCTTTGGTTCAAAGGCACTATGCAAGGCAAGTGTATGGAGGCTGAAAGAAGAGGGTGTTGTTACTCTCATTTACTGTTCAGATCAGTATGTCAGTCTTTTGTAGACCAAAAGTTCTTTTAGTGGGAAGGTGTGATCCAAAATGGATCTTGGATAGACTTCTAAGTCTAAAGTGTTCCCAGTAGAGGAAAATGAAAGTCCAAGGATTCTCCTGGAAATAGTCCCATTGCGTAGATCTTTTCATTTTGAATCTACTGCAATTTGAATGGGCTAAAATGGACTTCGGATGAAGAAGTTATCGCAAAAAGAAATTTGCCTTTGTCCTTTGAAAATGAGGCAAATTCTTATAAAACTGGGCTTAAGGCCATATATGGGAAAATCGCATCGGAAGGGTTAATACTAGCATTTGCACCTTATGTTGCAAAGGAAACACCGTAAGGCATAGAGTGGGGAAGAATAGCGACATGTGAATGGGCATTGTTGAAGGCAAGGGTGGATGATAATGTGTATTCTGAAAATGGATATTTTGCTATGGTCAACCTAATGCATTCATTAATTAGATGACAACGAAAAAGTTTCGGGCCCAGGCTGAACCAACACAAATCTTTTCTACAAGACTAAAATTGCCTAAATGATTCCTCAATCAATGGAAATAACCGTTTCCCTCCTCTGATACTTAAAATACATTGTAGGAGACCAATTTTTCAAGTAACTTAATATAACTAGCAATTGCCCCAAAAAGTGCAAAGAGAGGCCGATTACAGACAAGTTTTTTTATGTATAAAGTGTTGAGAATGGAGGATCTCAGATTAGACTTTAGTTGGACTCCGTTGGTTTGGGAGATGTATCATGTGCTACCATTTGTGCATATTATGGGCATAAAGTTTGTTATGATGATGGAGATTATTTTCAACCAGTTGTGGGTTGGCAACAACTTTTGTGAATTCCTTGGGTAAGATTCCATCTTCTGGATAATGGAAATTCCAGTGTCCATTTAGTCTATACTAAAGTACAATGATTGTTGGCAAAGCTAAAGAAACTGTCATCAATGTATAGAGCCAACGTAACTCATAGACATCAGTTTTTATCCATACAGGGCTATGATTATAGGTACCAGCCATTTGAGCGGGTAGCCGGGGTATTTGCTAAATAGGGATCATGTTATCCTCATGGAGTTATTGGTTGTGCTTAGAAAATATAAAGTAGGATTGAGCATCGACTATCTGGCTGGATGGAATTTTTGATAAGTGCTGGCCAATTTTATCTATTGTGTAATCATCCAAAACATAGAGGCTAACCCAAGTGGATGCTTCAGTGGAAATTGTGTGGCCCTTGCATTATCTAGGTCCTATAGAAGCAAATATCATAACTTAATTTTAGAGCATATTATGCTTCTCAGCAGAGGGATCAATGATGCCTTTGAATCAATTACCTCATTGGCATTTGCAGCTACTAGCATTTGAATAATGTAGACCTGGGTAAATATTCTTAATTATATGAAGACGATTACACTTTGCAGCTGCAACTGTGAACAGTAGGTGATTCCTCCTGTAATCTGTGGAATTTTAAGGCATTGAGTATTAAATAACTGGCATATGATTGTTTTTTAGTTTTCATATTGTCATTGTAATGCGAACATTTTGTCTTTGAAATTTTTACAATTGCTTCTGATCATTCCAAAATTTCAATAATATTTGAATTACATGAAAGTATTTTTCTATTTGAATAACACCATGGGTTAATTATTTCGCTGTCTCCATAGCTGAAGATACCTTGGTATTTTTTTGTTTGTTTTAATATATTTATTAATTTGTGGTGGATATGAAATGGGTATATACTATATAGTATTGGGATATTTATGGTTTTTCATGTTCTGCAAAAGGAATTGTTGCATTTGAAGTTGTTTGTGAAGTATCTGTTACAATTCCTCTATTAAATAAATTATATTATTATAGTACATTGGTTGTCTGGCCAGTTGAATGAAGATGACATCTCCAAAAAAAAATTACGCAGCTCTCTGAAGTTCTATGCCGAAATGTACCAACTAAAAAGATTCATTATTTTATCATTAAAAAAACATAATTCATTATTTTATTGTGTAAATGCCATAATTTCCGTTAAATGGGACAATCATCCACTGAATAACTGGGAATTATAAGTCTCTGTTCAATTCTATTTTTTGGGAGCTCCAGAGAGTGGCGGCGTCGCTGCAACTGTATGTAGAATTGATGCAATATTTTCTTATTCAAAGGTTGAAACAACCCTTTTTTCACAAAAAGTAGAGTGGATCTATGGACAATATTGTAATTGGTGTACACTTGGCTAAAGTATATATTGGGATGGATTTTGGAAGACGCATCTAGCACATTTTTTACTGTACTAGGAAATTTCATTAATAATATAAATATGTGCACAAAAATATTTACAGAGACCTCGGCAGAATCCGTTAGCTTGAGACTTTCAAGACAGTTTGATCGAACAATGTTAGGTTGAGAGACTTTGAGGACATTTTTGATAATTCAACGTTCATGTAAACCTGGAAAATGGCTTTCAAAAGAGCAAATGCTTAAGTTGCGATCAATTTTGCATTTTAGAGAAAACAATTGTATATACCTGTGTTGTATTTGTAACATATTTTTTGAGCAGTAATGGGTATGTTTTGCATTAGGAGAGGGTTGTAGTTGAACTGGTCAGTGGTGTAATACAAACACGGACTGCAGCCTTCACATAAAATAGTCATAGCTAGTTTCAAGCTATTCTGCTCTGGTTGATTCTACATATCAAGCAGGTATACTGCCTGTGGGGACAAAAAAATTACACTACAATGTGGATAAAATATTCGAAGAAAATAAAAAACATTGTATTGGAGGGACATCAGTGTTGGAGGACTGGAGGGACATCAGTGTTCAAACCCCCTCGACCACTAAAACCGCTGCTTGGTTAAGAGCTTGTGTTTTTGGACCTAAAGAAATAGGTTAATGGCCCAAGAGCTTGTGTTTTTGGACCTAAAGAAACAGGTTAATGGCCCAAGACTCATAGGCATCTGGCAAGAGTGAATGCTTGCCACTTTATAGACTACGAGTGGGTTATTCTAGGTGTCATGGTTTTTTTGAATAACGGTGACGAGTCACCTTGCATTAGTAGATAGTAGCCAGAGATAGCTGTCGTCACTTTGATAGTAGCCAGAGGTAATTGTGGTAACTGCTGGTTTGACAACTGAGTTATGACAACTGCGTTATGATAGGTTTTTCCACTCTTAGAAAAAAAATCAGTGTTCAAACCCCTCGCATATCCATAGCTTCTGGAGAGCTGGCATGTTGTCATCTACCTGGTTCATGGGGGAACAAATTCTGGATTTTTCTCTCCCGCCAAAGAAGAGTTGCGTGCTGCAGCCCTAGCTCGCATACCTCCAGAGGAAACATCCCCGAACAATAACTCTGAAGACAGAGAGGCCATTGGGTTGGGAGACAAAAGGACAGTGTGAGGACAACCAAGATGGGCCAGCACTTTTATTTATCAACAAGAAACTTCAAAGAACTCTGCCACAAATCCAATTGCAGGGAGACACAAGGAGAGCGTGAGAACAACCAAGATGGGCTAGCACTTTTATCAACCAGCTTCAAAGCACTTTGCCGCAAATCCAATTCCAAATGTGACCTGCGTGGGACCTGCATGAAGGCTTTGAATTTTCCTGTGTCTCCTTAAACGCTGAGTAAATGGATGCTTGAAACTATTGGTTATTTATAAGTGATTTGTTTGCGTGTTGTAAAATCCTAGTGATTGTAACTATACCATGCTTATACAAACTTTTATTGCTTGTTATCTATGTTCTAAGTTTTTAATTGAGGTAGCTTTGTTAGTAACTTAGTGTTACATTTGCTCATAAAAATCTTGAAATGTACTAAGAGATTTTGTCTTTCTGCAGGGTAATGATTGTGAATATCGGCACAGTGAAAGTGCCAGGATCAATCCCAGAGATTGCTAGTACTGGCTTGGGGGCAATTGTCTAAATCCTACCTGCGCTTTTAGACATCCTGTGAGTTTCTCTTATTTTAAGAACTTTTTAATTAAGTCGCATTAATGATAGATTTTCTAGAAAAGGTTGATCCTAAAGTTTCCATTATAATATCGTCCATTAGCAATAAGACAATTTGATGAAATCTCTAACAATCCCTTAAATGATCTTTATTCCGATCCTTTCTAGCATGATTGTTCATTGCGCCTTCTTAGCCCTTCCAATTATTCTTCAACTCATCAGGGATCCCTTCAGCCTATTTGTTAAGATGGTAGATGTCCCTTTGTTGTGCAGTATTATCACCTCATCTGGTTTGTTTTTCTAGTTACAAAATTGTTAACTTAAAAGTCCCACAGGTCTTTCTTTTTGGACTGTATTCTTTATTGTTTGCATTTTTTTTATGGGCATTAGTTTTCTTGTATTTGTCATGTTGTATTTTATGTGGTTGTGGATTCTTTTCACATATTCCGTAGGAATTTTCTTGATATTCATACAGGTTTGTCAATAATATTTTCCTCGTACTTTATTATTATTATTATTATTATTATTTTTTGTGTTGACGACTTTATACATTCATTTTTGCATCAGTGTTTGTATATAGATCCAAGTGGTGCACTCAGTTACGGGTGTTTTAATTTCTCATCCATTAGCTCTAAAAAATAAACCTAATTGTAGTGTGTGTTTCTGATAGGCTTGTAGGTTGCGACCTATTTTGGTTGTTTCTTGTTGTATGTCTGTCTTTTGGTAATTTTCGAGACTGTAAATATTTCTTTGTATAATTTTTCTTAATCTATTTATGACACTAACTTGTGTATCTGTGTTTCCATTTCAGCCACTAGATGGCTTGTTAGGAGCACCAACACCAGCAATAGTGCCACCATCGTCCTCAGCATCGTTACCGGCATCTGGCACTGCAAACAAACCGAAAGTTCCCTGCTATTTTTTCCAGCAGGCATATTGTGTAAAGGGTGATAAGTGCCCTTTTGTGCATGGTCCGTTTTCAGGAGCTAATCTAACTTCTCAAAAGACAACAAAACCAAGTCCAGCAGTTACAGAGCCTCAAGCAAGTGGGAAACAAACAATCAATGAAACTGAAAGCAACAAAGATGGAAAACATCCATCCGATTTAAGCTTTCCCAAGGCAGTGCAATCAATTGATCCTAATGCAGTGCAGTCAAGCAACCCCATGACATTGAAGTCAAACAACTTTCAGGCAGTGTAGTCAAGAAACCCTGTGCTAGCAAAGGCAAATAACTTCAAGGCGTCACAGTCAAGTAACCCTGTTGCATTGCAGTCCAATAACTTCCAAGCAGGGCATTTGGGCAATCCTTTAACGCTGCAGTCAAATAATGTCAAGGAAGCCCAGTTGCAACCAGAAGCTAGACATGTCTCTCAATCAAGATCTCAGCCTACCTATATAAAGGGAAGTCCACATGAAGTCGAACAATTTTTGCCAGAGATTGAACCTACAAGACAAAGGATACATGATGCTTCAAGAAACAGGTCTCGGATACGCCCGTCTCATCCTCCAGAAGAGAGACTACAAAATGGATTAGAATCGGAGGATTTGCTGGGTGGATCATCGCCAGGATTTGATGTACTTGTGGATGATGGACCTGACCAGCTAAGCCACCGGGAGGATGTTGATTACTATAAACATGATATGGAATTTGGAAGAGATGCAATCAATGGTTGAGAAAGAAATATGCACAACAAACGAGAGCTTGTCCGAACTGGCTACTATGATGCTGAATTTCAGTATGACCATGGAGCTTATGAACCATATAAAAACAGGGGATATGAGCGTGGTGGCCGAAAGCAGTCTAATGCTTTTGATGATAGGGTTTTGGAGAGACCGATTGTGCGAGAAAGGAGGTCCTTGTCTAGTGAAGATGATCTTGAATGGAACAATATGGAGGATCTCTACCACCGGATTTCAAAACATAGGAGGGCTGGTGAGGCTAAAGTAGTGGATATCCCCTCAAAGAGACAGCATGTGGATAGTCGACATGGTGAATTTCACCGTGGCTCTAGGCAACAAGATGATGGCCGTAAACAACAAGATATATACAGGGACTAGTTAAGGCAAGCTATGAATCACAGTAGTAGGCGATTGCAGGGTAGGATTCAAGTAGAGGCTAGTGGCTTCAAAAGAGAGCCATTTGACAATATAGAAGTTGATCAAGAAGGCAAGTTAGAGAGGGCTTGGTCCAGAAGCTCACCAAGCAGATGGGGCTTAAATGATCATTTCAGAAGCAAGTATCATGAAAAGGAGAGGGGCAGAATGCCTGCAGATGGTTCTATATCATCAGAATCCAGGGTACCTAGAGGTCAAACTTTTAGGAACACTGAAACAAGGACAGATGCCATAAATTTTGCTAGGCCTAAGACTCTTGCACAAATCAAACAAGAAAAGAATCGTGAGAGCAGTGAAGAACCTTCTACTGCACAATCAACAGAGCATGGATCCTCACAGAATCCCTCTATGAAGAGTCCAGACAAACACATACAAAATCTTCCTTGGGAAGGAAGGAAGATGAGATTGGGCAAGGTAATTAGTGATTCAAATGGGGAACAAGATTTTCAGGCTCCAAAGCCATTAAGTGATATTCTGAAGAAAAAACGGAAAGTGACTCAAGAAAATGGTGACAATGAAGGAAATATACCTACAGAAGGGCAGGGTCAGGCCATTCAGAGTTTCAATTTGAGCAAGGGAAATGATGGCTTGCCACCACCTGAAAAAGATGTTGAAGAGGGAGAACTTCCAGCTGGTGACAGTTATACATCCGCACGGCCCACTTTTACTCCTGGGGTGGATGACACTGAGGCATCCAATGACGTGGATACTCTTGTAGAAGACAAACCATCAGCCTTTTCAAATGGAGCAAAGCTTGTTGTAGTGGATGACCAGGAAGATGCAGTAATGAATGATTTTGTTCACATCAATGAAGATTAAGATGTTGACCATGAAGAGTATGATTTGGAACATGCAGAGAATGAGGACAATGAAGAGTGGGAAAGGAATGAAGATGAGCAAGAAGATGAAGACTTTCTAGAAGATGATGATGACGACAACTTTGCTAGGAAGCTTGGTGGCATCTTCTCTTGATTAATGACTTGTATTATAAGATCTGTTGAAAGTTGTTTGCAAATTTGTGCATGGATTGGCAAGCACAATGGTGGTTTTCTGTTGTAGTTTTGCTTGGAATGTCAGTGTAAAATGCCAATTTCATGTGTTGCTTGACATGATGTTCTCGCAGCTATTCAAGATAATTGTTTCTTTTGTCTGTACTGAATCTTGTTAATGATGATACATATCCTATTTGTTTAATATTATAGAGGAGCTTATGCAGAAGCAAATATCATAACTTAATTTTAGAGCATATTATGCTTCTCAGCAGAGGGATCAGTGATGCCTTTGAATCAATTACCTCATTGGCATTTGCAGCTACTAGCATTTGAATAATGTAGACCTGGGTAAATATTCTTAATTATATGAAGACGATAACACTTTGCAGCTGCAACTGTGAACAGTAGGTGATTCCTCCTGTAATCTGTGGAATTTTAAGGCATTGAGTATTAAATAACTGGCAGATGATTGTTTTTTAGTTTTCATATTGTCATTGTAATGCGAACATTTTGTCTTGGAAATTTTTACAGTTGCTTCTGATCATTCCAAAATTTCAATAATATTTGAATTACATGAAAGTATTTTTCTATTCGAGTAACACCATGGGTTAATTATTTCGCTGTCTCCATAGCTGAAGATACCTTGGTATTTTTTTGTTTGTTTTAATATATTTATTAATTTGTGGTGGATATGAAATGGGTATATACTATATAGTATTGGGATATTTATGGTTTTTCATGTTCTGTAAAAGAAATTGTTGCATTTGAAGTTGTTTGTGAAGTATCTGTTACAATTCCTCTATTAAATAAATTATATTATTATAGTACGTTGGTTGTCTGGCCAGTTGAATGAAGATGACATCTCCAAATAAAATTTATGCAGCTCTGTGAAGTTCAATGCCGAAATGTGCCAACTAAGAAGATTCATTATTTTATCATTAAAAAAACATAATTCATTATTTTATTGTGTAAATGCCATAATTTCCGTTAAAAATGGGACAATCATCCATTGAATAACTGGGAATTATAAGCCTTTGTTCAATTCTATTTTTTGGGAGCTCCAGAAAGTGGTGGCATCGCTGCAACTGTATGTAGAATTGATGCAATATTTTCTTATTCAAAGGTTGAAACAACCCTTTTTTCACAGAAAGTAGACTAGATCTATGGACAGTATTGTAATTGGTGTACACTTGGCTAAAGTATATATTGGGATGGATTTTGGAAGACGCATCTAGCAAATTTTTGACTGTACTAGGGAATTTCATTAATAATATAAATATGCACAAAAATATTTACAGAAACCTCGGCAAAATCCGTTAGCTTGAGACTTTCAGGACAGTTTGATCGAACAATGTTAGGTTGAGAGACTTTGAGGACATTTTTGATAATTCAACGTTCATGTAAACCTGGAAAATGGCTTTCAAAAGAGCAAATGCTTAAGTTGCGATCAATTTTGCATTTTAGAGAAAACAATTGTATATACCTGTGTTGTATTTGTAACATTTTTTTTTAAGCAGTAATGGTTATGTTTTGCATTAGGAGAGGGTTGTAGTTGAACTGGTCAGTGGTGTAATACAAACACGGACCGCAGCCTTCACATAAAATAGTCATAGCCAATTTCAAGCTATTCTGCTTTGGTCGATTCTACATATCAAGCAGGTTTACTGCCCGTGGCGACAAAAAAAATTACACTACAGTCTACAATGTGGATAAAATATTCGAAGAAAATAAAAAACATTGTACTGGAGGGACATCAGTGTTGGAGGACTGGAGGGACATCCGTGTTCAAACCCCCTCGACCACTAAAACTGCTGCTTGGTTAAGAGCTTGTGTTTTTGGACCTAAAGAAATAGGTTAATGGCCTAAGAGCTTGTGTTTTTGGACCTAAAGAAACAGGTTAATGGCCCAAGACTCATAGGCATCTGGCAAGAGTGAATGCTTGCCACTTTATAGACTATGAGTGGGTTATTCTAGGTGTCATGGTTTTTTTGAATAACGGTGACGAGTCACCTTGCATTAGTAGATAGTAGCCAGAGATAGCTGTCGTCACTTTGATAGTAGCCAGAGGTAACTGTGGTCACTGCTGGTTTGACAACTGAGTTATGACAACTGCGTTATGATAGGTTTTTCCACTCTTAGAAAAAAAATCAGTGTTCAAACCCCTCGCATATCATAGCTTCTGGAGAGTTGTCATGTCGTCATCTAGCTAGTTCATGGGGGAACAGATTTTGGATTTTTCTCTCCCGCCAAAGAAGAGTTGCGTGTTGCAGCCCTAGCTCGCATACCTCCAGAGGAAACATCCCCTAACAATAACTCTGAACACAGAGAGGCCATTGGGTTGGGAGACAAAAGGACAGTGTGAGGACAACAAAGATGGGCCAGCACTTTATTTATTAACAAGAAACTTCAAAGAACTCTGCCGCAAATCCAATTCCAGGGAGACACAAGGACAGCGTGAGGACAACCAAGATGGGCCAACACTTTTATCAACCAGCTTCAAAGCACTCTGCCGCAAATCCAATTCCAAATGTGACCTGCGTGGGACCTGCATGAAGGCTTTAAATTTCCCTATGACTCCTTAAACGCTGAGTGATGGGTACCAGTTTCAAGTGCACAAGATTCTATTCTCAGAGCATCTTATAAGGAGATTTTGAAGTTAACAGATATGATTACAGGGAATGAAGGAATCTGCATCACGTTTAGCACAAGAAATGTAAAACAAATGCAATAGAGAACAGACTTACTCCAAACACTTCAGCGATAAAAGAAACACAAGATTTCAAGTATTTAAAGATAAAATGCATTAGATGTTTTTCATAAAATAAAACCCTAAAACCTACCGCTACAGACTGTAAAGGCCGAGAAGAATTAACCGCTAAATTGTTCTACCGTGATCAATTCAAAGCCTGAAATACAGAAATTTAAAAAGGCTTTTTGCAGATCCGAAAAATGTGGGTTAAGGGTTAGTTAATGCCAACCTGGTGGATAACAGAACGATCGAATTCCGCCCTAAGAACTTGAAATGCCCTGCAAACAGCGGTGGAAAGCTCTGATAAAACCTTTGAACCGAAAATTAGTGAGCGAGAACCTGAGATTGGGCGAATGAAACGGAGCGTAAAAGGTCGAAATGATGAACTTAACGAAGAATAAACTAAGCAACTTGCAAGGGCAGAAGGAATACCTAGCTGGTTCATGGGGGAACAGATTCTGGATTTTTCTCTGCCGCCAAAGAAGAGTTGCATGCTGCAGCCCTAGCTCGCATACCTCCATAGGAAACATCCCCGAACAATAACTCTGAAGACAGAGAGGCCATTGGGTTGGGAGACAAAAGGACAGTGTGAGGATCAATGATCAAACTTCGTTCAATCGTCTAACACCACAAATCCACGGTCAACAATAGGACACGACATCAGCTGGGGCAATTCATTTCAAAGGGAAACGCCTTACAGCGTAACAAGAGAAGAGCACACATTGGAACATGGCGGCACAAAATCTACAACAAAGGATTAATAACATTGGTTCCATGAGTCGCGTGTTGCATATCACTGGATAGAGCCTTCGGATCCACCCAATGCTGGTCCAAACTATAAATGTCCAAATCTGGTACCCTAGCGCAACAATAATCTGAGCTTTATTTTTCAAACTGGCAACCATCAAGATTTCCTTCCTTATTCATTGTGGGATCAATAACTGGTGTGATACAGGTCCATGTTGAAGGGCACCATTGTGCAATGCGTACTTGGTATCATGAGAGAAGTGAGACCTAGCGTGGTACACACAACCCTTATCATGTTAAAAGGTTTAGTTTTGGAAATCATGAACTCTTTGAGTGTTGGCTGGAGATGTTGACTTGGTTCATGGGAATGCACTCAATGGCCAAGTTCGTTACATTATAAGATGAAATATGCAGGTTTCCAATATGTAGGTTTTACGTGAGATGCCTTCAAATCTCAAATACAAAGTATCATGAAAAATTGTATTATGATGCTTTAGAATTTTTTTTTTTCATATGGTTTCGGACAACTCCATAATTTGTGAACATTAAGATTAATTAGCTTTGTTGAGTTGAGAAAACTACCCAAAAAGTTGGGTAATTAATTAAAGAGTTTGGAAGAACTCTCTCTTCCATATTGTAAAATTGTGGAAGAACTACCGAGATCAACTTCAAACCTTCAATCTCAAGAAGTATTGAAAATGCATCGTTCTTTAAATTGGAAGCAATTTCTAGAGGGATTCTCAAAGATTCAATATTTAAGAGTATTAAAGATGGATTATTTTTCAATTTAGTAGCAATTAATAATAATTTATATATTAAATTCTCCACAAGAACTCAATTTTAGGATTGCATAGATATACAAGTGCTCTCTAACAATTCATAAAATCTTTTATTAATGAAATTATTGAATTTGTACCTATGCACAAGCCTAGAAGAACTCTATCATAAGTGAGGAAGTTTAACATCCTTGGTTACACTTGAATTTAACAAGTAAAAAAAAATTAAAACTATTTCAGAAAGTTTTGGACAATTGATGTTCTTGGCATCCTCCATGGATATGTCGTATTGTTTTAGTTTAACATAAATACTAGATGTGTTTAGCAACTTCTCCTTTATCACACACCTTTCTTGCATGGGTGTGAGAGTTTATGTAGGATTCCAGATCGATTTGGGAAATTAGCAAGTTTAACAATGTTGAACTTAGAAGAATGTATGAGTCTAAAGAAGCTTTCTGAAGGTTCTGGTCTTCTGGATTTTTTGGAGTCGTTGAACTTAGGAAGATGCAAGAAGATTAGGCAACCCAAAGCAATGCTGAGGGCTGCTGATGATCTTGCAATTTTCAATTCTGAAGGTAATCCTGAGAAGCCTTTTCAACGATACTTCTGTTCATATGCTGCGTTGATTTAAGGACTCTCTGTGAACCTTTCTTACATGATTGCCATACCTATGCATGACCTGGAGTCGAGGGACAGTTAGAGGTCTGCTTACAAGCTGTTCATGCATCCATCTGTGTAAACTTGTTGATCTTTCCAGTGTGCCAGTTTGGTGAAGTGTTGTCTAGCAGTGTGTCCAAGAAACTTGAGATGAAAGGGCACATTCCCAGCCTAAGAGCGTTCCCATCAAATTTTATTGATTTTTGCTATGAGAATCAGATGGATCGTTTATGAGTGAAAATTTCTCAAAACTTCCATCGAAAGACAGCCAACCTTATCCCATTATTTATAAACAAAAGTTCATGAGACAGATTGTGGGACTGTTTTCCTGGCTGAATGTTAGTTCTAAGGCTGCATTAGGGCAGCAGTATGGGCATACACCATACGAGAACTAATGCTGCTAGTAGTTAGGTGCTGCTGAATACATTTTTCATCCTTGTTCGTAGCATGTATGCCATCAAGAGGGATGTACAAACAAAATCTGTTACATGCTTGATTGGTGCAGATTTGAAGGGAAATGTAATTACTACTACCTTATCTCCATTCTTGTCTAGTTATGTTTTGGGTATGGTCGGACCTACAGAAAAGTTGGAAGAGAATATTATAGCAGCATCCACTTGGGGATCTAAAAGTTTAACAAGACATAATCAGTCACAGAGACAGCATGACAGTGAAAAGAAGGGCTGACAGATTGATCATCAGCGTATTATGGGCTTGTTTTCATCATTAAACAATAGTTTGGGATCTTGATTAGGTGAACTAAAGAATTAAGAAAAGACAAGCATTCAGTGTGTAAGAACAATATGGCAGCTCTATGAAACTTCCAGGTATGATGACATGTTAACATATTAAGAAAGTGCTTACAAGGGTAAGTCCCCAGAGGCTGTTGAAGAGAGGGAGTTCAATATTGGATTCCCGATAGTAGAATATGAGGGGATTGGCAACGTTAAAGACATTCTAGCAAATCATGTTTACCAATTAGCAGGCTGTGTCAGATCTGGCCACTCCATGGTTATAAAACTTACATCGCTGGCTGGTATTATGCTTTGAGAGAGGGTTATTCACAACAAATTATAGATGCAGGTTTCTAAACATCAAGTATGTATGTCTTCAGCTGCGAAATGCATTAGATGTTTTTCATAAAATAAAACCCTAAAACCTACCGCTACAAACTGTAAAGGCCGAGAAGAATTAACCGCTGAATTGTTCTACCGTGATCAATTCAGAGCCTGAAATACAGAAATTTAAAAAGGCTTTTTGCAGATCCGAAAAATGTGGGTCAAGGATTAGTTAATGCCAACTTGGTGGATAACAGAACGGTCGAATTCCGCCCTGAGAACTTGAAATGCCCTGCAAACAGCGGTGGAAAGCCCTGATAAAACCTTTGAACCGAAAATTAGTGAGCGAGAACCTGAGATTGGGCGAATGAAACGGAGCGTAAAAGGTCGAAATGAAGAACTTAACGAAGAATAAACTAAGCAGCTCGCAAGGGCAGAAGGAATACCTAGCTGGTTCATGGGGGAACAGATTCTGGATTTTTCTCTGCCGCCAAAGAGGAGTTGCGTGTTGCAGCCGTAGCTCGCATACCTCCATAGGAAACATCCCCGAACAATAACTCTGAAGACAGAGAGGCCATTGGGTTGGGAGACAAAAGGACAGTGTGAGGATCAACGATCAAACTTCGTTCAATCGTCTAACACCACAAATCCACGGTCAACAATAGGACACGGCATCGGCTGGGGCAATTCATTTCAAAGGGAAACGCCTTACGGCGTAACAAGAGAAGAGCACACATTGGAACATGGCGGCACAAAATCTACATCAAAGGATTAATAACATTGGTTCCATGAGTCGCGTGTTGCATATCACTGGATAGAGCCTTCGGATCCACCCAATGCTGGTCCAAACTATAAATGTGCAAATCTGGTACCCTAGCGCAACAATAATCTGAGCTTTATTTTTCAAACTGGAAACAATCAAGATTTCCTTCCTTAGTCATTGTGGGATCAATAACTGGTGTGATACAGGTCCATGTTGAAGGGCACCATTGTGCAATGCGTACTTGGTATCATGAGAGAAGTGAGACCTAGTGTGGTACACACAACCCTCATCATGTTAAAAGGTTTAGTTTTGGAAATCATGAACTCTTTGAGTGTTGGCTGGAGATGTTGACTTGGTTCATGGGAATGCACTCAATGGCCAAGTTTGTTACATTATAAGATGAAATATGCAGGTTTCCAATATGTAGGTTTTACGTGAGATGCCTTCAAATCTCAAATACAGAGTATCATGAAAAATTGTATTATGATGCTTTAGAATTTTTTTTTTCATATGGTTTCGGACAACTCCATAATTTGTGAACATTAAGATTAATTAGCTTTGTTGAGTTGAGAAAACTACCCAAAAAGTTGGGTAATTAATTAAAGAGTTTGGAAGAACTCTCTCTTCCATATTGTAAAATTGTGGAAGAACTACCGAGATCAACTTCAAACCTTCAATCTCGAGAAGTATTGAAAATGCATCGTTCTTTAAATTGGAAGCAATTTCTAGAGGGATTCTCAAAGATTCAATATTTAAGAGTATTAAAGATGGATTATTTTTCAATTTAGTAGCAATTAATAATAATTTATATATTAAATTCTCCACAAGAACTCAATTTTAGGATTGCATAGATATACAAGTGCTCTCTAACAATTCATAAAATCTTTCATTAATGAAATTATTGAATTTTCACCTATGCACAAGCCTAGAAGAACTCTATCATAAGTGAGGAAGTTTAACATCCTTGGTTACACTTGAATTTAACAAGTAAAAAAAAATTAAAACTATTTCAGAAAGTTTTGGACAATTGATGTTGTTGGCATCCTCCATGGATATGTCGTATTGTTTTAGTTTAACATAAATACTAGATGTGTTTAGCAACTTCTCCTTTATCACACACCTTTCTTGCATGGGTGTGAGAGTTTATGTAGGATTCCAGATCGATTTGGGAAATTAGCAAGTTTAACAATGTTGAACTTAGAAGAATGTATGAGTCTAAAGAAGCTTTCTGAAGGTTCTGGTCTTCTGGATTTTTTGGAGTCGTTGAACTTAGGAAGATGCAAGAAGATTAGGCAACCCAAAGCAATGCTGAGGGCTGCTGATGATCTTGCAATTTTCAATTCTGAAGGTAATCCTGAGAAGCCTTTTCAACGATACTTCTGTTCATATGCTGCGTTGATTTAAGGACTCTCTGTGAACCTTTCTTACATGATTGTCATACCTATTCATGACCTGGAGTCGAGGGACAGTTAGAGGTCTGCTTACAAGCTGTTCATGCATCCATCTGTGTAAACTTGTTGATCTTTCCAGATTCTGTGCCAGTTTGGTGAAGTGTTGTCTAGCAGTGTGTCCAAGAAACTTGAGATGAAAGGGCACATTCCCAGCCTAAGAGCGTTCCCATCAAATTTTATTGATTTTTGCTATGAGAATCAGATGGATCATTTATGAGTGAAAATTTCTCAAAACTTCCATCGAAAGACAGCCAACCTTATCCCATTATTTATAAACAAAAGTTCATGAGATAGATTGTGGGACTGTTTTCCTGGCTGAATGTTAGTTCTAAGGCTGCATTAGGGCAGCAGTATGGGCATACACCATACGAGAACTAATGCTGCTAGTAGTTAGGTGCTGCTGAATACATTTTTCATCCTTGTTCGTAGCATGTATGCCATCAAGAGGGACGTACAAACAAAATCCGTTACATGCTTGATTGGTGCAGATTTGAAGGGAAATGTAATTACTACTACCTCATCTCCATTCTTGTCTAGTTATGTTTTGGGTATGGTCGGACCTACAGAAAAGTTGGAAGAGAATATTATAGCAGCATCCACTTGGGGATCTAAAAGTTTAACAAGACATAATCAGTCACAGAGACAGCATGACAGTGAAAAGAAGGGCTGACAGATTGATCATCAGCATATTATGGTCTTGTTTTCATCATTAAACAGCAGTTTGGGATCTTGATTAGGTGAACTAAAGAATTAAGAAAAGACAAGCATTCAGTGTGCAAGAACAATATGGCAGCTCTATGAAACTTCCAGGTATGATGACACGTTAACATATTAAGAAAGTGCTTACAAGGGTAAGTCCCCAGAGGCTGTTGAAGAGAGGGAGTTCAATATTGGATTCCTGATAGTAGAATATGAGGGGATTGGCAACGTTAAAGACATTCTAGCAAATCATGTTTACCAATTAGCAGGCTGTGTCAGATCTGGCCACTCCATGGTTATAAAACTTACATTGCTGGCTGGTATTATGCTTTGAGAGAGGGTTATTCACAACAAATTATAGATGCAGGTTTCTAAACATCAAGTATGTATGTCTTCAGCTGCAAAATGCATTAGATGTTTTTCATAAAATAAAACCCTAAAACCTACCGCTACAGACTGTAAAGTCCGAGAAGAATTAACCGCTAAATTGTTCTACCGTGATCAATTCAGAGCCTGAAATACAGAAATTTAAAAAGGCTTTTTGCAGATCCGAAAAATGTGGGTCAAGGGTTAGTTAATGCCAACCTGGTGGATAACAGAACGGTCGAATTCCGCCCTAAGAACTTGAAATGCCCTGCAAACAGCGGTGGAAAGCTCTGATAAAACCTTTGAACCGAAAATTAGTGAGCGAGAACCTGAGATTGGGCGAATGAAACGGAGCGTAACAGGTCTAAATGATGAACTTAACGAAGAATAAACTAAGCAGCTCGCAAGGGCAGAAGGAATACCTAGCTGGTTCATGGGGGAACAGATTCTGGATTTTTCTCTGTCGCGAAAGAAGAGTTGCGTTCTACAGCCCTAGCTCGCATACCTCGATAGGAAACATCACCGAACAATAACTCTGAAGACAGAGAGGCCATTGGGTTGGGAGACAAAAGGACAGTGTGAGGATCAACGATCAAACTTCGTTCAATCGTCTAACACCACAAATCCACGGTCAACAATAGGACACGGCATCGGCTGGGGCAATTCATTTCAAAGGGAAACGCCTTACGGCGTAACAAGAGAAGAGCACACATTGGAACATGGCGGCACAAAATCTACATCAAAGGATTAATAACATTGGTTCCATGAGTCGCGTGTTGCATATCACTGGATAGAGCCTTCAGATCCACCCAATGATGGTCCAAACTATAAATGTGCAAATCTGGTACCCTAGCGCAACAATAATCTGAGCTTTATTTTTCAAACTAGAAACAATCAAGATTTCCTTCCTTAGTCATTGTGGGATCAATAACTGGTGTGATACAGGTCCATGTTGAAGGGCACCATTGTGCAATGCGTACTTGGTATCATGAGAGAAGTGAGACCTAGTGCGGTACACACAACCCTCATCATGTTAAAAGGTTTAGTTTTGGAAATCATGAACTCTTTGAGTGTTGGCTGGAGATGTTGACTTGGTTCCTGGGAATGCACTCAATGGCCAAGCTTGTTACATTATAAGATGAAATATGCAGGTTTCCAATATGTAGGTTTTACGTGAGATGCTTTCAAATCTCAAATACAGAGTATCATGAAAAATTGTATTATGATGCTTTAGAAATTTTTTTTTTTCATATGGTTTCGGACAACTCCATAATTTGTGAACATTAAGATTAATTAGCTTTGTTGAGTTGAGAAAACTACCCAAAAAGTTGGGTAATTAATGAAAGAGTTTGGAAGAACTCTCTCTTCCAAATTGTAAAATTGTGGAAGAACTACCGAGATCAACTTCAAAACCTTCAATCTCGAGAAGTATTGAAAATGCATCGTTCTTTAAATTGGAAGCAATTTCTAGAGGGATTCTCAAAGATTCAATATTTAAGAGTATTAAAGATGGATTATTTTTCAATTTAGTAGCAATTAATAATAATTTATATATTAAATTCTCCACAAGAACTCAATTTTAGGATTGCATAGATATACAAGTGCTCTCTAACAATTCATAAAATCTTTCATTAATGAAATTATTGAATTTTCACCTATGCACAAGCCTAGAAGAACTCTATCATAAGTGAGGAAGTTTAACATCCTTGGTTACACTTGAGTTTAACAAGTAAAAAAAAATTAAAACTATTTCAGAAAGTTTTGGACAATTGATGTTCTTGGCATCCTCCATGGATATGTCGTATTGTTTTAGTTTAACATAAATACTAGATGTGTTTAGCAACTTCTCCTTTATCACACACCTTTCTTGCATGGGTGTGAGAGTTTATGTAGGATTCCAGATCGATTTGGGAAATTAGCAAGTTTAACAATGTTGAACTTAGAAGAATGTATGAGTCTAAAGAAGCTTTCTGAAGGTTCTGGTCTTCTGGATTTTTTGGAGTCGTTGAACTTAGGAAGATGCAAGAAGATTAGGCAACCCAAAGCAATGCTGAGGGCTGCTGATGATCTTGCAATTTTCAATTCTGAAGGTAATCCTGAGAAGCCTTTTCAACGATACTTCTGTTCATATGCTGCGTTGATTTAAGGACTCTCTGTGAACATTTCTTACATGATTGTCATACCTATTCATGACCTAGAGTCGAGGGACAGTTAGAGGTCTGCTTACAAGCTGTTCATGCATCCATCTATGTAAACTTGTTGATCTTTCCAGATTCTGTGCCAATTTGATAAAGTGTTGTCTAGCAGTGTGTCCAAGAAACTTGAGATGAAAGGGCACATTCCCAGCCTAAGAGCGTTCCCATCAAATTTTATTGATTTTTGCTATGAGAATCAGATGGATCGTTTATGAGTGAAAATTTCTCAAAACTTCCATCGAAAGACAGCCAACCTTATCCCATTATTTATAAACAAAAGTTCATGAGACAGATTGTGGTACTGTTTTCCTGGCTGAATGTTAGTTCTAAGGCTGCATTAGGGCAGCAGTATGGGCATACACCATACGAGAACTAATGCTGCTAGTAGTTAGGTGCTGCTGAATACATTTTTCATCCTTGTTCGTAGCATGTATGCCATCAAGAGGGACGTACAAACAAAATCCGTTACATGCTTGATTGGTGCAGATTTGAAGGGAAATGTAATTACTACTACCTCATCTCCATTCTTGTCTAGTTATGTTTTGGGTATGGTCGGACCTACAGAAAAGTTGGAAGAGAATATTATAGCAACATCCACTTGGGGATCTAAAAGTTTAACAAGACATAATCAGTCACAGAGACAGCATGACAGTGAAAAGAAGGGCTGACAGATTGATCATCAGCGTATTATGGGCTTGTTTTCATCATTAAACAGCAGTTTGGGATCTTGATTAGGTGAACTAAAGAATTAAGAAAAGACAAGCATTCAGTGTGCAAGAACAATATGGCAGCTCTATGAAACTTCCAGGTATGATGACACGTTAACATATTAAGAAATTGCTTACAAGGGTAAGTCCCCAGAGGCTGTTGAAGAGAGGGAGTTCAATATTGGATTCCCGATAGTAGAATATGAGGGGATTGGCAACGTTAAAGACATTCTAGCAAATCATGTTTACCAATTAGCAGGCTGTGTCAGATCTGGCCACTCCATGGTTATAAAACTTACATCGCTGGCTGGTATTATGCTTTGAGAGAGGGTTATTCACAACAAATTATAGATGCAGGTTTCTAAACATCAAGTATGTATGTCTTCAGCTGCAAAATGCATTAGATGTTTTTCATAAAATAAAACCCTAAAACCTACCGCTACAGACTGTAAAGGCCGAGAAGAATTAACCGCTAAATTGTTCTATCGTGATCAATTCAGAGCCTGAAATACAGAAATTTAAAAAGGCTTTTGCAAATCCGAAAAATGTGGGTCAAGGGTTAGTTAATGCCAACCTGGTGGATAACAGAACGGTCGAATTCCGCCATGAGAACTTGAAATGCCCTGCAAACAGCGGTGGAAAGCTCTGATAAAACCTTTGAACCGAAAATTAGTGAGCGAGAACCTGAGATTGGGCGAATGAAACGGAGCGTAACAGGTCTAAATGATGAACTTAACGAAGAATAAACTAAGCAGCTCGCAAGGGCAGAAGGAATACCTAGCTGGTTCATGGGGGAACAGATTCTGGATTTTTCTCTGCCGCGAAAGAAGAGTTGCGTTCTACAGCCCTAGCTCGCATACCTCGATAGGAAACATCCCCGAACAATAACTCTGAAGACAGAGAGGCCATTGGGTTGGGAGACAAAAGGACAGTGTGAGGATCAACGATCAAACTTCGTTCAATCGTCTAACACCACAAATCCACGGTCAACAATAGGACACGGCATCGGCTGGGGCAATTCATTTCAAAGGGAAACGCCTTACGGCGTAAGTAGCCTTATGCGCTAAAAACTTTTGTTAAACGCTAAACCTTTATAAAGCACGTTTCACATTGAAATTTGGCTAAAGCACGTGGGTAGTAGTGGCCAGACGGACCCGAAACATTTATGGAAAATAGACTAAACCTTTTGAGTTTCGAAAGAAGGGCAGTAAGTGGTATTTCGGGCGGGCTTCAAGTAGTAAGCGGTATTGGACGGGCTCCGCCCGATTCCATACATTGACTGACGCGTGGCACGACGAAGGAGAGAGGAAACCGCTTTTTCGGGCGGTTAATCCCTGTGTAAGTTATGCGCTCGAAATGGACTGTCAGCCGTCGGATTAAAGGTTGTGGATCAACGGTTAGGATCTGATCGGCGGATCAGCGATTGACATGACCAAAGGAAAGAACCCCCGGGTCGTTACCACTGCAATATGCCGATAGTGATGTGCGATATCGACCGTCCGATCGAGGAGTTAGATCAACGGTCTAGATTTAATCGGTGATCGGGAGATCGGCGAATCTTCGATACCAAAGGGTCGTTACCAATGCGATATGCCGATAGCGATATGCGATATCGACTGTCCAATCGAGGAGCAAGATCAATGGTCCAAATTTGATCGGCGATAGGTGATCGGTGATCCCCGACACAAAGGCCAATGCACCATGCGATTTGCAATAGCGATATGCCGATAGAAGGCAGACCCAATACGGATTGTGGACGCGATTTCATAATATTTGAAATCTAGAAATGCGAGATTTCTTTGTATTTCCCGTGTATTGGGTTTTTGGCCAATACGCCTATGCGATTGCAATTTGCGATAGAATGGCGGACCCGATGGGTTGATAGATGTGATTCTATATTATTTGAAGTCCGCGCTAAAGGCCCATGATGTGTTTTGCGTGGGTTTCCTGTGTATTTCTGTTAATTGGCTGTCACGACCAGAGGAAGGAAAAACGATTGGGTTTCCCCACGCCGACGATTCCTTTCCATTGTAAACGGATTCTTGTGGTGAACAGTCGGGTTTTCCATGATGGAGGACTGTAACCGACATGTTACAAATGCATAGAGCACACAATTGCAAAAGGGCGCTGGAGGACTAAAAAAGGTCGTTGGAAGGTTGCTGAGAGTCGCTTGGAGGTCAAGCGAACTACAGAGGCACCCAGAGGCCGAGAGAAGCTCAGAGAGAGCCAAAGCCAGAACCAGAGCCAGAGCTAAGAGCCAGAGCCAGAGCCAGAGCCAAGAGCGAGAGCCAGAGCCAGAGAGCTCACAACGGACTTCTAAGAGCCATGGAGCCGTAGTGAAGCTGCAGAACAACAAAGAGATCAAATAATCCAGCTATCGCTGGTGTTCAGAGTGGGCTGAAGATAGAAGAAGGCATTCCAGAGACAGTGAAATAATTCTGAGGGAGTTGGTGCAAGCTAGAGCAAGATCGCTCAGAGCGCTGATTGAAGGAATCTAGTCTAGAGAAGCCGAGATCTGTCTGTAGAGTGAGAACAACCAGCGGGGTAAGATGGCATTCTAAACCCATAGGTTTAATTGTAAACCAATGGAGTTGAGCGTGGAGCTTGTAAAAAGAATTTAAGCCATAATCCCAAAGAGCCTAGTTGAGTTGACTAGAGCTTAAGGAGACGTAGGCCAAGATATCAGGGTGAACTCCATATTATATCGCTGTTATGTGTGATTGCTTATTGTTGCATTGCATTTGCTGCTTTTATTTACTATTATCTGAGTTTTATTTCAGCATAAGCAAATGAACTCAAAACACATAAACAATTAAGGACAAACACAAGCATACACCTATTTTCAAGCATTTTTTAATTCCGCAATTGGTTAATCATAAGGTCTTGAAAATATATAAGCTTTGGAAGTGGGAGAGGTTCTTGTAAGCTGACAAGAAGCCTTTAGTGCCCCATTTTCAGATCTGTGCACTCTCTAATTTGGTAGAGATGGAAACAATTGTGGGATTATACTTGGAGCCGATACCACCTATCCTGGAAAGGGTGTAGAGAATGTTACCCCTCAATTGAATGAGGGTAACTCGATTCATTTACAAAATCTCTTTTATGTACTTGATCACAAGAAGAACCTGGTGTCCATTTTGGCAATGGAAGTCAAAGGTTACAAGGTGGCACTCATCGATGGAAAGGTACGTGTTAAAAAATAGAATTTTCAAAGATGCTTTTTCTCATGGGTTTAGGGTTGGCAATTTGTATTAAGTTGCAGGATGATCCATCGGGGATCATGTCAATTGACATATCGCATCTATAACACCGGAGGTCTACCTATGGGGCCCTACCTGATGTGAGTCAGATGGTGATAGTGATGCCTGAATTCAAAAAGAACATGAAAGTACATGTCTGAGATGTACCGAAGGAAAATCTTACAAGGGGACCATTCCTCTCATGTAGCAGGTCCATAGGTTTGGAACAAATCGAGGGGTTTGAGATTCATGTTCAGGAATCTCACATATGCAGGTGGAAGAAAGCCCTCTATGGCTTGAAGCAAAACACCCCGAGCGTAGTATGAGAGGACTAATAGCTGTCTGATGAAGCTGAGATTCATTAGGATTGAAATCGATCCAAACCATTACCTGAAGGTTGTGGATGATAGACCTCTCATACCGACACCTTATGAGGACAACCTATTTCTGACTGGTGCAGACCCTCTCATTTGCAGAAGTAAGAGGGAGTTGGATTCTGGATGTGGAATGATAAACTGCAAGCCTGTGACTACCCCGAGGATCTTAACTTTCAGAAGTTATATGGTAGTGATGTCGGACTAGATTTGGGAAATGCCTTTGAGTTTCATAAACTCATTCGCGTTGATGTTCTCGGTGAACTTCCGTCTGGACATATGTTTTGCAGTTAGCATGGTGAGTTCATATTTGGTTGAGCCTCACTAGATTGGTGCCAAGAATCTTTTGAGATATCTTCGGGCACAGTCTCTCATGGATTGAGATACACTGCCGGAAATATGAAGTTGCATGATTATTCGAATGCTGACTGGGCAGGCAGTGTGGAGGATCACTAGAGCACTTCTCAGCGTTGGTTCTCTTTGGGTTCTGCTTCAATATCATGGATGAGCAGGAAGCAGAAGTCCGTTGCTATAAGCACCGCCGAGACCGAATACATAGCTACGAGTATGATCTCGTATGAAGCTACCTAGTTGCGGAAACTCTTCAGTGAGCTATTTATACACATGATGAATACCACTGTGATTCTCTGTGACAACCAGGGGGGATTCGATTGTTGAGGAATCCCGTATTCGATGATTGCTCCAATAGATAGACATCAGACACTGCCTTATCTGGGATATGGTAAGTTGATGAGCGAGGAGGCTCCATCGCATTGAGACTGATGTACAGGTCGCAGACATTTTGTCAAAGCCTTGGGAAAGGTCAAATCTGTGACTTTCCCGAACGACTTGGAGTCGTTGAGAGACCTTCTTATAAGGGTCTTGCATGTTGCATGCATTGAGCTCTGGGGGGCTTGGGGTACTTATTGGAGCAACATATGACCACAGGGTGACTCACCCTCCCCTGGTGGTGCGCTATGTACATGATGATAGGTTCAACCTTCCCCTGTGATACCCCGTGGCGACTGTGGAATAGGATGATTAGTTCTCTTGTGGGCCGGGGTGATTAGTTCTCCTGTGGCAACTGTGGAACAGGATGATTAGTTCTCTTGTGGGCCGGGATGATTAGTTCTCCCGTGGCAACTGTGAAACATGATGATTAGTTTGCCTGTGGGTCGGGATGATTAGTTCTCCTGTGGCAACTGTGGAACAGGATGATTAGTTCTCTTGTGGGCCGGGATGATTAGTTCTCCCATGGCAATTCTGAAACAGGATGATTAGTTCTCTTGTGGGTTGGGATGATTAGTTCTCCAGTAGCAACTGTGAAACAGGATGATTAGTTCTCCCGTAGCAACTGTGAAACAGGATGATTAGTTCTCCTATGGGCCGGGATGATTAGTTCTCCCGTGACAACTGTGGGGCAGGATGATTCATTCTCCTGTGGACAGGATGATTAGTTATCCTATCGAGGCATCCTACCCATGCAGTCTGGGACTCATGGGAAGTACCTCTCATCTGATCAATGAGCAGGGAAATGGGGTTAGGGACCATAGTAGTACTATCGATGGATGCACCGATGTATCTACCGTACTCCCTATGCTAGGATGACCTTCATTGATCTGGGATCAATGAAACTAATCTGAGATCAGTATGAGTGGTTTGAGACACTCTCTTGTAATATTGATCTAGGATCAATAAAACTGACTCCAGGTTAGTAAGAGTGATATGACACACTGTTTTCATATGGAACTAACTTCGAGTCAGTAGAGAATGGTATGAGACATTCTCAATCAATTCTTCTTCTTCATGGTTTAGCATAGCAGAGCAGTGCAAGGCACTGATGGCAGAGATAGTACAATCAGACATATGGATCAGTGGATGGAGTTCTCCCTAGTTGAGATGGAGTGTTAAAATTGGCAACTAGGGCCAAACTCCATGTGGGTCATCTTATTTATGGTAGTTGATATTTTTCTTGGATCCCTCTCATCGAGAGGTGTAAGATTGATCTAAAGATTATCTGATTCCGATAAGTATTCATGGAGTTATGAATTTATTTGTGTTATAAGAAAATTTGTCAAGGTCGATCAGCAATCAAATAAACTCCACATGTGCTCAACATTTTAGTATAAATAGAGGTGGCCTTCAAGTCATTTCAACACACTTGGGATCTATTCTTCTCTACTTGTCTTTGGGTTTTAGTAGGAGGAGAGATCCTAAGGGATAACGCTGCCCTAATCTAGAGGGCAGAAGTCGGAACTGCTGGAACAGCGGGGAAAGTTGATGCAAAGGGCAGAAGCCGGAACTGTCAAGAACAACTGGGAAAGCTGATGCAAAGGGCAGAAGATAGAGCTATCGGGAATAGTTGGAAAAGCCGGAACTGCCGGGAATAGCCAGAATTGCTGGAATTACTGGAACTGTCGGAACTACCGAGAACAATCGGAACTGCTGGGAACAGCCGGAATTGCTGGGAACTGCCAGAACTGCTGGGAACTACCAGAACTTCCGGGAACTGCCAAGAATAGCCGGAATTGTCGGAACTGCGGGGAAAAGCCAGAATTGCCGGAACTGTCGGGAATAGCTAGAATTGCCGGAACTATCGGAATTGCCGAAACTGCTGGAATTGCCGGGAACTGTCAGAACAGGCGGGAAAGCTGACGCAGAGGGCAAAAGCCGGAACTGTTGGGAACAGTTGAAATTGCCGGAACTGCTGAGAACAACTAGAATTGTCGAAACTGCCGGAATTGCCGGGAACTGCTGGGAACAGCCGGAACAGCAAGAGCATCAGCCTCCGAAGGAGAGCAGCATGCAAGGGACAACTAACTAACATTGGGACAGTTGTATGGTACTTAGCAGCAAATACACCAAGCATGCAATGTTATAGCTAGCATGCAAGGGATAGCTAGCATGCAACAACAAGCATGCTAAGGACAACAAGCATGCTAGGGACAACAAGCAAGGCACAACAAGCAAGAAAGATGCAGCCAACACATAGGTGAGTATGGCAACATGGTGCAACAATGACACATAATGCAATACAGTGATGGGTATAGTCATGATTAATGAAGCGTGATGAGATGCAGCATAGTGATGATGGGTGCAGCATAGTGCAGTGCGATGAGGTGCAGCATGATGACGAAATGCAGCACAACGATAGGTGGAGTCACCTTGGAGAATCAGTTGAAGCAGCATGTCTTCAACTGATCTCATGTATCCTCTTCTTAGAGATTATCTTTCTCTTATCTAGATAAATCAAAGTGTTGACTTTTGTTGTAAATGTACTATCTCTCTCTCTCTGCTGAACTATTGAAGAACATATAAAAAAAATTGATCAAGGGTTTCCCCACATTGGGGTTTGTCCCTGGCTAGCGCCACATCTTGTGTCCTATTGTCTTGGCTTGTTTTCTGTGATTTATGTTTATGTTCTGTCTATAGTTTACTTTAATGCTGATGTGATTGCTAATCTGGAAAAGATATTGAGCTAGCTCTGAAAATTGAAATAAATTGCTCTAAGCATAGAACATACCTAAAATTAACAAAGAGGCCGTCAACATACAACGCTAGTATGAGAAGTTTATCATCCTCAACCTTAATGTAAAGGTTTGGATTGGCTTCACTTCTAGTGAATCCTAGCTTCATCAAGTAGCTATTGATCCTCTCATACCAAGCTCAAGGTGGTTGCTTTAGCCCATAGAGGGCTTTCTTCAACCTGCATACGTGAGATTTTCGATTATGAATCTCAAACCCCTTGGGTTGTTCCACATAGGCTTCCTCTTTTATCGAACCATGCAAGAACGCGGTCTTGACATCCATCTAATGTAGGTTTTATCCTTGCGAAGCAACAAGGGCTATGATCGAGCGGATGGTGGTGTATCGGGCAACAAGTGCAAATATCTCGTCATAATCTATACCTTCCTTTTGAGAGAAGCCACGAGTGACAAAGCGAGCCTTAGACTTTTCAGCACTCCCATCAGCTCCATGCTTTATTTTGTAAATCCACTTCGAGGTGACAACTGTTTTTTCCTACGGTCTGGGGACCACATCCCAGACATTGTTCTTCATGATGGACTCGTATTCCTCATTCATAGCATCCTTCCATACTTGATGCTTCACAACTTCTTCGAACGATGAAGGCTCATTTTAAATAATGGTGCTCATAATGGTCAAGTATCCCTGATACCTGGTCAGCTTCTTACTTTCATGGAAAGTCCCTATGGGTGCAATATGTCCTTCGGCATCATCAAGTGTCCCCCTAAGCCATGAGGGCTTCTTCCTAGAAGAGGAAGGCTCTTGCGGAGGGGGATCAATAGGGTCCATAGGTTCTTCCACATTGGGCATCGTTTCATCTTCCTTTTCATCCGACTTCCTGGTGTCAGCTTCTTTATCTTTTCTCAAAATAGGAAGATTATCAACCTTGTTAAGAGCCATATCTTCGTCAAAGGTGACATCATGATTTATCTCGACTTCCCTTTGACCAGCCACAGATTCTATAGCCCTTAGAAGTTTCGCTATAGCCCACGAAAATTCCCTTCTTTCCAGATGCACCCAATTTGTTTCTTTTCTCTTTCGGCACATGAAAATATATGGGACTTCCAAAAATTCTAAAATGAGAGACATCAGGTTTCTTACCAGTGAACATCTCTTCAGGGGTCTTGGAATCCAATGCTTGATGAGGGCATCGGTTTTGAACATATAGGCGGTATTCGCAGCTTCAGCCCATAGAAATTTCGGAAGCCTTTAATCATGGAGCATGGAACGAACAACTTTCAAGATCATATTGTTATTCATTTCCGCCACACCATTCTGCTCAAGAGTGTATGGTGTTGTGGTCTCCCTCTTAATGCCAGCTTGCTTGCAAAAGTCATGGAACTCATTGGATTCATACTCAGTCCCATTATCAATCCTTAAGATCTTGATCCTCTTCTTGGTTTGATTCTCGATCAAGACTTTGAAGTGACCAAACCAGGAGAACACTTCATCTTTCTTTTTCAAGAAGTATATCCAAGTCTTGCGAGAATAATCATCTGTAAAAGTGAGATAATATAAATATCCTCCCAAAGAGTTCACAGGCATCATACCAGATATGTCGGAGTGAACAAACTGCAAAATGTCGGAGGTCTTGCTATGGCTTGAGGGGAATGGTCCCCTTTTGAGTTTTCTTTCGGCACACCTCGGACATACACCTTCTTGCTCTACTTTAAACTCGGGCATCCCGGTCACCATCTGTCTCACATCGGGTAGAGCCTTATAATGAAGGTGGGCAAACCTCCGTTGCCATAGTTCAGACTGAAGAGTTGTGTTGCAAGACATGACTCCCAACGGACTTCCTCCAACTTGATATAAAGATTCAACTCGAAACCCAAGAGTGAAGGCATCTTTAAAATTCTTTTTCCACACACGTACCTTGCCATCGATGAAGGCCACCTTGTAGCCTTTGTCTTCCATTGCCGAAATGGACACCCGGTTCTTCTTGAGATCAGGTACATATAGGACTTCTTGGAAATGAATTGTGTTACCCTAATTTAATTGAAGAGTAACATTCCCTACACCCTTTACGGGATAGGTGGAATTGTCGCCAAGAATAATATCTTTCTCTTGCTCTTTTGACTTTCTCCAACAGTCTTCGGTGATTGCTCTTGCTCTTGCAAATGAATTGTGTTACATCTAAACTCAAGTGCTACATAATGCATCGAGTAAGTCAGAAGTTGTGGTTCAGTCATAAAGTTTATTGTATTCTGCACTCTAAAACAGAAATAACAAGAGTTTAACCTATAGCCTCTTACATATTGTATAGTTTTAATTTACTATGGTTATCTTTAAATATTTTATGATTGTTAAATTTTAGAGGGTAACATATACTTGCATAATACTAGCCTTTTCTCAGTACAAAGACAGCTGTATTCTGTATGTGCCAGTTAGGGTTAAAAAAATGTTTTTAATAATAGCTAGCGTATGTGAATTTATCTATCTCGTATGTACTCTAAGTAATGCATTAGAATGATTTGTATAGTTAGGCTAAAGTACTACAAATGGCCAGCACTTTTTTCTGATTGAATTGGTAAAAGGGAGTCGTGAATTTTTTTGGCATTGATGTGACCAAGGATTAAGAAAAACCTTTTCCAAGCAGGAAAGCAACTGAATCGAAAATCAGTTGATTATCAGCTGCATGGGACTTCAGCTGTCAAGATATTTAAAGCATTCAATGCTTTGGGGACAATAGCTTTTTCTTTTGGCGATGCAATGTTACCTGAAATACAGGTACCAATAAACTGTTATCCTTGTTTCATTTGTGAAGATGAATATATATATATATTAACTATTATTTTTCATGGAGTGAATTTTCTTAATTTCAAAAAACTAGAGTTTAGATGAAGACGTACAAAAAAGCAAGTCGGTCTCCCACCAGGGAGACCGGACCATATCCAAAAACAGACTCTCTTTAAAGAGGAGAGTGACAACTGAGAACTAAAGGACACAACACCAGCCTATAACTACCATGCTGACCAAAATGGCCTAATACAAAGAAAACTGGAAATAAGATAACGGAAACGATGATAAAGACTCTGTCAAGCTGATGGCTTAGAATCTGAGCCTGCCTTTTTTGAAGATGAATATTAGTTAAATTATTCTTATATTATGATAACAATTTTATTATGGACCGGTCTTCACACATTTCCATAATACGTAAAATTGAGATTTAAGGCCCTCTGATTCTCTCTTAAAGGTCACAATCTGTGTCCATTTTAACCATTTAATTCCGTGGCTTAGATTTGCTTTATGAATTCACATTCCACAGTCAATGTATCGCTGCTCTAAGAAGTTTCCCTTATTCCAAATCGAAGAAATCAAATTTAATATCAACCTCTGTGTCCTGCAACCTCTGTGTCCTGCAGTCAACCCTCAGAGGTCCTGCAAAGACAAATATGTACAAAGGTGTTTCAGCAGCGTACACTGTTATCATTTTAAGCTACTGGATACTAGCATTCGTGGGCTATTGGGCATTTGGTTCGGTGGTTCAATCATATATTCTGAGCTCCTTGACAACCCCGGCATGGACAATTGTAATGGCAAACGTATTTGCTGTGATTCAGATTTCAGGCTGTTATCAGGTAAATAGCTAGTTATATGTGTTTACATGTAATGATGTAATGCACCAGAATCAATTCCAATATAGTTAGTATTTAATTAAAAGCCTAATATGTATATTTGACTGAAACTACCTCACAGATATATTGCAGGCCGACATATGCCTATTTTGAGGAAAATTTGATACCAAAACGTAAAGGAACATATGCCCTAAACCACTACACGGCACGCTTCTTTTTGACATTAATATACATGGCGTTGATTACTTTTATTGCTGCTGCTATTCCATTTTTTGGAGATTTTGTTGCACTTTGTGGGGCAATTGGATTTACTCCTCTAGATTTTCTATTTCCAGCAATGGCTTTCTTGAAGGCTGGAAGAAAGCCTAAGAATAAGTTGTTCTTCTACCTCCTATTGCTTCTGAATATTGCCATTATTGTTTTGTATTCAATGGTGGCATTATTGGGCTCCATAGGAGCAATTAGATTCATTGTAATCGATACAAAGACATACAAGTTCTTCCATGATATGTAATTTGTAAATAGCACATTGCCTTCTCAGCTTGATAAGAGCACATCTAGAATATGTTGTGGTCAGCTTTTCACTGTGGTGGCCATCAAATTTTATAATTTGACCATGACAGGTTTGCTTTCAAGCAAGTCTTCTTACCAATGTGATTAAAAGGATTAAACGCTTGTGCACTTTCAATATCTAGCTTTAAGAGAGATGGGATTGAGATTTTGAATTATGGGATATGACATCTTGCCGATAAAGTTTTTGGAATTTCAAGTAATAAGTTTTATAAAATGTTGTTTTTATGATTCATCTGTTTGAGATTTCTTTTATATTCACTCTATGAAAGGGAATACAGGGAATACAAATGATTAGTGTCTTAGCTCAATACAAATGATCAGTGTCTTAGCTCTTTTAGGATTCTATATTATATTTTACAACCATGGGATCACATGAATAAATTTAGTACATATGATATAAATTATATTACTAATTTCAACCAATGGATAGAAACATTGTTAGTTTTTTTATCTATATATTTTATGTTATAAGGACAGCTTCTGCGTAAATCACATAAGACAGATTCCTGCCAACGCGTTTCGAACCAACCAATGTGGTTCATCGTCAGGACAAGTTGAAAATACAGATTTAGCTCAGCGTTTTAAATAGTCTAGGCAGAGACTCCAACGGCTAAAACACTCTAACGGCTACTTAATCATTCAAGAACCCCAGTCAAACTTCCTTTAATTAAATTAATATTAAAATATTATTATATTCAGAGCTAGGTTAATCTGGTATAAATAATTCATTTATTTAATTTCAGATATTACCTCATTATCCTGTAAATTTTTATATATTTATAATATATTTACTATATATATATATATATATATATATATGTTAATATTTATCTAATTAATTCATTAAATCTAACCTAAATATATATGTATAATGCCCTATTAGTTATGATTGTTATCCTAATTGTAATTAATTTATTAAAATAGTAATGCATTATAAGATTATATGTGTCAAATAATAATATATATAATCAATACTATAAAAATAATTAGTTAATTAATTTATATTAATATATAAATGTCCTAAATAGAAAATAAGAGGGGTTATATGTATTAATTTTAAGAAAAAAGTTAAATTAGGGTAATCGCAGATTAATTTGGTATTATATATAAATTAATTTTTACTGTTATATGTATAAAAATAATAATATATATACTTAATAATATTATTAATTAATTAATATATTTAAATTAGTCTATAAAAGCCCTAAATAACAATACTATGTTATGGTTCTATTACTAATTAATATAATATGAGTTTAAAAATGTAATGATGAGGGAGATATTTCTTATTAATGTAGAAGCTATAAATGAGTGTTAATTGCTATGCCATTTGCTTTAAATCATATAAGTAATAATTAATGAATAATTTATGCTCAATTTTAATAAATGCTACATAAAAATGTGATACTGCTTCAAGAGGAGGATAATCCTCCGAAGAACAATGCTGCCAACGATAAGCGAAAACCAGATTCACAAGAACAAAAACACACCCACCCTAAGAAAGAACCTGGAAGAACCGAGGGGGGAGGAAGAAAACTTAAGATGACAACGCAGGGATCCAATTTCTACTAACCTTCCACCCATCATCTCTGTTGAGATTGATGGGTCTACGCTCAATTTCG
>APFE030626661.1:0-19365 GCA_000404065.3 Pinus taeda
TTTTTTCTCGGTAAAAAACTAGCTAGTCTATTATATTATATGTACAGGTAAACTTTACAAGCAGTGAAACAGGCTATCTAGGGCCAGCAGTGGCGCCTTGGATTGCTTAGCTTAGAAACTGAAAGCTCCCTCGCAGGGGCAGCACCTACAGGACTTCCAAAATTCCTCCAAAAACTTACTGAGGCTAGATACCAATGTGACTTGACAAACAACCGGACATAGAACCACATAGAGTTAAACATGAGCATGACGGCCCACGCAGGGGCTTCCATCAAAAAGTGACTGTGGACCAACGGAGAACTTACAGTGGACCGACATGTACATGACAGTATTAAGAACTGAGAGTAAACTAGACCAACATAGACAAGACAATGTAAAAGACCGCAAGTGAACAAACACAGTGAGGACCAGAACCAAAATACCCGCAGAGACCTTCTTCCTGGACCCGAGCTGAGAGAGAAAGGCATGTGCCGGAGCGCGCGTCAGAGTATCAGTCGTCGCAGGGACTTTTTTCTTCCACGATAGTGCACTATCCCTGGCCCTCAGGGATTCCCTCCCACATGGCGATCCATGGATCCTTTGCCGTGCTCTGGGATTCCAGCGCCTGGGGATGCAAGGGGGCGTGCAGAATCTCCTTCCCTGAGGTGCCCACCTCAATTGGTGGCTGCAGAACATGGCTCTCCACTCCAGTGCCCTCTGGAGGTGGTTCTGCCAATCCTGGAGATTTCCCGCCCTCATTCCCTTCTGGAATTTTTGTAAAAAGAACTGAAATCTGGGCATTAATACCTGAATTATCCTCTGAGCTGCCCAGGGTGAACACAGCCGAGCCGAATGCTGGAAGAACTAGCGCCCCTTCACTTGAGCAGCCAACCTCCAAGAATTGCCCAGCTTGAAATGGAGTAGCCCTTGCACGGCTATAGCAGTAACAGCAGCAGCAGTGATGGTGCTCATCCACCGCTGGTGTGCGAGAGGAAGACCCTCACCCAGGTCCCCTTCTGCTTGATTGCCTCTCCCGCAACCTTGCCATGAAAATCCCTCTGTCTTCCTCGAGAACCTGAGGCGAATTGTAAAACCAAGCACAGGGCGGGTCTCGCCACCAGTCCCACTCAGGCGTGACAGCCTCTGAGCAAATGTTGCCTAAGGGAGGAGTTTCACTCCTCGTAACCAGTTTGCCTGAACTGCATCGACGCGAAGCCAAGACTGTTTGTCGAGGTGGTAGGATAACAGCCCACCCCGAGTTCTTCCACGTCTGCGCCTCCTCAACCTCACCATACCAATGCGCTCGCTTCTGCCCCTCTGCATCATAATATCCTGCCTCATTCCTTCGCTGCAAACGAGCAATAACTGCGACCTGCCACTCCATCTATTCCTTCTGCTCGGCATTGAATGCCCAGAGCTCGGGCTGCGGGGTATTAAACTTCGGCGGCTAATTCCCATTAACCGTTCTCATTAGCACGGGGCGGCACGTGCTGGGCATGTGGCTCGACCCCCTATGACGTGCCATCACCCGCATCCGGGGTATTAATTATATATATTAATAACATAGAAATATATTTTAATTAAGTATTTGCAACATTCCATTAAAAACAATTCACGTAAAATTTGGAACAAACCTTTATAAATATAAACCTTTTTATTTTTTAAACCTAATATCTCTTTAGTCCAACTTTTTTTAATTTCCTATCTAGGTATATCAATCTTATAATTGTGTGCTTTTAGACCACTAGTACATATAAAAGGAATAAGGAATAATGTTTGCACAACACATGTATATCCTATTTATTTTTACAATTTTATTTATCTTTACCATTTGTAATTTTGAAAAATACATTTTGCTGGCAAAAGGTTTAATTATTCATGTTAAAGTTATTAATAAATGGTTATTTTTATTTAAATTATAGTTTTTTTAGAAAACCAATCAAATTTTTCATTTTTTTTCCTTGTCCATAAATAAAGAAACTAACAATAAATTGACCTCTTTCTTATTTATCCAATTTTAAAATACTCCTTGAACCAAAATAAAAATAAATAAATTAGAAATTAAGAGTAAATATGATGAATGGTGAGTCTGGAGCATGCCGTAAAACTGCTTCTGTTTGAGTAAGAACTGGTCTTCTTCGGACATAAGGAAAGAGGTTAACTGCTTTTGTTTGAGTAAGAACTCGTTTTCATTGGACTGCCTCTAGCAGGGGTGAAAGCCTACCCCCAACGGGTTATTTTAGGTGGTGTGGTTTTCCTTAAATAACTGTGATGACTCATGAGTCCTTTGAGAATCGCAGCCAGACATAGCTATCCTGGCTTTTGATTTGACAACTAAATTATGATAATTTTTTCCACCTTGTATAAAACTGTATTATTTATAAAACTATATTATAATAAATACATATACCATTTATCTTGATTTTTTAAAATAGATTAAGATAGAAATAACCTGACATGTCCTCCTCCCTGTTAAAAAAATTATGTTAGACCACTTATCAATCCCTTTTTTTGTCTGTAACATAGATGGAAAACCTATGGCATTATGGAAGTGGATTTGGATTGTATCACCAAATATTCCTACTTAAAATCTCTAATCCTCATTCATTATTTTCCTAGCAATAAATCGAGTCCAACTAAATCCCTTGAAACAATTTTGCGACCTAGCACTGCGCGCTAAATATTGAGACTAAGCTTAAACTCAGGACAAGATCGTATGAATACCAATGCTTGTGGGACGAGTATTTTGGACAGGATGCTCAGTTGGGTTACTAATACTCATAATGGTCGGAGTTGCAAACTATTTGGTCCATAGAAATTGTTCGTCACACATGCACCATCATACTTTCACCGTATGTTTGTTATAGCTCTTTTGTTTAGAACTATGACTCTGTAATGCTATTTGTGATGTCTTCTTGTTCTGGTAACTCTCTATTGATATATTGTGAAAATTTTATATAATATTTCTGAGTGAAAGGAGATGAATAAACTAATGGACATATATCAAACTATGATTTGAACTAAATTCCGTCTCATTATATTGTTACAATCTCACTTTATTGGAACAGATTGAAATCACCCCTATTCAAAGATTATGCCAGATGCACGATATAGTTATTGTAAATGGCCAGTTACCAGGACCAACTATTTTTTAAGCAACGGGGACACTGTGGGATTCCACTATTCACTGGTTTGTCTCTGCTCTCATTTTTTGGACATCCCTTAATTGGAATATGGTGATTCAATCTTTGGTGAAGTTAATTTAATTCAAATTTACTGTGCAGATTTTTGGAAATTCAATTTCTTATATTAATTGCACATTTCTGAAATATTTTATTCAATTCAAATTTACTATTTACCACTATTACAGATTCCTGAAATATCCACTTCAATTAAAATATACCATCTATTAACTTATATGCATTACAGATCGCTGGAATATGAGATTCAATTCAAATCTACCATCTCTTAAAATAGCAGATATTTATAGTAAAAATGAATCTAGCCATTTGGGAAGTCCCTATTTCCTTTGATATGTGAAATCTTAGATTATGCATAAATAAGCCTTGCGTATAATTTATGAGATCTCCGGCTGGTAGACTGCCAGCTCACCTGATATCTAACGATGGAGATTGACTGGAAAAGTCCGAGAGGTCTGCCCTCCCGGATAATTTTTTACATCTTGTCTGAAAGAGGAGACTCTTGCAATTTGCGATAACTTTGTTACTTCAAATTTTGGGGGTTTTTCGTCGGTTCATATTTGTACTTATATGAAGAGTTGATGCAAGATGACCAAGAGTTAAAGGACACCACATGACACCCATCATTCCAACGTTGGTTTTAGGTAAACTGTGGGGGAATTCTGTATAATATCTACTTGAAAAGGAAAAATGTCTTCTTTAGGGACTTCCAAAGGGATACTTGAGGTATTCAAGTTTGGGATTTATTTAGCGTTCCAATTTTCCTCATGTATGCAGTTGCCAACAACCTTGGGAATTTGCAAAAGTTAATGGGGTAGCGCTCTTATGTGGTATATCCACCAGAGGGACCTCGCCCACCTTCTCCAGAAGAGTTTCGAGAATTGGCACGAAAGAACCAATTTCGGTGAACTTTTATCCTTATCACGATTAAAAATAATAAAGATTATTAAACAGTTTCTTCTGTATTTATGAAAGTCTTGCGTATAATTTCAATGAACAAAAATAATTTCAGCAAACAAGAATACTTTATGCTGTATATCCCTTGAAATCAACTTCTTAACCTCTCAGTATTTTAAACTTGTGGAAAAGGGTAATTCGTTGGGATGTTAACCTATCTCTTTGACTATATGAAAGAAATAATGTAAAGCTGAGAGTGATAGATGTTTCAATCATGGCAGGCATGGAATACACCAATTACATACAGGTTGGGCTGATGGACGCGAGTATATTACACAGTGCCCAATTCAACCAGGTGGAAGTTACACATACAGATTCATTAATGTTGATCAGGAAGGAACCTTGTGGTGGCACGCTCATGTCTCATGGCTTCGAGCTAGGGTCCTTGGAGCAATCGTGATCTATCTAAAGAAGGGCAGTTCATATCCTTTTCCTAAACCCAAAGACAAAGCTACAATCGTTTTAGGTGAGTGCAATAGGTTTATATAGTTCACAAAATCATTTTTGATGCACTTAATTTTTTTATGGACATAGTATAAAGTATACCTGTCGGTTTGTGGGGATACTCCTCATTAGTCTCCCTTCTACATGCAGCAAAAGGAGACCTGTCTACGCAGCAAGAAGAGGATCATTATACGCTGGGAAGAGGAGGCCTTAACCAGCCCTAGACACAGTCAAAGAGGAGTCTATATAAGCTGCCCTAGCCGCAGTCCTCAAGGTTGATGTAATCCGCAATTAAGGATGACACTTACATGCTATCAAAGGAGCCCTAATGAAGCCTAGTAATCTATTGTTTGAACGAAGGAGAGTTGATCAGTAGTGAACCCATACACTGTAATAAGGACCCTAAATATGCAGTTTAGAAGGGCTTCTATTTGTTGTCATCTAGCCGCAGCAAAGTAGCCATCATACGAATGAAACTGGAATAAGTTAAGGGACGGTTTGAGCCTCCCTCTTGCAACTGTGTGAGGATGGTTCCTTCTTGTAAGGACGCCGAGTTAAAAGAAGCAGTGGATCAACCCTGTCGGGATATCATTGGAAGATCAAGAATAATGTTTATGCTATTATAGGAAAACTATGTGTTAGGCTATAGGCCATAACACCACACTCAAACATTTCTTATGGGTATTTGAGGGTTCAGATCATTAGCTTAATCTAACAAGCTGTTGTGTATAATGCTGTTGAGATCTAAGGCTAATTTTGATGACTATATGATTTTGCCTAGAGAAAATGGACTAATTGCTAGATGCAGGGTAATAAGAACCATTGGTATTTCACATCTCATGTTTGTGGATGACTTGTTGTTTTTTCGAAAAATAAGTTAAGCAAACTACAAGCATTATGTAACATACTTTCCAGATTTGGGGTGGCATCTAGAATTATTATGAACAAAGATAAATCTGTTCTTTGATTACTAGTATCTTGCCTACAAGTCACTAGCACATTTACTAACACTGATACAAGTAACTCATTCAGAAATTGGGAATATGAAAACATACCAGAAATTGGGAATCCGCAAACAAATAAAATCCAGTAAGTTAGGAAGCCTATGGAATGCGCTCCTCTCCAAGCATAAATTGTGCTTAACCTTGCTTGACAGGTGTTTGCTGAATCATGAATCTATGCTCCTCTCCAGCTTAAATCGTTGTCAAACCTTGCTTTGGGCAGCCTTCAGGCACAACCCAGTAAAATCAAAAAGCCAATACATCACCCATATTGACATCTAGTGGCTCTCAATTGAAACTACCAAATGAAATGGTATCAAAGGGTAATTGTGAAATAATAATTAATAAGAACTTGGATCATATGCACAATTAGAAAAAACAACTCAAAAAGAAACTATTATTTTTTAAATGAGAGCAAATTAGAAACTGCCAAATGTAATGGTATGAAAAGGTAATTTTGACATAATAAGTAATAAGAACTTGCATTATATGCACAATTAGAAAAAACAACCCAAAAATAAATTGTTGTTTTGAAATGGGAGTTTCTCAAATGGAATTTAAGTTTTAACATAAAAGGAAATTCACAAATTCAACATTCTTAAAGTTTTAATTTCAGAAAAAATGAAATTTAAAAAATTGTTGAAAATTTAACAGCCCTTCTTAAAAAAATTTAAGATATTATTCCATTTTTTTTTAAATGACAAAAATCATATTTTAAATTTATTTTGACGCGTAAAAATTTCTCCTTACTTCTTTGATGTGCCAGAGGCCCTTTGAAGGGCTCTGACGTGTTCAATTTTGAACGCTGCTTCCACTCCTACGCACCGAAACGAATGAACATGCCCTTTCCTCTGAAAAACTTCAAAAAGTAAGGGAGGCATCCTTGTGATCTCCTTCCAAAAGGGAGACTTTGAATCCCTCCCGACCTCCCACAAAATGACCTCAATAATCTGCTCTAGAGGGTACGAAACAATGTACAGATAAGAGCGCCCTTGGCCTACGCCCCCAGCGAGTAGAATCCACGACCCGACAGGTGAGCAACTTAGGCCACATGATATGGCCATTAGCTAATTCTAGAAATAGTGTAAAAATGGTAGTACCCTCTCCCATGCTGAAACACGAAACACCCATCCCACCCTCATAATTGCAAGTTGTACAGTAGAAAAAACTATCACAGAAAATACTCCCCCATCCCGCCCTCATAATTGCGAGTTGTACAGTATAAACAACTGTCACAGAAAATACTCCTGGGCAAGTGTCCAACAATTCCCCATCTCCTTTCAGAGGATTCGTAGATTTCTACTGCCATTACTGTGCTCCAACGAGGCCATCCCACAACAACTACTTTGTAGGCCTCTTGATTGCCTACACTAGAGGCCACAATGTCTTTGGCCACAACTATCGTTGTATGACATGGGGGGAAGTTTCAAGAAAGTTTGGGTGAGAGGATTGCAGACATTGTTTGTTCTACTCGCATGCATCAAGAACAGGCCCTGGGTCGATCCTTTAATTACGTTGTCTCCCTGTGGAAGGAAGGAGAACGAGATACCGATATTCCATTTCCTTTCAAAGAAACAATATCCAAAATAGTCAATTGAATCGTCATAAGTACTGCACAAAAACAAGGATGGCCTTTTATTTGAAGGCGTCTCAGCCCATTGGGTAATTATAAATTTAGTAGATGAGAAGAGTGTAAATGTGTTAGAAAACCTGCACAGATGAATTTAGCTAGTAAAGGTTGAACACACAGCTTTGTAGAGCAAAAACACTGAAAGAAAATCGAAAGAAGAAAAGAATCATTTATAGAAAATAGGTTACAATTCTCATGATATAGCATCACTGGATGAAGATCCCAAGGTAATGCACCATAGTGGTGATCAATGAGAAGACTCAACACCTACTCAAGTTCCGGAGAAAACTAGCCAGTTGCGGAGTGAAAGGAGCAAATCAGGGAGTAAATCATGCAGAAGAACTAACTAGTTCTGGAATTAAAGAAGGAGAAAATCAAGAAGTAAATCATGCAAAATGAATCTAACATGTAGTCTCATGCTCTAACTACGAGTCCGCATGTAGGTGTGTAGCAGTTCCAACACCCCCCCTGAACACCACTATGGGGAAAAATAGAAAATGGGCTCTGGAAGCTAAGGCCAAAGGTCACCCAAAATACAGTGCAACTTGTACTAAAATTGAGGAAAGATGGAAAACCTCGTGGGAAAAAACCCCCCTCAAAATACAATGTAATCAAAAGAAAAGAGGAAGAAAAGACAATTGCTAAGCAACTGTGTCCTTCACTCCAAGACGATCGCGCAGAGAGTGAAACTTCTGCTAAGTGAATGGCTTGGTGAAGATGTCTGCAGTCTGTTCTGCTAAAGGACAGAACTGAAAATCAATGACCCGATCATGTACTAAGTCTCTGATGTAGTGCATATGGATCTCTATGTGCTTCGTCTGCTGCCGCTATACTGGATCCTGCAAAATTTGAGAGTGCTCTGGTTGTCACACCAGATGGCAACGGGCTAGTGGAACTAGACGCCCAACTCAGTGAGGAAGTGTTATAGCCACAGAGCCTGAATGGTGATGTTGACTACTCCTCTGTACTCGGCCTCAGCTAAAGAGAGAGCAATAGTAGCCTGCTTCTTGCTGGACCAACAGATAGGGCCAGATCCTAGATTGAGTGAATATCTGGAGGTGGACTTGCAATCAATGTTGTCTCCCACCCAATCAGAATCTGTGAAGCCAAGGAGATTCAATGTAGTGCCTGCTGCATAGTGAATCCTGAAGGTGATGGTGCCTTGCACATATCGGAGGATGCGCTTGGCAGCATTCCAGTGTAGCTCATGCGGCTCCTGCATGTATCTGGAAACTGCCCTTACTACATATGAGAGATCTGGTCGGGAGTGGGTGAGGTACAATAAGCTCCCCACTAGCTGTCGGTAGAGAGTGCTGTCAACTAATGGAGTGTCACCTCCATCCTCAAGGCAAACCCCAGACAGAAAAGGAGTTGGTGTTGGCTTGCAGTCAGTCATGCAAAATCTCTCGAGGAGATCCCGTGCATACTTATCCTAAGAGAGTTTGATGCCTGTGGCATCCTAGTTGATCTCAAGACCAAGAAAGAAGTGTAATGGACCCATGTCCATCATCAAGAACCTATCATGCAAGGCCCTCTTGACTGTAGCAATGGCTGAAGTCGAGCTGCCAGTGATTAGGAGATCATCCACATACAAAACTAAGATAAGAAAAGAATCATGTGTCCTGAGCACGTAAACATTCGGATCAGACTTACATCTTTCAAAGTGCTGTCATAAGAGAAAAGAATCTATCTTCGCATACCAAGCTCTCGGGGCCTGCTTAAGATCGTAGAGGGATTTCTTCAATCTGCAGACCAAAGATGAATCCTAAATGAAACCATGTGGCTGCTCCATGTAGATCTCCTCAGATAGGTCTCCGTGAAGGAAGGAATTCTTCACATCCATATGATGTACTTACCACCCCTGGGCAGCCGCAATGGCAAGTGTAAGGCGTATGGAATCCATCTTTGCTACTCAAGAAAAGGTCTCATCATAATCAATGCCATGCACTTGTTGGAAGCCTTTGGCTACTAGCCTTGCTTTCCATTTGGTGATTATGCCATCTGCAACACTCTTGGTCATGTAGGCCCATTTTCATTGGACAAGTTTCGTTCCTGAAGGAAGGGGGACCAGATCCCAAGTCTGGTTCTCGAGGAGGGAGTTATACTCCTCCTCCATGGCGAACTCCCAAGATGGATGCCCAACAGCCTCAGCATAAGACTGTGGATTAGAAGACTGAACCAAAAGAAAATGTTAGGATGGTGATGGTTCAGTGGCAATGAGGACAAGAGGAGGCTCAATAAACTCTGAGCTAGTTCTCTGCAGATCAGAATTATCCCCCACAAGACCATTTCTAGCAGCTGGGTGGTCTTGTGCGTATATCTCACGTAAGCTCCTTGTTCTCTTATTTATGACAGGGGAATATGATTCACTGCTGGAAGCCCGATCTGGACTTGGATGTGGATCATCATATGCATACTCTATATCTGCATCTGAGTGTACTGAGTCATCATCTTGGACATGAGGTAGATAAAAGGTGTCTGCATGTGGCGATTGAGGTGCATGCGAGAGAATTTCCTCAAATTTGACACTTCGCTCAATGATGAGCTTGTCCGTAGAGGGAATCAGGAGTCGGTATCCCTTCACACCATTAGGGTATCCAACAAAGATGCACTCAATGCTTTGTGTATCAAGAGCTTTCCTCTTTTTAGAGGGGATCCTGGCCCATGCTCGGGAGCCAAAAACACGGAAGTGAGTGACCTCTGGTTTAGTGCCACTCCAAGCCTCAAAGGGGGTCTGATCCTTGATAGACCTATGAGGAGATCTGTTCTGGATGTAGTTAGCACAATTAAGTGCTTCAGCCCATTTCTTATGAGGGCAGTGACTTAGCATGCAACATGTAGGAAGCCATCTCTTTGAGAGATCAGTTCTTTCTCTACGTGACTCCGTTCTGCTGCAAAGTGTATGGAACTGTGTATTGAAACTGTATGCTGGACTGAAGGCAAAGGTTCCAAAGTGTTGTGTTAACATATTCCCCCCCATTGTCTGTACAGAGGGCTTTGATCTTTCTCTCTGACTGTGTCTCAACTAGTGCTTTGAAATCTTCAAAGTGCTCAAAAACTTTAGATTTGTTCTTGAGAAGATACACCCAAGTATACCGTGAAAAATCATCAATAAATGTAAGCACATACCTTGATTTGTTGATGGAAGGATGAGGAAAAGGCCCCATGAAATCACTATGGATCAGATCTAGAGGAGAGGATGCTCTGTGAGTCTTGCCGGTGTCAAACTTTTCTCTAGGATGTTTGCCAAGGACACACCCTTCACAAACTCCTTTAAAGAAACTGATATTTGGCAAGCCTTCCACCATATCATTCTTGCTTAGTTGCTACATATACCTGTAATTTAAGTGACCAAACCTCTCGTGCCAAAGCCTACTACTATCATCAGCATGTGTAAGCAATAAGGAGGATTCAGATTCAATAAATTCAGAAAATGTATAGAGTCTGGCTCCATTGTTTACCTCACGGGTTGCAATTTTGGAGCTGCTATGTAGGTCATATATGTTCATTGCATCTGGAGTGAATTCCACTCTCTTTCTGGTGCCAGAATGAGTGATCTGATAAACTGAAAGCAGGTTTACCGAAAGTTTTGGAACATGAAGCACATCTTCAAAGCTTTCGTGTAAAAGTTCCACTCTATTTTGTCCGGTGACCTCAATAGTTGAGTCATCTCCCATGAGGATGGGAGGTCCTTTGCGTGCATCCAAAGAGGAATAGACTTCCTTTGCAACAACCTTATGATGTGATGCACCAGAATCTATAATCCATGCATCAGGAGAAGAATTAATTGCAACTAAAGTATGAAAATTGTTACCTTTCTCGTGTGGTGGATCCTCAATTTTCTTCTTGGCGCCCTGAGGGATGTGGTCCCCAAGGTTGTGCTTCTGAAGGATTTCTGCCATTTCATTAATCTGTTTCTTCATGCAAGAAGATTCTGGATGGAATCCTCTTTGACAGTAGGTGCATCTGTTTCCTTTCTTCCCTTTCTTATTTCTCGAGCTGGAGGAGTTATTGAAGGGCTTGGTGTACCCTTCCTTATTTGGATGGGAATGTGCTTTTACCTTGTCTTTTAGCTGCTGATTTTTCTGATTTGAATCAGATCTATGATTTTTATTGTGGCTGCCATCATGCACAGCGAGTGCATGTGCATTTGGAGGTTTGATTTTCCCCATGCCAATGAGTTTATCTTGCTAAAAAATAAGGGACTCCATAAATTCTTTGAGAGAAGACATAGTGTAGGATTTACCTGTTGCGAGCCTTACTAAATGAAATGTAGACACAAAGACAGAGTATTCCGGTCCGAGCTTTGACATAATAGAGAGAACTTGGCGACTTTCCTCCTTGGATTTGTCAATTCCACAACCCTTGAGTTGCAGCAATAGATCATTATATTTGGTGAAGAAGTCTTGAATTTTGTCATAGTTCCATGGATCCAATGACAACAACTCCACTTCGAGCAGATGTCCTTTCATCTCATCCTGTTTCTCGTAGAGGTCTTCAACCTTTTTCCAAATCTCATTGGGAGTATTGCAGACAGATAGATGGAACTGCAACTCTGGAGAGATGCACATGCATATGGATCCGTGGGCCTCATCCATACGATTGAGTTACTTGGATTTCTTTATGGATGAAGTGGGTTCCACTTCTATAGACATGGTAATCCTATACAACCCTTTATGATGAAGGTATCGAGCCATTTGGTCCTTCCATTTGTGATAGCTTTATGGTGTTAGGATCGATGCTTTGGGAAACTCCATTTTCTGTCGATCTTCGATCTCCAAGCTGTAATACCTGCAAAATAAAGTACTGGTGTGCCTTTAATCTAGCAACCCGTGGGCTCTGATACCATGTAAATGTGTTAGAAAACCTGCACAGATGAATCTAGTTAGTAAAGGTTGAACACATAGCTTTGCAGATAAAAGCACTAAAAGAAAATCAAAAGAAGAAAAGAATCATTCATAGAAAATAGGTTACAATGCTCATGATATAGCATTACTGGGTGAAGATCCCAAGGTAATGCACCATAGTGGTGATCAATGAGAAGACTCAACACCTACAACAAGTTCCGGAGAGAACTAGCCAGTTGCGAAGTTAAAGAAGGAGCAAATCAGGGAGTAAATCATGCAGAAGAACTAACCAGTTGCAGAGTTAAAGAAGGAGCAAATCAAGGAGTAAATCATGCAAAATGAATCTTGCATGTAGTCTCATGCTCTAACTAAGAGTTCGCATGTAGGTGTGTAGTAGTCCCAACAAAGAGGGCGTTCCACTCCTTGCAAACAGTAGGACATCTGCAGAGGCATTCAAGTGGAAACAACGCCAATATCGCTTCTTTCATATAGTCAGGCAATTCATGCCACCGTTTGGACTATTCATACCGCCGTTTTGACAATCCATACCACCGTTCTGAGGTTGACTACTCCTCTTCCACCTCTGCCATACTCACAACTCTGTACAATTCCTACACCCTCTTCGAAGTTCCTTCCTGCACTTAGCATTGGCATCTTTGAATATAAATATTGTAATAAATTATGACATTAGTATCGTTTGCTCCGAATATAAACAATGGAGTAGATTTCCCACTGTAAGGGTTTTTTCTAACGTATATCAACATCAAACATCCACTGTATTAGAATGTGTTAATGCGTTTAAATATTCACTAATTTTTTCTTTTTTCTTTTTAGATTTCAAGGAAGGATTACTTAATTCAACATTGTTTCTATTCATTCTATCTATATATAGTTTTCTAGCAGATTGCATAATTCAATTTTGTTTTTATTCATTCCACAATTTAATTTTTTATTTTGTTTTTAGTTTCCTAGGAAGGATTACATGGGACAGTAATTATGTGGAAATAGTTATACAAGGTAGTCAATATTTTAAGATATTAATTTTAACATTTTGTTAAGATTAGATGAGCTTTTACATGTGAAAACAATATAGTTTTAAATTTCTTAGTTTATTCCAATTCCTTGATATAAGTATATTTATTATGTTTGTATTTTATTTTTAGATATATCTTTTATTTTTTTTTTTTTTATTTTTATAATTTGAAATATTGTGTTTTTTTCAAATTAATTTGAAATTTTTTTAAATTTTTAAAATCTTATCAATGTAGAGAAGTTTAATTGTGGATTTTCACTAATGTTTTTAGGTATCAACATAAATATAGTGTTTTTTTTGTGCTTCTTTTTTTATTAACAATTTTGATAGGATGATTTTATATTATGACGTAACCCCTTATTGGCTAAGAGCCACTCTTACTTAATCATAATGGAATAGATTAATAGTCCAAGACTCAAAGATATATGGCCTACCAGAAAACATACCCCTACTGAATACCAATGGATTATGAAAATGATTTTATTTGGATAAAAGTAATATCTCAAAGCCTACCCCATTATTAACCACCACCAAATAATTTTAGATGATATGGTTGGCCTAAATAAACTATAAAATAAAAACCAAATAAAGCTCATAAACTATAAAAACAAAACTATATATGATTATTATTATTAACTAATGAAAATTAAATTACAATAAAATTTTATTAATTTGGATCATGTCCATCTTAACGTAATGGAAAATGTAGAAGATGACTCAAGTACAAAAATGGAGTATGTATTTTGGTTTTTTTTATTTGATTTACTTAGATTCGTTTCTTCCTTTAGAAGGAAGGATTACATGGGGTACTTATTATGTGGAAATGATTATATAGGGTAGTTATTAGCTTCTATAATTGACTTGTTTTTTGGATAAAGAGTGGAACCTTCCATTAATCAAGAGGAAATACATATTGTACAACAACAACACCAACTCTGTGAACCCCTCAACAGACAACTGGGTTGACTAATCAAAACTACATTAGGATTGTTGACAAAACAATCCTTCCACTAAAGAGTACACAGAAACTGCCCCTTCTATCTAACTTTCCTCAGAGTGGTGCTCTCGATAACCAACACATATGAACCCTTAAGCTCTTTATGTCAAAAGTCTCGCATATCAAAAAAGCCTTCTTATCGTGCTATATTTCTATTATAATCCATTTATAATAGAAATACCCACAAACACGTGATAACTTCAAAAAGAATTCAACCGGACTTCAAAAAGAATTCACCCGGACTTCAAAAAGAATTTACCCGCGTGCAAAACGTTTTTGGGTCCACTCCATCGCTATCAGCGCATCACTTAACAACATTCCATCACACCTTCACTGAACCTTCCTCCGATCGTCGATTAAACCATCTCCACCATCCATTTCTTTCCATGATTCAACGGTCAATAAATTTTCCCGCTCAATCAAACTGCATGACTCTCCTCTGTCGTTGATTTGCACTTAGTGGATCCAACAGTCCTCAGCGATTTCGGGTCAAAAAAAGCGTAGAGAATACCCGCCCGAAAAGCGGTTTTTTCTTTTCCTCCGCTGTTATGTGTCACTCGGTTAGTGGAATTGAGCGACTACCCTTCATTACCACTTACAATCCATCCTCTACCTAAAATACCACTTAAGGTTTTGAGAAACCACCTCTTCGCTCGTTATCTTCTGTGCTCTTTCATCGTGTGATGATTCGTCGATCCGTTGCTCTATCGATCAGACCGTCGACAACTATTTCTTCCGCCATTCCTTAACCTTTGAAGATTTAACTCCCGTGTGGTTTTCTGCCCAAAATCCATAGGATGGTGGAGTTCAAGGAAATCTATGGTTGCCTACCTGCCAGCCTGCCCATTGTTTACTCCTTCCATTTGGTCCATTTTCCACTGATTTCATCGGTCCCTGACTGGTGAAATTACATGTTCTAAGAATACTTCCCTATCTATGGTCGTCTGTTTGTGATAGTCATTGTGCAATGTCCCTGAGGGTGTCAATGCCCAAGTATATCTTCTATTACTTCTTGAACATAGCACTCCTTCATTCGCCAAGCGATCCACTAATCTGTTGGTTGTTCTGCATACGTGAACAAATTGTAGTGTTCTCAGGGCTCTCAGGTGGGATTGTATACATTGATAGACCTGCAATAATTGCCATTGTTTTGACACTTTTTCTGGTGTTGTACTGTTGCATATCTTCTTTACCAAAATAATTATCAATTCAGAGTCTGCTTCTACAATAGCATTGTGCAAATCTGACTCAATCAAGATTTCTATTATGCTCTTGACCTGCAAGAAGATACCATAATACCAAATATGCGAAGAAATATACCCAGAACAATAAGAAATAATAGCAAGTATTTTATTATTCAGAAAGGAAAGCAATGTTCACTTGCCTCTTCGAGGGGGCAACCTCCAGTAGAGCTGGGCTCAATTAAAAAATAAGACACGATGCTCCTCGAGGGGAGTCTCTATCCTTTATATAGGATTCATACATGTAATACCATGGGTCAATACCATGATTCTTATTAATACCACCAATCTAATACCATGGCCCATTTGCAACTAAATATGGTCCCTTCATTAAATGCGGGCCTACCACTTACAATTATTAATATGGGCTTTATTGACTCTTTACTTAACTATAACTATGACTCGACCCTATTATATAAATAAGGGGGCTAGGGTTGGACCCTAACATGCCCTCCCCCATAAAAATAACATTGTCCTCAAGGCTGAAGCTGTGGAAATTGTTGAACAATAGTGGCTGGTTCCCAGGTCGCATCTTCTAGAGAGGTGTCTTTCCACTTGACGAGGACTTCCTTGATCGTGCGATCGCGCAAGTGTCGTTCTCGCGTGTCCAGAACCTGTTCAGGTTGGAGCCATATTGAACCTTCTTCATCCAATTCTGGTAGACTGGTTTGAATTCGGTAATGGTTCCCAATCACTTTCTTGAGGCATGAGACATGGAAGACTGGATGGATGTTTTCCATGGGTGACAAAGCTAGCTTGTATGGTAATTCTCCGATACGCTGAAGTACTTGATACGGTCCATAGAATTTTGGAGATAATTTTTGACAACCCTTGTCCTTGAGTGATGTTTGCTTATATGGTTGCAGCCTCAAAAATACCTAATCCCCTTCTTGAAATTTGTGTTTGAATGATGTTGATCTGCCTGTTGCTTCATGCGGTTTTGAGCTTGATGGAGATTCTCTTTGAGGTGGGCCAACATGGCTGTGCGGTTCTGTAGGAGGTGATCCACTGCTTGTACCTTCGAGCATCCCTGGATATAAGAAGTAGGTGAAGGAGGGAGTTGACCATAAACTGCTTCATATGGAGTCATTTTGGTGGTGGCATGATAGTTAATGTTATACCACCATTCTGCTAGAGGTAACCACTATACCCATAAATGTTGCTTTTCTGAAGTAAAACACCTAAGGTAGGTCTCTAGACATTTATTGGCTACTTCAGTTTGATCATCAGTTTGGGAATGATAGGAAGTACTGAGTTGTAGTTGGGTACCTTGTAGCATGAAGAGTTCCTGCCAATGATCAAGATTGGGTCACAATCAAACATAATGGAAGTGGGCATGCCATGTAATTTGAAGATCTGGTCCATGAAAGATTGAGCCACCAAAGCCGGTGTAAAAGGGTGGAGTAGGGTGCAAAAATGAGCATACTTAGAAAGTCTGTCCACAACCACCATGATGACTGACTTGTTGCCTGACTTCGGAAGACCCGTGATGAAGTCCATAGAAACCTCCGTCCAGATTGAGGCCGAGATGGGCAATGGCTATAATGTGCCTGGGGATTTGACTATTTCTCCTTTGTCGTGCTGACATACGTCGCACTCAGCTAAAAACATAAGAATGTAATTTTTCATGCATGTCCAAAAGAATGAACGTCGAGTGCGAGCATAAGTCTTCTAAAAGCCTGAATGGCCTGCAGTGGGAGATGAGTGCAACTCCGCCAAAATGCGACTTTTGAGGGTGGATGTTGGTGATATCACGACTCTGTCCTTGTAGCGAAGAATCTCATCCTGCCAAGAGTAGCCTGCTGTGGAATTTGGATCCACCTACAATTTATTAATGAGTTGGGAGATCAAAGGATGTGAAAACCATTCCTTGTGAGCCTCTTCAATCCATTCTGGAATGGGAAGAGAGATTGCGAGTAGGGTGCTTTCCTCCTCAAATTGGTGTGATAAATCATATGCTATGACATTTTCATGCCCTTTCTTGTAAATTATCTCATAATCATATCCCAACATTTTGGTGACCCATTTATTTTGTTGTGGCAAGGATAAGCATTTCTCCAAAAAATATTTAAGGCTTTGATGGTCTGTGCGATTTGGAAATGCTGCCCCAATAAGTATGGTCATCAGGTATCTACTACATGTAAGATGGCCATCATCTCCTTCTCATTGGTAGATTGTCCCAGATTTGTCCCACTTAGTTGTTGGCTAGTGAAGGCCAAGGGTCGAGCTTCCAACATTAAGACCGCCCCAATACCGTACCTGAAGCATCACATTCAATCACAAAATATTTGGTGAAGCCGGGTAGTGCTAATATGTTAGGGTCCCACCCTAACCCCCTTATTTATGTCATGGGATCACGTCATAGTCAAGAGTCAATAAAGCCCATATTAATATTTGTAATTGGTTAACCCGCAATTAATGAAGGGACCACAGTTAGTTGCAAATGGGCGGCAGTATTAGATAGAGGGTAAATGGGTGGTAGTATTAGATAGACGGTATTAATAAAACCCATGGTCTTGGCCCGTGGTATTGCATGTATGAGTCATATATAAAGGATAGGGACTTCCTTCGAGGAGTATCGTGTCTTGTTTTGTAATCGAGCTCTGCTCTATTGGAGGTTGCCCCCTTGAAGAGGCCTGTGAACATTTCTCTCTGAGTAATAAAATCATTGATATTCTGTGTTCTGGGTATATTTTCTTCGCATATTCTGTGTTCTGGGTATCTTTTCTTCGCATATTCTCTATTCGGTATTACTTTGCAGGTTAAGAAGCATAACAAGTGGTATCACAACACTTTCCAGGGCTCGGTGGGATGTCCAAATTTTAGCAAATTTTTTTTTGGCTAGAGACGTGTTCCGGCGTCTTTAAACCACGAGATCTGTCGTTAAGCGCATAAACCTGTGGATTTGGGGAGGCATGCATGCAGGAAATACAAGAGGTGGTCACGTCTGTTGGACTCCCTTGTAACCCCTGTGGGTACCGCTTCGAGTAGTAGCGCATTAGACAGAACCGCGCACGGACTGTCTTCCACGTACCCTCTGGGTATATAGGAAGCCCCATAGCTACCTTGAAGCCTCGTCATAGATAAACCTTCGGCCGTCTTGTGGCTACAGTACACCGAGAACAGCACTCGGAGAGATTACTCGCCCATAAGATAGGGTAGTCGGGTTGTACGGCTAAGGGTACGGTCGATCCTCCTTAGTTAGAGCCCTGAAACATTGGGCCGAGTACTACTGTCAGACCTTTATGTATATTGCGATTTGTAGCACCTGACACTCCTCAAGACCATAGTTCCCTTTCTATCGGGGGATCACACATCATCTATTCGAGATCAGCAAGTGCAGTAGCAGCAGATATCAGTCCCGCAGCTCTATCAGATCAGCAGCAGCAGTGATCCACGATTCAGATCTCTCAGATCCACCGGATCGGAGTAGTTGTGAAGGGTTCCTATGCTTGGCTATAATTTTCGCAGGACTTTTGGCGTCACTGACATTTTGAGGATTTGGCGACTGCAGTATTGATCAAGAAGGAGTAAAACTCCGTTAGGAGCTTTCAAAAAAAAAAAAAAAAAAAAAAGTCTGAGATCTTCCGAAGCACTTATTTGTGATCTAGCCCATCAGCATCAGGACAACGAGCTGAGCACGGTGGTACCATTCAATTTCTTCACAAAATTTTTTTTATGGTCCCAATTTTTCATCAAGTTGGTGTATGGTAGAAACTAGAGCTCAAGCAATGGCCAATGAAAGACTAGATAAACTTGAAACAGATATGAACAAGCTCAAAAATATGCTTGACGAACTATCTACCCTGGTACGGCAAGCACTCGATAAGGGCAAGGAACCAGCTCTCGAGGACGGCTATAATGACCATGTACACCATGAGGGTGAGTCTAGCCACTCTCCTCACGTCTGGCACACCCATCCACCACCCAACAGAGATTTCCCACCCAGTCAGTGACCGCCCAAGTTGGATATGCAGAAATTTGACGGTTCTAACCCGTCTGCATGGCTAGCACAAATGGAACAGTATTTCAAATT
>APFE030626661.1:27785-53930 GCA_000404065.3 Pinus taeda
AGCAACTTAATCTTTAAAGATTTTGCCAATTCAAGACCCAACAATATAGCCTCATATTCAGCGACATTGTTGGTTGCTCCAAATTCTAATCGATAGGCAAACTTGAAAATGTGATCAAGGGAAGATTTAAGCACTATTCCAGCGCCTTTACCATGCCTAGACGCTGCACCATCGAAGTACATGTACCAAACTCTATTATTGAGATCCTTAATCTTATCATCGGGAGGAATAATGAAATTAGACATGATGGCATAGTTCCCAATGTCAGATTGCTCTTTGATTATCTTGTTGTGAGGTCTCTTAGGATCTTCAACACGAAATTTCTTTCGGGCTCTCTATTTAGTCTTACAAAACCATCACCCCTAGGAGAAGGAATCATAGCATATGACCAATTCATTTGAATACTTCCTCCTAGATCAGAGGCCCACTTTATTGATAAAAGCATACCCCAGGCATCAGGCACATCCACAACAACAATATCCATAACAATCATGATGTCTGGGTAAACTGATAGATGAACTTGCAAATCTTTGATCAAACCATGCACTTCAATTTTCTTAGAATCCACGGCACATATGTTATAGTAGGGTCTAGAAACTCTTAAGTTAAGCTGTTCCATGACCCTTTTATCATTACACAAGTTGATGCACCAGAATCCAACATACAATTATTCAATTTATATCCATCAACCAACAAGGTGATAAAGAAACGCTGGTGATCTTTGTTATCGGCATCTAAGCTTTGCAAATATATAGGAGCATCATGATAGTCGACTTCTGGATTCTTCTGTTGAGAAATATTTATTTGAGGACCTTGGATAGCTTTTAGTAACTTATCTCTTTGGGAAGGGATTTTAGCAATCTCGGAGACAGGAACCCAGATTTTGGCATTGTTAAACCAACTTCCCAAATCGACATCAAATCCAGTGTTTAAACCAGGGTTAAAAGTTCGAGGGGGAATTTGACTCCCACTTTGATCTTTATCCCTTCTCTGGTAGGTCAAACCTTTATCTCTAGCAATTTCCAAGATTTGCTCGGGAGAGGGTTTTTCACCATATAACCTAGCTAAAAATGTCATCTTCATTTTCAAGGTTATTTATACTAAAAGTTGATGAAGGATTCATAACATCACGACTATTTTCCTTGACCTCTATCCAATCATTCATAGACAAAGGAAACTTGCTACCTACCACATTTATTTGATCACCCGTTCCAAACATCCCGTTATCTAAGATTCTTCTAACGATAGGGCAAGTGGCTTCTTCATGAAGAGCATCACAAACCCGACAATAAGGAGGAGCATTATCAACCAAATTAGTAAATGGATTAGGGGGTCTCTGCTCACTAGATTGACCCTTCTTTTGCCAATTGTTATTTTTGTTATTATTATTTCGACGCTGGAAATTTTGCATTTGCGTTCTTTCCATTTGGACCAACCTATTCTGCAAAGTGGTTATTTCCTTAGTATGATTAATTTCCATGGTTTCAATCTTTTGAAGCAATTTGAGAACAAGCTCACTTTCAGGTTCTTGAATTGTTTCTCCTTTAGGTTCTTTTAGTTTCGTAGCAGCCTTGTTGAAACCTGGGATCTCAAATTTTCCAGATGCTGCCTTGTCCTTTTCAAGTTCTATAGCTAAGGCTTGGCAATCCCTATAATCATTAAGTCTAGCACGCCTTAACTCATAAGATGGCTCAGGACTAAAGGCATCAATGTAAAAATCTCGAAGAGATTTGTCGGTAGGTTTATAGTCTTGACGTAATTCTTTAATAATGTCATTAAATCTTTTATTAAATTCTTCAGCAGTTTCATTCTCTCTCTTTTTGATTATGCTAATAGCTTTCACAAGGTGTCTTCCCTCTCGCTTGTCCCCATACTTTTCTTTAAAGGCGTTAACAATCGATTGTAAGGAATCAAATGAATTTTGAGGCTTTTTCGTAAAACAATCTAGAGCGTCACCCTCCAAAGTTAGAACAAAAAGGGTCATTTTAACATCTTCATGATTAAAATCAGCGGCCCTTGCGTATTTCCCCAACCATGAACTAAAAGCTTTCAGATGCGAATTGGCACTGATTGCATTATCTCCCTAAAAGATAGGCAATTTATCCATTCCATGTTTTGGAATATCATTGGGATAACCCGGAATATTAGCAAAGTTACATGGGGAGAATATGTCCATGATGTCCTGCTCAACTGAACCAGTAAAAGTAGATGGATATCAGAGAGGGCTTCTTGTCCGAGATTAACAAGAAGTGTACGAGAAGAGAGTTTGTGTAATCGTACTCTGAGGGCCCTTTCAGGATCAGGAGCAAGATTGCACAGACTACTTGGATGTCTTCTAGTATACACTCTTGAAGATAATATATGAAGTGGAGTCACCACCCGGACAGGAAGTGAAACACAGTAAAGCTCAGAAGGAAAGGACCAAGGACAGAAAAAACTCTATCCCCGGCAATGGCGCCAAAAAATGTTGTCGCACAAATTGTCACGACAACGCTCAGATCAGGGGTTGTCACTCTGATCCCCGATCTCTCCGTTTAAGCCTGTCTCCCGCGGCTAACGGGGTAGACCCTATAGGAAAGTGGATGACCAACTGTGAACCAGTTGGGTTGGGAGACACGAAAGGAAACCAGCACTAAATGGATTTTATTAATTTAATGAGCCAGTGCCTTATGGGTTTGATGTTTAAACGATTACTTACTAAATGTTGCAGAAATGTAAACCATGTACAACAATCATTTATCATCAAATAACTTAAACGATGCAAGATATCCAGTAAATTCACCATGTTTTAACGTTGATCTAGCAATTTTAAAACTTCGAAAGATAAAGCTTGATACACAACCACGAAATTTTAAATGCTATCAAAATGATGAACATTAATTCCACATCAAAATTTTAATCTCGGCAGGAAAAAATAAAACATGATAAGTTCCCAAGCTAATACTGAATCTGGCAAAAAAAATTTCCACAAATATTTTTTTTATGATTTTTCAAAGAAAATTAACTACTAAATCAAAAATCCAAATTCTAAAAAAAGGAACTTTTTATATCTTTTTTATTTTATGTACTTTTTATTGATTTTAAAATTATATTATATATAATATATATAATATATAATATATATAGATATATATTTAAACTGTTAAAGTCCAACTTTAAACAAAAATAAATCTAAACTCAAAACTAAACTAACATCGTCTATATCCAATGGTCCTAAGTCAAAACTAAAAATCAAAATCTAATAACATATTTATTATTGCGAATTTTTTAATTTATTAAGAAATGAAACTAAAACCAAACGGACTTTAAATGTAAATCTAAAATCTATAAAAATGATACCCCCTTTCTCTTTCTTCTTCTTTTTTTTTTTTTTTTTTTTTTTTTTTTAAAAGAAATCTAAACCTAAGCTAAACGAGACTAAGCTATACCTAAAAGAAAAGACGTAACTTACCCCTAAAAAAAAATTAAACTTAGCAAAAATAAAAATTAAAAACGATTACCTTACATTTCAAAACCTGAAACTCAAGTCTGCATCACTGCGTGCGCATAAAGGAAAACTAACCCGTAAAAATAAACAACTTCACTTGCATTTGATGTTTCGTTTTACCGCCTTCTCCCTTGTTTGTACGCGGATGTGGCAGTTTGGTGGCAAACGTGCTTGATGGGCAGAGGAAATGGACGTATTTCCTTTCTTCGTGCAGGTAGACAAGCCGAAAACCACTGCGTTACGATGCTCAACATGAAGGCTCAAGCTTGAGAGACGAATCGGCGGAAACTGTTTTGAGAGGTAGGCAACGGAATGGAGATACGACTCGCTGAGTGATGGACACAGGCAGGACGGGGGGCGGTAAGGAGAAGGTTTGCTGGACGGCTGATGGAGAAATCAATGGAAAATATGATTTGTTGTGGTGAGGATGGACGTGGGAGAGATGGAAAAATGCAAATGCATGAAGACTGATAAAAGACTGCGGATATTCTTTTGCAAACCCCACCACGCAGCTCACAATTCAAGAAGATACTTTCCAGGAACCTTGATGAAACTACTTGAGCCCTTATCTTCAATTTATTGCAGATGAAACCCTCGCAATAGAATTCCAGATCTGAGGGCAACAAAATTTAGAACCCTTGAACAGCCAGAACAGAGACCCTGCAACAAAAAGAACTAATTTTCCACAAGAATTTATCTCAGACCTGCAACCTGCAAATAGAAAACCCAAAAATCTAGAAAGTATATGCAAAGATTAAAAATGAAACCCTACAAACCGGTTCAGGATTTCAAAATTATAGCTCTACAACAGCCAGGTTTGTCAGTTATGATCTACAATATTTTAGAAATTCAGATTTGCTTATGAAAATACTTTAGAAATCTCTCATGTAAATCAGAAAATAAACTAAATGATAAACCCAAGATCAAAACTAGCTGGGCTCTGCACGAAAATGCTTGCGGGAGTTGGCTGGTTCAGCCGAAAACTTCCCCAAACGCCCGTTGGTTTTCTTTGATAAGGGTTTCCTGCACAGCTCACTTCAACCATCAATAGAGAGAGAAAAAGTAGTACTAGATCTCAAAAGCAATGGAGATACCTGCCATTACTTCAGAAAAACTAATACCATTCAAACCCTAGCAAGTGAACAAGATACCTATGCTCAACAATACTCTTCAATAAGCTGTTACTAATGGTTGAAAATTAAAATATGCAGAAAATAAAATAGCTCACAGCACTTCCAGAGAGTAACACCAATAAGATTTCAACCCCAAAGTCTTTCTTTATTAGCACCAGAAAAAAGGTTTACAAGAGAGCTTCTTCAACACAAAACTCACAGATCGAATGATCTCAAATGACCCCTAGCACCCTATTTAAAGAAAAAATTCCCAACGGCTAGTTCGAGTGATCCACATCAAAATGATCTCGACCGTCGATGAGGATCAAGATATCTCTTAATCTCATCCGTCAAATTTTTAATGCATTATAAAATTGAAATTCTCAAAATATTATTATTTTATTATTTTTTTAAGTTTTATTCTATTTTATTATTATATTATTATTATTATTATTATTTTTTTTTTTTTTTTTTTTTTTTAGTTTTTTTTTTTTCCTTTTTTTATGGTCCTCACTCAGCCTTGGAAAAAATTCCTAGGACATAGGACTTAGAACCAGAGGGAATTAAAAACATCCTAACACAAGACATTTACATCATGCTATTACAATTTAACATCTCAAGGGGAAAAACCCCTTGCATAGACTCATAACCAACTAGTTCTGCGACCAAACTAATCTAGCAGATTCAACTAGGATTCTCCTAAGACTATAAAGACAAAATCATTCCGCTTTGGGTCAGTTGAAGGACTTCGATCATGGATCGGTGAGACGAAAAACCTTCCGGAACGTAGATTATCACTAGAAAATTAGGTCCACCTAGGCAATTTACATACATGACTCAACTCTGTAAGATTATTTATAATTCAACATGCAGACTAGGTTTACAACTTAATATGATCAAGTGGATGATGACTGTCGAATGGCACGGACATGTCAATCAAGCGCTATCCCTTTTACGAAGAAAAGGGAGTGTACTGCTATGGGTAGTTGACACTGAGTGGTCAACACAGCTATACCTCATAGTTTGAGAGAAATTTCTTGGCTGAAACCCTGGAAAACCCTTCCGGCAGTTCCTCAGCACAAAATTGCTCTGCAACACCAGCATCTACACAAAATGGACTGCGTCAGCCCCTCTCTGTCTCGCGTTGACCTTGTGTCAGCCCCAGGAGTCCCTGCATCAGCTGCGCTGGCCCCTCTGGTGCTCTGCGCAACACTTGGCTGCCTCTGCATCAGCTGCGCTGGCCCCTCTGGTGCTCTCTGTAGCACTTGGATGCCTTTGCGTGACCCTGCATGAGCCCTTGTGGGCTCTGCGTCACCCTCCTTGGTTGTTGCGCTGCTCTCCCAACACAATCTTTGCCTTTTCTATTTCTCTGTACTCAATGCCCCTCAGCTACTCTACCGATTATTGATTCTATCTCTCTTAGCAAACCTCGCTCTAGAGAATAGAATCACTGATCATCTGGTGTGTTCTCCAAGTGAACCTCAAGCCTCATCTAATACTTTTCCTGTTGACATCTCGACGGCCAAGATTAAGTCCCTAATCAACGGCTAAGATTAGATCTAGCTTGATCCACGTCTTTTGGACCATTCTAACAGAGATTCATATTAATACAAATTAATATTTTATTTTCCCTAAGTTTAGACTTAGGGACTCCATTAAAAATATTAATTATTTTAATATCTACTGATCTGTTTAGAATCTGCCCAAACCTTTTCTGGGTATTGGAGATCTCATGCACCCCAACCTCTCCACCAAATTTCGTGGCTAGAGCACATCCGATGATACCCCAAATCAACAATTTGAAAATCTGATTTCTTCATTTTTATTATTTTATTTATGGCTATACAAACTTTCACGCCTTTTAACATTTTAAGGGTGGATTCCGATCACAGTTTTTGTGGATCTGTTTCTAGAAATCCGAAATGGATCCAAAAAAACTTAAATCTCTTGGAAAGATATCCAATTCCAAATCTGAAGTTTCTGATTTTTTGAAATGGCACAAAAACGCTTTTACAGTGTTTCAAACAAGAATCATATTTGTTTCCATATCGAAAACGGGGATCGACGTTTCCGACAAATTCTTCAGGTGTTTCCGTTAACTTAGTATATCCATTCTCTCTGCCTTCAACATATAGGTCTTTGAGTTTCTTATAACGTAGTTATCTATTTCATGGTGTTCTTTGATTGGCTATTTGACCAAGTCTTCAAGGGAATTTCTTTAATCAGAGAAGGCATGCTCAATTTATGGGTGGGAAAAGTTGGTCAACATGTGTTATAGGTTTTCCAAGGGAAGAACAAGGGGAGGGTTGGACAGATTTTCACATGCATTACGTCAAAAGTGGTCTACTCAATGAGACGAACAAAACTCATATTTCAAATTTTCCAAATCCCCTGTAATATCCTGTTTCAGAGATATTCCCCAAAACCCTAGTAAACTCCAACCAAATACCCACAAATGATATAATAGCCAGGAAACTCAAAATGATAAAAATAACAGTGGTGCAACACATAATAATGTAAACATGAAATATGAGCAGATACTCGAGAAATGCAGAGAGAAATGCTTAACCATTTTATTATACTGAGTAATGTGATGAGTACAGGAGGTGATTAGAAAGATGGCACCTCGACTTGCACCAAGAAAGTGAAGAAATACACTCAGAATAGCAAAGGAATGGCCTCTCTCTTAACTGCGTGGATGCTGCTAGAGAACTGTCGTGTTGCTGCTACTGCTGGAAATCAAAAGAGGATTTGGGGTTGTTCCCCTCCTCAGAAAATGTTGAAACTCTGGAATCCATCTCTACTCAGAAAACCCAGAAAAACCCAGAAAGCTTTCCTGGAATGGCCAACCCCCGGAAATCGCCCCCTTGGGGAATCACATGATCCCTCAAGGCCCTGCGCTGCCACGGGGTAGAATATTCCAAAATACTACCTAAAACTCTGCCAAACTCCTCCAATATGCAAGAGATGATCCCTTGCTCAATATCCTAGCTCAACTCCTCCACAAATCCTCAATCTGGAACTGCCCCCAGAAAAACTGCGTCCCTCTCTCTCAAGACTGCGCAGTCCTCCAATGCTCAGCACCACCCCAATGCCAAACATCAAAACTACTGCAAAAAGACTGCTAAAAATACCTTGCCCGAGTAGGCACTCGAAGTTCCCCGGGGCTAAGGGTGAGATCTCCGAACAGAGACACTCAGTGCACTAAACAGTGCTGCAGATAGGCTAAACAGCCAGCGTGCTCCAAGTCGAAGTGACTAGCTCAAGTTCTCATAAGGGAATGACAAAATGAGGGAACTCCTCTCTCCTTTATAGCATTAGCCTCACCCAATCCCAAGGCTCACCTCCTCCAACGTAATCCCTTCTTGCCATGTGTTCCCTTTCCATCTGCGCAGTCCCTCCAAGTGTCTGCATTGGCCCCATCTCTGCGTGGTCCTTTTGCCCCCTTGGCTCCCCTTTAAGTCACAACATTGTGCTACTAGGAAGTGACTTTTATTCTAGAAGTGAGTTATGTCCCCCTTTTCCTCACCATTTTTATTTACAAACAACTATAGAAGGCAAAATTGAGCAAAATCGAATATTCTAATTAGCCATGGCTAATTAGGAATATTACATCCCCGAGGGCATTAGAAATCATCACTTAAGCATTATGACATGGAAAGACAGGTTTACAAGTGGCATCATAGGGGCAAATCTTGACATAATTTCACATGCAATACATCAAAATTGGTCTATGGAAGAAAAGGAACAAAATCCATGTCTCAGTTTCTCCAAATTCCCAAGTGTGAAATTTTATCTATTGCAACTACTGGAAATTATTCTTCTAGCTGAAAATTTAATTATGTAATTTACTTGCTACGATAAACAACAAATAAAATCAAAACTGCAATTTTCACCATAAAAACACTGTAGAAAATAAAATACTGGACGCTAAGAAATTCTAGCACACACAATAATTTTGACAGTTATTTTTGGACAATTGTCCCCGGAAAAACCTAACTTGAGAAAACCGGTAGAGCAAATGAGGGTTTTATTATTAATCTTCAGCTCCAATTCTGAGTACAATAATTTAGATGCCCAGCGGACAATCTAATCTGAGGAAAATACTCACAAAAATATCATGAGAATTTTCTCTCACCCCACAATTATTCTCTGCCTTTGAAACTGCCTCCCTAGCCTCTACGCTAACCTCCCGGCGTCACCCTTTGTGCAGAACTTACATTGGCCCTCTAGAAATTTCAGCCTTCCTTATTTTTCCTCTCCTGGGAACTGGAAATCTTCCTCCTAGAATGTTGTTGCTCTCCTCTTCCACCTGCTACTCACCCTCTAGCTCTATCTTCTCCGTTGAGCTACTGTTATTGAGAAAATCGAACTACCTGGGCAACTGAGTATCTGCACTGGATTTTCTCTCCAACACCACATCAAATTCCTCTTATAATCCATTGCTAGGGCTTCAACGACCAACATTAAAACTTAATCAATGACTAGGATCATCTTTAGATCGATTCGTGTGATTTTCTAGATGATTCACACCTTATCTCAATTAATAATGATTAATTAACCATATTCCCTAAGTTTAGACTTAGGAAATATTTAAATATTGGCTAATAATTTAATTGAGAAACTTCTAGGCGGAATTTCCATAAATGCTTTCGGAGTTTTGGAAATCTCATGTATTCTAGCCTCCACCAAATTTTGTGGCTAGAACACATCTGATGCTAAAAAAACTAACACTCCCTCTTAGCGAGGAATGTGTTCTAGTGCTACTGCACAACCTGTCTCTACATCATCTCATGTCATGCTGTTGATGTCTGGGGAAACTGCCCACCAACCACTGCGCAACTCTGATATATGTTGCATCTGTGTTGCTGCTAACCTTACTGAACTACTGCCAACACTGCATCTACACTGCAACTCCCTCCTCATCTGTTGTTGCTGCAACTTCAACATCTGCAATTGAAAAGCATCCAAAATAGCCTGTCCCTGCCATTGGAATAGGTTCTCCACCATACCCATATGTTCTCTAAAATAGACGAACTTAGTTCTCCCTAGATCTTTCGTGAGTATATCCACAACCTGCTCTTCTATGGGAATATATTGTAGCTAGACTGCTCCACGTTGTACACAACCTCTGATGGAGTGACACCAAATATCGATGTGCTTTGACTTGTCATGAAACATTGGATTCTCAGAGAGCTTTATGCAACTCTAATTATCACAATAGACACTAGTCGCCTCCATCTTCTGCTTGAACAAGCTTACTAGCAGCTTTCGAAGCCATATAGCTTCACACGTAGTTGTGCTCGCTGCCACATACTCTGCTTCTATACAGCTCAGTGCTATTGACATCTGCTACCTGCTACACCAAGAAACTGTGAACATTTGGAAACCCCAAATCCTACTGCAGCAACTGATTAAGTTTCTTCTATTTGTTAAATAACTTGAACAAATTATTTACTGCATTCTACGGTAAATATCAAAACTAACACACTACAGCCTTTGCAAATATAATATTGTGGAAGAAATAAAAACACTAGAAGAGTAGATGCACACACACAATAATACACAGTTATTTTTCGACCAATGTTCCTCGGAAAAACCCAACTTGGGAAAATCGGTGCAGCAGTTGAGGGTTTTATTATTATGCAGTAGTAAATCTGAGTACAAATCTATGGAAGCTCAAGTCTAGCTTTACATACAGAGAAATAACTGACAAGAGATCTAGTGAGATAAATCTCACTCCCACCAGTGATCTGACACTGACCTTGGCTCAAGTTGAGCTGCCCCTTGTTGCCTCTGTGTCAACCTACGTAGATCTGCGTCCCACAATTCGGACCAGCATCTCTCTCGCTAATTGATCAACTGCTATCTAGAAAAACAATCCCACTGGCATCCGAGCTCCCACTCCGGCTTCTAGTACTGAATTTTGACTTCTCCTCAACAAAATATGGATCTCCCTCTGAATCTCTACACTGCCTCTGTGGCACTCACTACCTCTCTGCTATGCACTCACCAAACTGGAGAAACTTCCTTCCAGTCTTACCATCCCTGCCCCTCTCTCATTGCTTCAACTTTACTGAATCACCTCTAGCAACTCACAACTACTGCTCTAGAAATCGATTTCCCAACAAAACCAAATTTATGATGTTTCCAAGTGCATTCTCCAAACCCCGTCGAATTTCTTCTTATAATCTCTCGTTGAGACATCAACGACCAAGATTAAAACATAATCGATGGCTAAGATTAACTAGAACTCGATCCATGTCTTCTTGTAGAAGATTCTCACCATGACTTAATTAATACCCTTTAATTAATCAATTTTCCTAATTTTGGACTTAGGCACCATTAAAAAAAGATTAATTATTTTAATTAAGTTGCCTCTAGGTGGAATTTCCAGAAACAATTTTTGGGTTTTGGAGAATAAACGTATTATAATCTCTCCACCAAATTTTGTGGCTAGAACACATCTAGTGCTACAAAAATCAACACTCCCTCTTAGCGAGGAATGCGTTCTAGCATTGCAACCCACTGAAGCAACACCCTGTCTCGCACCACCTCCTGTTATGCTATTGATGTCTGCTTGCTACTTCCCACCAACTACTGTGCAACACTGTAAACGATGCATCCACGCTACTATTGGCCCTACACTACTACCAACACTGCATTTGCACTGCAACTCTATTTCCATTTATTGTTGCTGCAACTGCAACAACTGCAACGAAAAAGCATCCAAAAAACTGAACCAATTGTGGTCAGTATGATGCATTTGTCACCTGAGTCATGACTGCTGCTAGACTCCGCGCTGTCACTAAAACCTCTGCGTTGTACCAACTGCACTGCTACCAACTCTGCTCTACACTACCTAGTATCTGACATGTTACTAACTATTGCATCTGACACTCTAGCACCTAACAACACAAACTGCCACTGATCAATCCTGGTACTGCATACTATGGGATCTCGTAGCAAGGTATTGATTCATGAGGTCGATCTCCTCAAGAATTTTTCCCATCGTGTAGCTCTCTGGGGTTACAAAAAGAAATCACCCCACCTCAGTCCTAGAGGAATGGCTACCAACAATGCGAAATATGATCTACCCATATTGTGGCTGCTATTGCTCTGTTGATGCTTCTGCATTGCTGCTGCAACTACTGCAATAATGAGTTTGATCTCCCTAGATCCAGAAGTACTAGCTTCCATAAGGTTGCTCCCTTTGAAACTAAACTCCCTTTGACTCTCGATCTCCCTATGGGAAATCTCTCTACTCCCTCCTAGCAACTCATATAATCCTCCTACACTAGAAACTAGACTATGAAGTTCTGCACTGGGAATCTCCTAGATGGGACTCCACCTGCATACTGCAATTGGGCAATTCACTATGCCTGTGTCACTACAACTAGTTCTACAACTGTCTTCCAAACACTGACTGCAACTAGCTATGCAACTATCATTTGAATGACTAGCTACGTTTGCTGACACTGTAATCCTCCCGCTACTGATTTTGTTGGGCTCCTGTAGCAATGATACTGATCCATGTGAGAAATCTGCAGCACCTAGATCTGATTTGTTGCTCTTCCATGGATCATGCCCATTTGTTGCCATCTCTGCAAAAATGTCGAATTCCTCCTCTTCTCCTCCGCGCAACTGCTGCCCAACTATTCGCACTTCTCTTTGGAGTGAGAATCTCCGCACACAACTACTACTGCTCTGCTAGGAAAATTCGAACTTCTTGGCTAGAAGTCCTCTAAGAAAGGAATTCCCTCATTGTGTGCTCTTCTCTCCTTCTGACACTATTCTGCCAGCAATTGCTGCAAAATAACTACATCCCAGCTGAAGATCTGCTCTACAAGGAAAAATACGCTTCTCCCTTCTGCCTCTTGAAAGCTTTGATCTAAAAAATCAAATTTCTCTGTTGACTCACTCGGAGAAACCGATCTTTCCTCAAAACTCGACCTCCTTCGCCCAAGGACTGCGCTGCCTCTAGGGTTTCAGAGTGCTGTCAAGGTAGAAATTCGAACCTCCTTCCTCCTTTCTTCTCTGAGTTATCCGGCTTATGATCTGTCCTCTGATACCATGTAAACCAATACATTGTAGCCTTCACAAATATAATACTATGGAAGAAATAAAAACATTGGAAGAATAGATGCACACACACAATAATATACAGTTATTTTTCAACCAATGTCCCCGGAAAAACCTAACTTGGGAAAACCGGTGCAGCAATTGAGGGTTTTATTATTATGCAGTCGTAAATCTAAGTACAAATCTATGGAAGCTCAAATCTAGCTTTCCATACAGAGAAATAACTAATAAGGGATCTAGTGAGAAAAATCTCACTTCCACCGGTGATCCAACACTAACCTTGGCTCAAGATGATTTGCCCCTTGCTGCCTCTGCGTTAGCCTACACAGATCTGCATCCCACAACTCAAACAAACGTCTCTCTCGCTAACTGATCAACTGCTATCTCAAAATCGATCCTCCCGGCCTCCGGGCTCCCACTTCGGCCTTTGGCACTGAATTTCAACTTCTCCTCAGCAAAATACGGATCTCCCTCTAAAGCTTTGCATTGTCTCTCTGCTCTGTGCTACCTCTCTGTAGCACTCACTGCCTCTCTGCTATGCACTCACCAAACTGGAGAAACTTCCTTCCAGTCTTACTATCCCTGCCCCTCTCTTATAGCTTCAACTTTACTGAATCACCTCTGGCAACTGACAACTGCTGCTCTGGAAATCGATTTCCCAACAAAATCAAATTTATGGTGGCTCCAAGTGCATTCTCCAAACCCCGTCGAATTTCTTCTTATAATCTCTCGTTGAGACATCAATGACCAAGATTAAAACATAATCAATGGCTAAGATTAACTAGAACTCAATCCATGTCTTCTTCTAGAAGATTCTCACCATGACTTAATTGATACCCTTTAATTAATCAGTTTTCCTAAGTTTAGACTTAGGAACCATTAAAAAAAGATTAATTATTTTAATTAAGACGTCTCTAGGTGGAATTTCCAGAAACTATTTCTATGTTTTGGAGAATACATGTATTTTAGCCTTTCCACCAAATTTCATGGCTAGAACACATCTGATGCTACAAAAATCAATAGAAACCATCATTGATCCAACACTGAAGCAATACCCGGAGGTACTTTTCCTGTCTACTGAACTACCTGCCCAATCTACATCTATGTACCCACAGTCTGACGTTATCCCCTAGAGTATATCTCAATCCATACTCGACTGTGCCGCGAACATACCTCAGAACATGCCTCGCTACTACCCAATGTACCCTCTTCAGCTCTACCTTGAACTAAGGGTATTGACTGCGAAGCAGATATCTGGCCTAGTGTTGACCAAATATGTTGTCTATACAAGGTGGGGTCGACATCCTTATCATCTGATGCATCTATCTTCTTCCAATTGGTGATCATGGGAGTAAACATGGCTCTACAATCCTGCATCCTGAACCTCTTCAGAATATCTGTAGCGTATCTTCCTTGTCCAAGGAAGATCTCCCCATCGTTCTGCCACATTTCCAATCCTAGGAAATAGTGCATCAACTGCAAATCCTTCATGTCAAATTCTACTGCTAGATTCCTCTTGCAATCCTCTATGAGCCCTGACGATCTTGTCAAAAAGAGATCATCCACATACAAAACTAGAATGAGTGGCTCACCCTCTACCATCAAATAGTAAAGGTTGGGATCTGCGTCACTCTTGAAGAATTCCATCTGCTTAAGTGAGCAGTCGATTTAGCTGAGAGAGGTCAATTCAGCTTCTAGAGGCTGAGAAAATCAAAGGGCTGGAGAGTCACTTCCAGCAGCAGAGACAAGCAGGATGGCTTGATCAGAGGTTGAATCGAGCCACAAGTGTGAGGGTATAGGCAAAGGCAATGTAGAAGGCCTACTTAAGGGTTTGGACGACAAGTTTGAGGTAGCTAGTGTCGGGATTGCATGTGGAGAGGGAATTTTCTCTCTAGTATTTTTGTCAGATATTTGTTGATTAGATAGCCAAGTGGGCATACATAGATTATACATAGATTATTTCATTGTTGCATAATAATAATGAAACCTTCATCTGTTGCACCGGTTTTTCCGCATTGGGTTTTTCAGAAGACATTTTTCCAAAAATAATAATGTCAAATTTTTGTGTGCTCTATATTTCTCAGTTCCAACATTTTTATTTTCCGCAACGTTTTTATAGCGAACATTGCAGTTGTTATTTTTTATTCGTTGTTTGTCATAGCAAATAAATTGCACTTACTTTTAATCAGTTAGAAGAATAATTTCCAGTTGCTGCGATAGATTAATATTTCACATGGAAACAGAGTGAGTTTGATAGATCAGAGGCTCAAAGACAGAGAGGGAAAAAATTCGCAATTCAAAGGGAGTCTAAGCAAATTTCTTTTGGGTCTACGTCAAGGTAGGCTAGGCAGTTCGAATCGCTAGACATGGGTTTGATTTTATAGTTGTTGGTGGCAAGAAGAGTTTGATTTGTTCGAAAGCAGGTCCACAGGGAGTGGTGTAGCCGAGAAGAAGTTTCGGTGAGAAGAACAAAGAATTCGTTGAAAAGATCTGGGCGTAGTAATTTTGCAGCAGTGATGCAATAGCAGAATCAACGTCGGGTGGAAGAGAAATAGCACACACAAAGGGACTTTTTCTCATAGGGTTTCTAGATTCAGTTTTCTGGAGGAAATCCTTGATTTCTAGTTGCAGGGGGCAATAAAAGCTAGCAAAACTGCACATTCCAAGAGGGAGTGCAAGTAGCTGAGCAGGCAGCCGAGCAAGAAGGGAGGAGATTTTTGTTTATTTTCCAAGTTGCGAGTTTTGTAGAAAATGGCCTCGGCAAGACTCCTGAGATTAGGATAGGCTAGATGAAGCCTTGAATTATTGTATATGGAAAGCCATGATGACTTTCTTGCTAGATGTGCATGGTCTGAAGACATATGCAGAGAGAGTTGTAGCCATACCGACAGACCTGTAGCAGCTAGAGAATTACAGTAAGGAGATGGCCAAGGCAAAGCGGTTGATCCTTGATGGTGTTTAGGATCATATAGTCTCACACTTAGCAGTGAAGAATACGGCCAGAGAAATGTGGGATGCTTTTGCATCACTCTACCAGAATCTTTTTGAGAATCGAAAGATGTTCCTGAAGGAGAAGTTGAGAACCACTAGGATGTAGAAAGGAATTACTCCCTACCTCACCAGGATTCAGGATGCCCAGAATGACCTTGTCGCAGTTGGAGAGACACCTCAAGACAAGGAACTGGTGTGTGTAGGTAGCTATCAACAGTTTCACCGAGAAATAGGCTACTTTCGTCCAAGGTATCACTGGACAAGATTAGCTACCAAGTTAGGATTGATTATGGGAAGATTTCACGTAGGAGGAGATGAGACTTGCTCTAGTCAAGAATAATCTCAGTGGCAACAACATAGGATCGAAGAGTGTGAAGGAGGAGAATGTAGCCCTTGCATCAAAAGGAAAGGCAAAGAAGGGTCCCAGTCAGGGATAAGGCTCATAGGGAGGAGAAAAGAAGAAGGATCTATCGAAGATCAAGTGCTTCAAATGTGTTGAATTTGGTCACTACAATACCCAGTGTCCGAAGAGAAAGAAGGACAAGGAGAAGCAGGAGCAGGCATCAGCTTTTTTGAAGATCAACAATTTGTCTTCCAGGTTGGAGGATGAATTCACATTGTATGCAACTATACTCTAGAAGAGAAGTGGGCTGACATTGAACTTTAGTCACCAGAGTTTAAAAAAAAAATTGGCAGGGTCCACGGAGGATAGAGTTGGACAAGTGTTTCCTCATGGATCAATACCCTTGCTAAAAGGGCTCGTAGTATTCAGTAGTAGGTGGATCAGTGTCAGATGGCGCAGTCAGTTCTTGAGGGACAATTGCAGTACTGGTTGCAGTCAGACACTGAGGGGCGCAAAACAGTTGCAGCACCGACATTCTCAGTGGGCAGTGCAGAGACTGGTAGCAATCAGATTCTCGGGAGGCATTTGCAGCTCATAGGACACAGTTGAGTCAGATTTTGTCATTTAAATAGTTGTAGCAACAGCAGCATGAGATCAGTTGCAACGCAGTACAGAGTTGGCAGTAGTACAAGGTGTACAGTGCAGTGTCAGCGGCAGTGCAAATACAGGGTGGTTCAACTACAGTGGCAGATGAATCAAAGTTGCGTAGTAGCTTGGTGGGCATGTGAAATTTCAAAATAGAAATCCAATTGCAGTGACTGATATTAGTTCTTCTACTTATTAATTCAGAAACAAGTTATTCACATTGTTTCTACAACGAATATCGAAATAAATTCTATTACAGCCTTCACAATTAAAATAATGTGGAAAATAAATGCAAAGAAAAATACTAGCACAAGGATAATCACAATGACAGTAATTTTTGGACAATCGTCCCCTGAAAAACCTAGTGTGGGAAAACCAGTGCGGCAGATGAGGGTTTCTTTATTAATCTTCAGAAAAAAATGTCACGTACAAGATGCAACTCGCAAAAAAATTTCACACTTCTTGGCGAGATTCTAATCTAGGAGAGGACATGTTGCCTCCTTTGTCACTCACTGCATCAGCTTTTGGGTAGGGACTGCGCAGTCCCAGCATCAGCTTCTGCGCCATCCCTCTATGTCACGGCTTATGCGTTGTCTCTTCTCTGCTCTGCTTCTACTCCTGCCTCTCGACTGCCTTTGATACCCTCCCTCCTCCTCACCTGCAACTCTCCCTCTGAATCAATTTCCTCTTGCTGAACTTCGACCAGTGAAGAAATCGATTTTACTTGGGTAACTAAGTATCTGCTTGGTGTGTTTTCCAAATGCCCATCGAAGTCTTTCTATTAATCCTCCAATTGAGTATTCAATGGCCCAGATTAGATTGTAATCAATGGCTCAGGTCATATTGACTTGATCCTCGTCTTCTTTTAGAAGTTTCACCCACAGTTAGATTAATACCCTTTAATTTCCCAAAACGATTCCTGAGTATTGTGGAATACATGTGTCTAAGACTCCTTGCAAAATTTGAGACTTAGAGCACATCCGATGCTACCAAAAATCAACACTCCCTCTTAGCGAGGAATATGCTCTAACAATGCAACCTGTCGAAGCATCACCATGTTCTGTAACATCTCCCTCTGCGCTGCTAATGTCTAACATCACTGCCCACCAACTACTGCGCAAATGTTGCATTTGTATTATTGCTAACCCTACCACTGCCAACGCTTCATTTGTACTGCAACTCCCTCTTATTTCCTATCACTGTAACTGAGAAATCACCTGTTTCTGCTACTGAAACGGATTCTCTACCATACCCATCTGCTCTCTAAACTGAATGAACTTAGCTCTTCCTAGAGCCTTTCTGAGTAACTTTGCTACTTGATCTCCTATGGGGACATATTGTAGCTGTATTGCCCCACACTGAACACAGTCTCTGATAAAGTGACATCTAATATCAATATGTTTCAAATGATCATGAAATATTGGATTCCCAGAGAGTTTGATACAACTCTAATTATCACAGTAAATCCTGGTCGCTTCCATCATTTTTCTAAACAAACTCACACGCAGTTTTCTAAGCCATATAGCTTCACACGTAGTTTTTCTTGCTGCCATATATTCAGCTTCTATTGAGCTCAGAGCTACCGACTTCTGTTTCCTGCTACACCAAGAGATCATTCCTGATCCAACACTGAAGCAATTCCCAGAGGTACTTTTCCGGTCTACTGAACTACTTGCCCAATCTGCATCTGTGAATCCATCCAATCTGACGTCATCTCCTCGGCAATATTTCAACCCATATTCGACTGTTCCACACACATACCTAAGAATGTGCCTAGTTGTTGCCCAATGCACCCTTTTCAGTTCCACCATGCACTGACTAAGGGTGTTGACAGCGAAGGAAATGTCTGACCTAGTGTTGACTAGATACATGAGCGACCCAATGAGTTGTCTATACAAGGTGGGGTCTACCTCCTTGTCTCCTAATCCATCTATTTTCTTCCATTTAGTGATCATAGGTGTAGCCATGGGTCGACAATCCTGCATTCTGAATCTCTTCAGAATCTTTATAGCATATCTTTTTGTTGATTTGGGGTAGCATCGGATATGCTCTAGCCATGAAAAATGGTGGAGAGGCTAAAGCACATGAGATCTCCAAGACCCAGAAAGGGTTTGGGGAAATTCTACCAAAAGAGGGAGATATTAAAATAATTAATATTTTTAATGGGTTCCTAAGTCTAAACTTAGGAAAATAAGAATATTAATGGTTATTAATATAAAATTGGGTTTGAAGGTTCTAAATGACATGGATCAAGCCAAATCTAATCTTAGTCGTTGATTAGAAATTTACTCTCGGCCTTTGAAGACTCAACAGAAAAAGTATAAGAGGAGGCTTGAGGGTCAGTTAGAGATACACCAAGTTGACCAGTCAGTTTGATTTTCTAGAGCAGGTTTTGCTAAGAGAAATCGAACCAGTGATCAGAGTTGCAGCGAGGGTTAGTGAGTGCATAGCAGAGAGGCAGAGATAGTGCCGGAAGACCAACACAAAGGCAAGGAGGCAGATGCAGAGCCAACAGAAGCTACGCAAAGGGCTAGAGTGACTGCGCAGAGGGCCAGAGGACCTGCATAAGTGATGCAGAGGCTGCAGAAGCAACGCAGAGGGCCAGAGAACCTGCATAGAGCATCAGAGGGCTGATGCAGAGGGTTTCAAACTAACGCAGAGGCCAGGAGGGTTGACGCAGTGCCTCAAAGAGGCATTGGAGAGTTTTTGTAGAGCAGACTTTTCGAATATCTGCTTCCAAAGAGAGGTATTACTACCAGATTGATTTCTCTGTCGGGTGAGCCAACTTGGCACCCAATTGTACTCAAGAAAAAGCTACTTAATAATAAAACCCTCAGAACTGCTACACCAATTTTCCCAAGTTGGGTTTTCCCGAGGACGATTGTCCAAAAATAACGGTGTCCCTTGTGTGTTTGTCTATTTCTTTCAATTGATGATCTGTAGATGTCGAGACTGCATTGTGTTTATTTCAGTATTTATATGGTTAAATAATGTGTTCAGTAATTAAACAAGTAGGTGAAATAAGCCAGATAGTGTAGGAAAATTTCTAACAGGTTAGACTTAGAAATTTCAACATAGTATCAGAGGATTGCAGATCACGGGAGAGTTGAAGGAATCAGCTAAATCAGAAAATTTGTTGCAAAAACAGCTGTCCCGAGAGACAGAAGTTGTTCCTAAGCAGAATATAGCAGAGAGGGAGTGATGCAGAGGGCTTGCTTCATCATTCCGAGTGAGAGAAAGGGTCAGCACAGAAGCAGTGAGACATAGAAGAGGCTCACGAAGAGCCACGTCATCCTGCTCAACCAAGTAGGAGTGACGCAGTTGGCCAGAGGAGCAATTCAGCCACTGCCGGGATTGCACAAAGCCAAGAGGCTTCATTTCTTCAGTTGTTGGGGCATAGGAAGCTGTGGGCAAATTGTGGAGTGTGAAGCTGGTGGGGTGTTGTTGCTGTCGACGCAAAACAATACCTAACGGGACAGAACCAAGGTATAGGGAGTCATTACCTAGGCGGATTTCTAGCCAAGAAATCCATATTAATGTTGCAGGAGCAAAGGGGATCGAAGAGGTACGATTCGACTATTGGCAAAAGGATTTCCAGGAGGGAAATCGAGACTCAGAGGCAGTCTAGAAGAGAACTTCCACGAGGGAAGTAGAGACTCAGAGAGAGTTGAAGAGAGAACTTCCAAGAGGGAAGTAGAGACTTAGAGGAGTCAAAAAGAAGACCAGAGATGGCAATGAACTGACTGAGAGATCAAGACAGGTTGGACAAAGCATCCAAATTTGTCATCTAGAAGGCCAGGATCCTGTCTGTTCTGGATAGACATCACAACAAGGCCTTCGCCTTGAGAACCGTGGCTATCCTAATCGACCTAGCTGATAAGGAAAAGTATGAGGATGCAATGCCCAAGGAAAAGTGCATAATCCTTGATGGGGTCAAGGATCGTGTAGTTCAACTTATTTCCGAGAAGAATACGGCAAAGGAAATGTGGGATACCTTGACGACATTGTATCAAGGCACTTTTGTGCAGAGGAAGATGTTACTGGAAAATCAACAGCAGTCGTACTAGATGCAAAAGGGGGAGCAGATAGATCACTTCCTCAACAGGTTGCAGGAGATTCAGGACCAACTGACTTCCATAGGGGCCACGTCGGATCAAGAGTTAATGGTGAGGACCGCCCTAAACGCAGTATCCGAGGAGTGGGAGATATTTGTCCAAAGCATTTAGGGTAGAGCGAATCTTCCAGGATGGGAAGAATTGTGGACAACTCTTCGCCAAGAAGAGATCAGACAACTGACCAAGGCGGGAAGTAGTGGCATCTGTGGGGCAACAAGGGAAGAGGAAGAAGAAGGACATTTCCAAGATTAAGTGCTTCAACCGTGGGGAGCTAGGCCATTATGCAACCAATGTTCCAAAAAGAAGAATAAGGGAGAGGCTTCTGACTCCAAGACATTGCCAACTAACGCAGAAAAGGAGGTAGAGGATGATGACGATTGTGCCATGAGTACTCATGTGCCTCTAGAGAAGAGGTGGGGTGACATCGAGTTGTAGTCAAGAGGACTACAGGAGATGTGGGACAGGATCCTTGTGATACCCAAACTCTTGGATCATATTCGGCTACAGGGGCCCCAAGAGACAGTAGCAGGATGACGGATGCCAGTAGAAGCAAATGCGTATGGAGCGACAAAAAAATGCTAGAGTGCAATGGGCCCTAGCAGTGCAGACTCTAGAGAGAGTTGCAGCAATGCGATAGGCACAAAGGAGGTTGCAGTAGTGCACAAAGGCAGAAAGGATTTTGCAGCAGTGCGAAAGGCACAAAGTTGTTGTAGCAGCACAAAAGCAGTAGAGGGAGCACAGGATAGCAACAGAGAGAGCTTCAACACCAAGAGGGCTTCTAGCCTGACAAGGATGTCAGTAGTTGGGTAGATCAATTATCATCGTCTCAATAACTGAGTTGCAGTGCAACAGTAGCAGTGGTAGTGCTATACACAGCATGAGGAGAGAGGATTGCAGTGCAAATGCAGTGTTGGGGGTGTTGTCGCACAGATTGTCACGAAAACGCTCGGACCGGGGGCTGTCACTCTGATCCGCGATCTCTCCGTTTAAGCCTGTCTCCCGCCGCTAAGGGGGGTAGACCCTGTAGGGAAATGGACGACCAACTGTGAACCAGTTGGTTTGGGAGACACGAAAGAGAAAAGCACTAAATGGATTTGTTTAATTTGATGGACCAGTGCCTTGTGGAGTTAATGTTTAAACGATTGATTACCAGATGCTGCAGAGATATAAACCATGTAAAGCACTCATTCACAATGCTTTTAACGATGATATGGCAAAAATAAACTTCGAAAGATACAACCATGTAAATTTGAACATTAACCAGATATCATGCTCCTGTATCAACTTTTCAGAATGATCATTCATGCATGATAAACATCAATCCCACATCAAAAAAAATTTAGCCTCAGCAAAGATAATAAAGCATGATAAACCCCTGAGCTAATCTGCCAAAAATTCCCACAATATTTTTATGTTTTTTCAGATCAAAATAAAATTTTAAAACCAAAAAAAAAAAAAAAAAAAAAAAAAAAAAAATCTAAACTAAACAAAATTTAAAATTTAATCTAAAATCTTAAAAAAAAAAGAAATTTGGTCTTTTTATATTTTATAATTTTTTTTATGATTTTCTTTTTAAACAAAACTAAACTTTAAGAAAAAGGAAAATGAGAATCTCTAATCTACATTCAAAACAAAATAAAAAAATCAAAGATAAAACTCAAACCCTAAGCTAAAACCCTAAACCCCTCTTTCTTTTTATTTTTATGGATTTTGCTTTATTTAAAATAAAATTAAAAAAAAAAAAATACTAAACCCTAACATAATGCATGTACATTTACAAACTAAAACCTAAAAAAAATCGAATACGTAAATAAACTAAATAAAAAAAATGAAAAACGATTTCCAGACTTTATCAAACCTACGTTATAGCAGACCAATGCATGTATATAAAACAAAATAAAATGAATCTGGGTGAATATATTTCGACGGCGGGCAGCAGCGTTTTGATATCGTGCAGGAAACGCGTCAAGATTTATCGTTTTGTTTTTTATGTTTGCAGGTACGCAGAATGGAGGCGGAGAAACCCTGGCCCGTAAATAATAAGACGTGTTTCCTTACAATGCATTTTGCAGGTTCCCTTGAAGGCAGATGGAGATCGTTTGCAGTTTTGCAATTTTCAGCATCCACGTAAGGCCTCGATAACCTCTGCGTTGATCAGATGTATGCTCACGATGTTTGATGGCGAGAGCTTTTTCTCTTTTTTGATGACAGAAAGAAAGGTGTGCAGGTGAATGTCGATGGAAGTCTGGAGTTTACTGAGATTTGAATGAGTACGCAGGGAAAACAACAAGAGAATGGCAGCGTAGGACGAGCTCAGATGGTCGATTTTGTCTTGCAGACAATTTTTTTTTTTTATTACTTGGAGATGGGGAGATTGAGGTTGAGACGCAGATTGAGAGGGAGCTGGATTTGCAGCGTGCAAGTTGAGGAAGGATGCAGTGTATTTGAAGTGGAACGCATAGACAATTACATTGTTCAGTGGGAGAACACGCTGGGGTAGATAAAGATTTGTTGGATGCTAATAGCATGAACAAGAGCAATTGTATGATCTCAGACCTGCAACCTGCAAATAGAAAATAAAACTGGAAGATATATGCAAAAAACCCTGCAAATCGATCAAAAGTTTCGAAATTATAGCTCTATAAAGCCAGATTTATCAGTTATCATCAAAAATATTTTTAAGAACTTCAGATTGCTAATAAAATGCCTTGGAAAGTCTCTCATATAAATCATAAAACAAAATGAATGATTAACCCAGGATCAAAACTAGCTAGGCTCTGCAAAAAGTGCTTGCGGGAGTTGGCTGGTTCAGCTGAGAACTTCCCCTAACGCCCACTAATCTTCTTCAACAAGATATTCCTGTACAGCTCACTTTAACCATCAATAAAGAAAGAACAAATAGTACTAGATCTCCAATGCAATAGAGATACCTGCCATTACTTCAGAAACCCTAATACCATTCAAACCCTAGCATGTGAACAAGATACCTATGCTCAACAATACTCTTCATTAAGCTGTTATTAATCGCTGAAAATTAAAATATGCAGAAAAAAAAAAAAAAAAAAATAAAAAAAAATAAAAAAATAAAAATAAAAATAAAAATAAAAAATAGCTCACAGCACTTCAAGAGAGTAACACCAGCAAGCATTTAACCCCAAAGTCTTTCTTTATTAGCACCAGAAAATATTTACAAGAGAGCTTCTTCAGCCAAAACTCAGATCCAATATCTCTCAAATGACCCCTAGCACCCTATTTAAAGGAAAAAATCCCAACAGCTAGTTTGAGTGATCCATGTCAAAACGATCTCGACGCGTCGATGAGGATCAAGATATCTCTTAATCTCATCCGTCAAATTTTTCATGCATTTAAAAATTGAAATTCTCAAAATATTATTAGTTTATTATTTTTTTAAGTTTTTTATTTTTATTTTTTTTTTTTTTTTTTTAATTTTTTAAAATTTTTTATTTTTTATTATTTATTTATTTTTTATTTTGGATCCTCAAACTTAGCCTTTGGAAAAATTTCCCTAGGACCTAGGACTTAGACCCATGAGGGGATTAAAATATTTCCTAACCCTCAAGACACTTTCATCATCACTTTTACAATTTTTACATCTTCAAGGGGGAAAAGCCCTTTGACATAGACCCTCATAGACCACCCAATACTGCGACCAAACATAATCTAGCAGATTAACACACTAAGATTCTCCTAAGACTCTAATGACAAAATTCACTCCGGCTTTGGGGTCAGGTTAAAGGAAAACTCTGCCGATCATGGATCGGTGAGGCGAAAAACCTTCCGGAGTGCAGATTATCACTAGAAAATTAGTCCACCTAGGTAAATTACATACATGACTCAGCTCTGCTAAGATTATTTACAATTCAAAATGCAGACTGGGTTTACAACTTAATATGATCAAGGTTGACGATGACTGTCGAATGGCACGGACATGTCGATCAAGCGCTATCCCTTTTTGCGAAGAAAAAGGGGGTGTACTGCTATGGGTAGTTGACACGCAGCGGTCAACATCTGGCTCTACTTGGGGACACGTTGCTGCACTGTAGGAATGTGAGAGTCCAGAATCTGCACCCACGCAACACACAGCAGAAATAAGTAGCGTCCATTCAAAAATCATCATATAACAATTAAGCACAATGAAAAGATAAAAGCTCTTCATTTATTAACTATCTAGTAACATGAAAAGTAAATCTAATCCTAAAACAGAAACAAAATGTTGAAATGACAAGGAGTAAGGTTAGAAATACAGGGGATGCACCATGGCATCAGATGTGTTCAATATAGAGTATACTGAGCATTTGCCTGCTTTCAGGCAAATCTGTCGGCTACTTGTCGGATGTGCCATGTCCAATTCTACATATGGTAGGACTTTTTCTTATCCGAAAATCAAGCTGCTCACGACCGTCTGATGCATGAAATCTTCTTCTCATTTTCTTTCTCTTGCGCTTTTTCTTTGTGGCAGGCTGTATTACTGATGACGTGGAACTTTTTGTTTCAAAGCTCTTAGATGAAGTATGTAAGATATGCGTGACATGTTTTTCTTCATCTTGCATCTGATCTTTGTCGTTTTTAAGTTTATCTGGATCACCTTCAATTAACCACTTTTCAATTGAACCAATGACCTCCTCATAATAAGATGGAGCTTGTTGCAACAAATGAGAAGGCTCCTGACCTATTGATGTCTCCTGTATTGTAATGGCATTTATCTGGCTAGAGTGTTCAACCTTTATAGCACTGATTTCCCTGGTATGATCTTCTTCCATGGTCAATAACTTTTTCTGAAGACATATCTGATTAGATCAAATATGCTCTTACAAAGTGGTTTCAGAGTGTCAAGGTAAAATTTTGTTATTTCAGTGAGTCTTCAAGCAAAATTTGGTCACTATGCATTAAGTCTAGGGTTTGCTTTAACTCCTTCTAAAGTTGCCCAAATGCCAATCTATGTCACTATTCAGCTGAGTCTATCATCATTCATAGGGTTGTCATTATTATGTCAGTGTCTAATGATTCATTTTACATCTTGTTCATGCTTCAGTTGTACCTTGGCAAGTTCATTTCCCTCTCCTAGGGTTTTGAAGCCAATTTCTCTTGGACGGTCAAATCATCAGAAAAACTTGTATCCAGATGTTCATACACCTTCCCCTATCCTTAAAGTACCTTATCAAACACTTCCCATCCTTTAGATCCGCCAAATTCCTCATTTTTGCACAAACCCTAGTTTCTAGCTACAACTTGGCAATTTTCTAGGTTGGGCCTGTGTTTTGCCCTTTTGGACCTTTTCCCCTCACTCAATCTCTGAGATTCCACTTTCCCCTGCTTCCTAACATCCCTCCCCACTCCCAAAAATTTCCC